>SJYX01016579.1:375663-419257 GCA_006410675.1 Oreotragus oreotragus | reverse complement strand
TTTTTTTACACGAACTCCCAAACATGAACCCCCCTCCCACCTCCCACCCCACATCTTCCCTCCAGATCATCCCCATACACCAGCCCCAAGCATCCTGCATCCTGCATTGAACATAGACTGGCAATTCATTTCTTACATGATAGTATACATATTTCAATGCTACTTCATGTTATAAACATGGATGACTGAAATGATGGTCAGCCATGGGGGAAGATGATGAATCTGGTTTTCTATGATGCTATTTTTGAGATGGCACACACTGTAATCTGCTTGATGACAGGTTTTATGTAGCACTCACCATTGTGTCTCAAGATGTATCTAGCACAATACCAGGCACGGAGTAGGTACCAAATTACTTCTTGAAGATTTGTTGATGGAGTCCTGGTACAAAATACAGGCCCTGATATCTCAGGCAAGATATAGATATGGATAAGGATATGGATATAGCCATAGATATAGGTATAGGTGGCACTAGTGGCAAAGAACGCGCCTACTGAGGCAGAAGACATAAGAGACACAGGTTTGATGCCTGGTTGGGAAGATCCCCTGGAGGAGAGCATGGGAACCCACTCCAGTATTCTCGTCTGGAGAATCCCACGGACAGAGGAGCCTGGCAGGGTAAGTCCATAGGGTCTCAAAGAGTCGGACATAACTAAAGAGATTACCACACAGCACATAGATACAGATGGGCTGCCCTGGTAGCCTAGTTGGTAAAGAATCCACCTGCAAAGCAGGAGACCCTGGTTCAATTCCTGGGTTGGGAAGATACCCTGCAGAAGAGATGGGCTAACCCCTCCCTGGTGGCTCAGACGGTAAAGAATCCACCTGCAATGCAGGAGACTTGGGTTTGATCCCTGGGTTTGGAAGATCCCCTGGAGGAGGGCATGGTAACCCACTCCAGTATTCTTGTCTGGAGAATTCCCATGAACAGAGGAGCCTGGTGGGCCACAGTCCACGAAGTCACAAAGAGCTGGACACGACTGAGTGACTAACACTTGATATAGATATAGATCTAGGTATAGGTATGCTGCTGCTGCTAAGTCACCTCAGTCGTGTCCGACTCTGTGTGACCCCATAGACGGCAGCCCACCAGGCTCCCCCATCCCTGGGACTCTCCAGGTAAGAATACTGGAGTGAGTTGCCATTTCCTTCTCCAATGCATGAAAGAGAAAAGTGAAAGTGAAGTCGCTCAGTCTGTCCGACTGTTAGCGACCCCATGGACTGCAGCCCACCAGGCTACTCCGTCCATTGGATTTTCCAGGCAAGAGTACTGGGGTGGGGTGCCATTGCCTTCCCCAGGTATAGGTATAGATATATTATATCAAGATAGATCTAAATCTATCTATGTAGATAGATATTAAGACAGATCTAGATAGGTCTAGATATCTTCTTGAAAAAGTGAACTTTCTCATCTCAGCTGACTCATTTGGTTGTATAAACAAGTTAATGTGATGGTTTAATAGAGACCAGGTCAGTGTGTGAAGAAAGCTGAGCACTGAAGAATTGATGCTTTTGAATTGTATTGGAGAAGACTCTTGAGAATCCCTTGGACTGCAAGGAGATCCAAGCAATCCATTCTAAAGGAGATCAGTCCTGGGTGTTCTTTGGAAGGACTGATGCTAAAGCTGAAACTCCAATACTTTGGCCACCTCATGGGAAGAGTTGACTCATTGGAAAAGACTCTGATGCTGGGAGGGATTGGGGGCAGGAGGAGAAGGGGACCACAGAGGATGAGATGGCTGGATGGCATCACTGACTCGATGGACATGTGTTTGGATGAACTCTGGGAGTTCGTGATGGACGGGGAGGCCTGGTGTGCTACAATTCATGGGATTGCAAAGAGTCAGACATGACTGAGCGACTGAACTGAACTGAACTGAGTGTGGACTAATGAAAAATAAGAGAGGTGTTGTATATTTTCTTAAGATATTTACAGATCTTATTATACAAAAGTAGCACTCACAGGGTCCAGAAAGATTGAATGCTAAGTGACAGTGAGGTATCTGAGTAGAAATATCCAGAAGGCAGTTGGAGAATGCTCAACTGGAGATAATAAAGGAAGACTGGGCTGGAGCCTAAGGTACAGAAGATGTTGCGCTTCAAGGTAGAGAGTGTGCAGACTGGAGGGTCTAGGACTACACACCTGAGCCCGGGCAGCCCCAGGGAGGGGAAGGAGTGCGGGAATGGGGAGGGAGGGCCAGTGGAGGAGGGATGTCGGATGAGGGGGCTAAGGGGGAGGGTCCAGGAGACAGAGTCGGGGCTCTCATGTGTCAAGTGCTGAGACAAGCAGGCAGCAGCACCCTGGAGGATGTGTCAGGTTGGCTCTGAGGATGGCACTGAGGCGGGGCTGCGGCTGACATCACGGAACGTAGTTCTAATGGGGTGGTGAGGAATGCAATCTATATTGCAGGGTGCCAGCCAATCAGTGGGAAGTTAGGAGATGGAAGTAGATATATGAGTCAACAATTTTGTCTATGAATGGAAGAAGAAATTTAGAGGCTGTGGTTAAAATAAGAGATTCCAAGTGTAAGGCCTTGAAAAATACAGGAGTGTTTAAGAAGATGTCTACAAGGAGACTGCATTTGAGTTGGGTCCTCAAAGTCAATGAGGCCTGGCTGGGCAGAGAGCAGGGCAGGCAGATTGACATTGTCCTTGGCCTTGGGGTAAAGTCTGGAAGACCTGGGTTGGTCAACCAATGCTCACTTGGAACCGAATCCAGTCCAAGTCAGGAAGCTGTTCTTAGGATGATATCCAGTGCTTTTTACTACCAGGATCCTCTGAAAGTGAAGTAATCAGTAGCCTCTAGCAGTTTATACATGCAAATTGTCAAGGTGTTTAAAAACTCTGGCTTTAGAGGCCAGAAACAGACCTCTGAATGCCTTGAGCTCTCCCACCTGTGAAAGGGGAACTGCTGCTGCTACTGCTGCTAAGTCGCTTCAGTCGCGTCCGACTCTGTGCGACCCCATAGACGGCAGCCCACCAGGCTTCCCCGTCCCTGGGATTCTCCAGGCAAGAACACTGGACTGGGTTGCCATTTCCTTCTCCAATGCATGAAAGTGAAAAGTGAAAGTGAAGTCGCTCAGTTGTGTCCGACTCTAGCGACCCCATGGACTGCAGCCTACCAGGCTCCTCCGTCCACGGGATTTTCCAGGCAAAAGTACTGGAGTGGGGTGCCATGTACCTTCTCTGGAAATGGGAACAATAACCTTCAAAGGTTTGTTGCAGGGATTAGTGTAGACTCCTTTAACTCAAGTGACCAACACAGGGTCACCACGCAGCTACTGTTATTATGTGTGATCATTAGACCACCCAGCTATGTATTATCTTTTGTGACAGAAAATGGAAGTTGTCAACCAAGGTAACTCAGTATGAACAAGTGGATGAGATGCAAATCCTATTTCTCTGTGTCAATGTCTCCTTCACTTGTTTTCCTTAACATTGGGAATATTTAATGCTTCCTCTTAGGTGAAGGGATCAAGAGGTAAGACTACTAGGTATAAAATAAGTAAGTTACAAGGATGTAATGTACAACACAGGGAATATAGCCAAGGCTTTATAATAACTTTTTATGGAGTTTAACCTATAAAAACATTGAATTACTATGCTGTACACTTGAAACTAACATCATACTGTAAGTCAATGTACTTCAATTACAGAAAAAGAAAAAAATTGTCTCTTACATTTGTTAACTACTTATGGGTTGAATGGTAGCTGTGCAAGGTCCTAACTCTTTTTCTCTCTCTCTTTGTGCACTTGTTTATCGATATGTGGTGGGAGTGGGGCAGAGAGGAGGATACGAAGATAAACAAGGCAAAGATTCTGTCCTTGAAGTGCCCACGGTTCAGGCTAGTGGGGAAGGCATTATGTAGACAGCTAATTAAAATAAAATGTGATAAGCACCAGAACAGACCATAAAGCATATTGTGGCAGTCCCGAAGTGAGAGAAGCTATCCCTGGCAAAGCTGGGAAAGGCTTCCCAGAAGAGGTGATGTTCATCTCGGATCCTGAAGAATAAAGCAGCATCTGTCAGGTGCAGATTGGGGAAAGGCAGTCCATGTTGCAAGTGCACAAGGTGAAAGTGCATGTTCTCAGGATACCATCAGCACTCTCTGTTCAGGACAAAACAGGCTTGGGGTTTGGGTACTTGTCAAGCAGAGTGGAAGATGAGGCTGAAAAATAGGGTAGAGCCAAACTGCTAAGGGACTTTTTTGGTGGCAGACCAAGGAGCTTTTTTTTCTTTTTTCTAATATTTATTTTTATTTATTTGGCTGCATTGGGTCTTAGTTGTGGCAAGTCGGATCTTTTAGTTGCAGCATGTAAACTCCTAGTTTGGAGAAGGAAATGGCAACCCACTCCAGTAATCTTGCATGGAAAAGTCCAGGAACAGAGGAGCCTGGGGGGCCACAGTCTATGGGATCGCAAGACTCAGCCATGACTTAGCAACTAAACTGCCGCAACCAAACTCCTTGCTTCCCAACCAGCCAGGGATTGAACCCAGTGCCCCCTGCATTGGGAGCCCAGAGTATTAGCCACTGGGCCACGAGAGAAATCCCCAGGAACTTGGGTTTATGTTTGGGTGATGGGAAGTCAGAAAAGTCTTCAGCAGGGATATGAGCAGATTTAACTTTTTACCTCTATTTTTTTTTTTTGGTAACAATTATATTGAGATACTGCTCCTTGGAAGAAAAGCTATGACAAACTTAGACAGCATATTAAAAAACAGAGACACCCCTTTGCTAACAAAGATTCGTCTAGTCAAAGCTATGGCTTTCCAGGAGTCATGTATGGGTGTGAGAGTTGGACCATAAAGAAGGCTGAGTGCCACAGAATTGATGCTTTTGAACTGTGGTGTTGGTGAAGACTCCTTGGACTGTAAGGAGATCACACCAGTCAATCCTGAAGGAAACCAACCCTGCATATTCATTGGAAGGACTGATGCTGAAGCTCCAATACTTTGACCACCTGATGGGAAGAGCCGACTCATTAGAAAAGACACTGATGCTGGGAAAGATTGAAGGCAAAAGGAGAAGGGAATGACAGAGGATGAGATGGTTGGATGGCATCACTGATTCAATGGGACATGAGTTTGAGCAAGCTTCGGGGAGAGATGGTGAATGACAGGGAAGCCTGGTGTGCTGCAGTCCATGGGGTTTAAAAGAATCAGACACCACTGAGAGATTGAACAACAATATTGAGATGCATTGTGCATACGATACAATTCACCTATTATGCAATGTTTTTTGTGTGTGTGTGTAGTCAACCACTAATCTACTTTTTGTTTTTATAGCTTTGCCCTCTCTGGACATTTCATATAAATGGACTCAAATGATGTGTAGCCTTTCGTGACTGATTTTTTTCATCAGCATATTGCTTTCAAGATTCCTTCATACTGCTGAGTAATATTCTATTGCTGGATATACCACATTTTAAAAAAAGAAACTTTTGGCTGTATTGGGTCTTCGTTAAGGCACGAAGGCTTTCCCTAGCTGTGATGCACAGGCTTCACACTGAGATGGCTTCTCTTCATGCTGAGCTCAGGCTCGAGGGCGCAGGCTCAGTATTTGCGGCATACAGGCTTAGCTGTCCCATGGCATGTGGGATCCTCCCAGACCAGGATCAAACCCCTGTCCCCTGCCTTAGCAGGAGGATTAGATGTTTGTTTGTTTGTTTTTTCCACCTTCTGTCTGTTGTGAACAATGCTGTTGTCAACATTCATGTACAAGTTCTAATGTAAGCAAATGAGATGAGATGGCTAGATAGCATCACCAACTCAATGGACATGAATTTGAACAAACTCTGGGAGATACTGGAGGACAAAGGAGCCTGGCATGCTGTAGTCCATGGGGCTGCAGAGTCAGACATGACAGTGACTGAACAACAACATTTTCATTTCTCTTAGTGGAATCATTGGGTCATACGGTAACTTTGTTTCACCTTTTGAACCTTTTCCAAAACAGCTGTACCATCCCCACTGGCAATGTATATTCCTACTGGCAATGTATAAGGGTTCCAGTTTCTCCATGTCCTTCCCAACACTTGTTTTTATCTGCCAGACTTGTTTCTCAGGAGTATTACAGGGCAGCAGTTTGAAACATAGATAGGCATAGGGGGAGTCCCATTAGGAGGTCTTTGTCATGGCTTATGTGAATGACGATGGCAGAATGGCTGCTTATGTGGCTCAAGTTATTACTGACTGAAGAAACTTCTTGACTTAATCTCTAAGCAATTTACAAAGGGGGAGGTAAGTGTACTACCATGACAATGAAGTTTCCACTTCATTTATGTGGGTGGCAGCATGTGCCTTCAGGGTCCCTTTTAAGCCAGCAGGAAGAGCTTTTAATCAAAGAAGAAACATCTTTCTGGGTTTACTATTGACAGATTCTGGGGTCAGATGGTTGTGAGAACTTCCTTAGTTCAGCTTTGTGACCAGGGATTAAGGTGGCAGGCCTTGTCTTCACATGGAGGGGCTCAAATAGACAGCAGACTTCTTTGGGTGGAGAATTAGATGCAATAAATCATCAGCACATTGAAGAGCAGGGTGTTGAGCTCCTTCAGACTGGGTGGAATCCAACGGATAAAATTGCCTAAACCAGTCTCAACGATCCTCCCCATCAGCATCACCTTCCAACACGTAGCATTTGCTTCCCAAGGTGTTGACCTGGTTGAGAGAATGTCACATTCCAATTAAGTCCTTATTGCCTTGCCTCCAAGGCTCTGGGTTAGCTTCTGCCTCACCAGTATCCCCTCTCAATGCGGTGGCCACATGATTGTTTTCTCTTTTCCTCTGAGGACAAAAGCTCACTGACAGATCCATCTCTCCTAGCATAGCAGAGGCTCAGGAGATACTTAGAAGCATCATTGAGGTTCAGCTGGGCAGGCATCCATTCAAGCAACTACCCTGTGCTGAGCTCTGTGATATATATTAGGGAGACCCTGAGCAAGACCAAGATCCTACCTTCAGGGACCGCTCAGTTCAGACAAAACCACTTTAAATGGAGTGTGTGTGTGTGTGTGTGTGTGTGAGGATGTGTGGATGCAGACTGAATATGGTGTAGTCACTTGCCCTTGAGTTGGTTAGAATTGCACCCTTGCTATACAGTACTCTTATCAACACCAAAGGGCTACGGTGGAGTGCGGACTTTCTTCTCCCGAAACAAAACCTGAAGATGTGTGGGTGTGTTTCCTCCCATCATGAAAATCTAGAGTCTAAAGCCCCCTCCCCCTTCAGTCTCCATTTCCCCACCCCAAACAAAATACCCAGTCAACTGCAAGACAAAGGGAGAGGAAATTGTGGGTCAGCAAAACCCGAAGTTTATACAAATACAGCACACACCGATGCCACAAAGTGTGTAAGACAACGGCTTCCCTTTAAGAGTGGGAGCTCTCAAGTGCAGGGGATCACGCACACACACACACACACAAAACAAGGAAGCAGTGCTTCTCGCCCAATTATTGTGCACTCTCAGCTGTATTTTGTTGACCTCGCTGATTTCAATCAGCTTTCAGCACATCCAGCCTTCACCTGCTATGAATCAAAACCTGGAGGGCTCTCTGTTCTTCGTGCTCAGGAAAAAACCCTTTGATAAGGTTGTTATGGATGCAAGGCAGAGCGGGTTGGGCTGGGTGCCTTCCTTCGACTGGCATTATACATTTATGATGCAAACCATTGGAGAAGACAGGGCTCCAGAGCAGGGGCTGAGAGGGGCCGAGTCAGAGGCTCTGGAGGGCGGAATTTGACTTGGGGGAATTGGAATTTCCTTACCCTGTTGGATTGAAAGGCCGGTGAGGGAAGGGCAGCTCTGAGAGTATGTGGCAACAGGCGCCATATGCAGAGCTGAGCACCTAAAGCTCTAGCACTATCTCTGGGCTCCTTGGTAGACTGACTTTTCTTGGATGAAGGTGAGTGGGCTGACGGTCCCCAGTGCTATAATCTTCTTTGGTAGAACATAATCTCCATGAAGGCAGGGTCTTTTTTTTCTTTTCTGTGTTCGCTGGTCTGTTCTGGTACCTAGAAATGTGCCTGGTACATGGCAGAGATTCAACAAATATTTGTAGCATGAATGAATGCTGGGCACCCTCTCTTTTAAGATTTATTTTATTGAAGTACAGTTCATTTACAATGCTGTGTTAGCTTCTGACGCACAGCAAAGTGATTCAGTTATATATATACACATATATTCATATATATATACACTTTTTCATTATGATTTATCACAGGATATTGAATATCGTTCCTTGTGCTATACAGTAGAACCTTGTTGTTTCTCCATCCTACATATATATACTGGTTTGAGTCAGACATGACTGAGCGACTGAACTGAACTGAACTGAGTGTGGACTAATGAAAAATAAGAGAGGTGTTGTATATTTTCTTAAGATATTTACAGATCTTATTATACAAAAGTAGCACTCACAGGGTCCAGAAAGATTGAATGCTAAGTGACAGTGAGGTATCTGAGTAGAAATATCCAGAAGGCAGTTGGAGAATGCTCAACTGGAGATAATAAAGGAAGACTGGGCTGGAGCCTAAGGTACAGAAGATGTTGCGCTTCAAGGTAGAGAGTGTGCAGACTGGAGGGTCTAGGACTACACACCTGAGCCCGGGCAGCCCCAGGGAGGGGAAGGAGTGCGGGAATGGGGAGGGAGGGCCAGTGGAGGAGGGATGTCGGATGAGGGGGCTAAGGGGGAGGGTCCAGGAGACAGAGTCGGGGCTCTCATGTGTCAAGTGCTGAGACAAGCAGGCAGCAGCACCCTGGAGGATGTGTCAGGTTGGCTCTGAGGATGGCACTGAGGCGGGGCTGCGGCTGACATCACGGAACGTAGTTCTAATGGGGTGGTGAGGAATGCAATCTATATTGCAGGGTGCCAGCCAATCAGTGGGAAGTTAGGAGATGGAAGTAGATATATGAGTCAACAATTTTGTCTATGAATGGAAGAAGAAATTTAGAGGCTGTGGTTAAAATAAGAGATTCCAAGTGTAAGGCCTTGAAAAATACAGGAGTGTTTAAGAAGATGTCTACAAGGAGACTGCATTTGAGTTGGGTCCTCAAAGTCAATGAGGCCTGGCTGGGCAGAGAGCAGGGCAGGCAGATTGACATTGTCCTTGGCCTTGGGGTAAAGTCTGGAAGACCTGGGTTGGTCAACCAATGCTCACTTGGAACCGAATCCAGTCCAAGTCAGGAAGCTGTTCTTAGGATGATATCCAGTGCTTTTTACTACCAGGATCCTCTGAAAGTGAAGTAATCAGTAGCCTCTAGCAGTTTATACATGCAAATTGTCAAGGTGTTTAAAAACTCTGGCTTTAGAGGCCAGAAACAGACCTCTGAATGCCTTGAGCTCTCCCACCTGTGAAAGGGGAACTGCTGCTGCTACTGCTGCTAAGTCGCTTCAGTCGCGTCCAACTCTGTGCGACCCCATAGACGGCAGCCCACCAGGCTTCCCCGTCCCTGGGATTCTCCAGGCAAGAACACTGGACTGGGTTGCCATTTCCTTCTCCAATGCATGAAAGTGAAAAGTGAAAGTGAAGTCGCTCAGTTGTGTCCGACTCTAGCGACCCCATGGACTGCAGCCTACCAGGCTCCTCCGTCCACGGGATTTTCCAGGCAAAAGTACTGGAGTGGGGTGCCATTGCCTTCTCTGGAAATGGGAACAATAACCTTCAAAGGTTTGTTGCAGGGATTAGTGTAGACTCCTTTAACTCAAGTGACCAACACAGGGTCACCACGCAGCTACTGTTATTATGTGTGATCATTAGACCACCCAGCTATGTATTATCTTTTGTGACAGAAAATGGAAGTTGTCAACCAAGGTAACTCAGTATGAACAAGTGGATGAGATGCAAATCCTATTTCTCTGTGTCAATGTCTCCTTCACTTGTTTTCCTTAACATTGGGAATATTTAATGCTTCCTCTTAGGTGAAGGGATCAAGAGGTAAGACTACTAGGTATAAAATAAGTAAGTTACAAGGATGTAATGTACAACACAGGGAATATAGCCAAGGCTTTATAATAACTTTTTATGGAGTTTAACCTATAAAAACATTGAATTACTATGCTGTACACTTGAAACTAACATCATACTGTAAGTCAATGTACTTCAATTACAGAAAAAGAAAAAAATTGTCTCTTACATTTGTTAACTACTTATGGGTTGAATGGTAGCTGTGCAAGGTCCTAACTCTTTTTCTCTCTCTCTTTGTGCACTTGTTTATCGATATGTGGTGGGAGTGGGGCAGAGAGGAGGATACGAAGATAAACAAGGCAAAGATTCTGTCCTTGAAGTGCCCACGGTTCAGGCTAGTGGGGAAGGCATTATGTAGACAGCTAATTAAAATAAAATGTGATAAGCACCAGAACAGACCATAAAGCATATTGTGGCAGTCCCGAAGTGAGAGAAGCTATCCCTGGCAAAGCTGGGAAAGGCTTCCCAGAAGAGGTGATGTTCATCTCGGATCCTGAAGAATAAAGCAGCATCTGTCAGGTGCAGATTGGGGAAAGGCAGTCCATGTTGCAAGTGCACAAGGTGAAAGTGCATGTTCTCAGGATACCATCAGCACTCTCTGTTCAGGACAAAACAGGCTTGGGGTTTGGGTACTTGTCAAGCAGAGTGGAAGATGAGGCTGAAAAATAGGGTAGAGCCAAACTGCTAAGGGACTTTTTTGGTGGCAGACCAAGGAGCTTTTTTTTCTTTTTTCTAATATTTATTTTTATTTATTTGGCTGCATTGGGTCTTAGTTGTGGCAAGTCGGATCTTTTAGTTGCAGCATGTAAACTCCTAGTTTGGAGAAGGAAATGGCAACCCACTCCAGTAATCTTGCATGGAAAAGTCCAGGAACAGAGGAGCCTGGGGGGCCACAGTCTATGGGATCGCAAGACTCAGCCATGACTTAGCAACTAAACTGCCGCAACCAAACTCCTTGCTTCCCAACCAGCCAGGGATTGAACCCAGTGCCCCCTGCATTGGGAGCCCAGAGTATTAGCCACTGGGCCATGAGAGAAATCCCCAGGAACTTGGGTTTATGTTTGGGTGATGGGAAGTCAGAAAAGTCTTCAGCAGGGATATGAGCAGATTTAACTTTTTACCTCTATTTTTTTTTTTTGGTAACAATTATATTGAGATACTGCTCCTTGGAAGAAAAGCTATGACAAACTTAGACAGCATATTAAAAAACAGAGACACCCCTTTGCTAACAAAGATTCGTCTAGTCAAAGCTATGGCTTTCCAGGAGTCATGTATGGGTGTGAGAGTTGGACCATAAAGAAGGCTGAGTGCCACAGAATTGATGCTTTTGAACTGTGGTGTTGGTGAAGACTCCTTGGACTGTAAGGAGATCACACCAGTCAATCCTGAAGGAAACCAACCCTGCATATTCATTGGAAGGACTGATGCTGAAGCTCCAATACTTTGACCACCTGATGGGAAGAGCCGACTCATTAGAAAAGACACTGATGCTGGGAAAGATTGAAGGCAAAAGGAGAAGGGAATGACAGAGGATGAGATGGTTGGATGGCATCACTGATTCAGTGGGACATGAGTTTGAGCAAGCTTCGGGGAGAGATGGTGAATGACAGGGAAGCCTGGTGTGCTGCAGTCCATGGGGTTTAAAAGAATCAGACACCACTGAGAGATTGAACAACAATATTGAGATGCATTGTGCATACGATACAATTCACCTATTATGCAATGTTTTTTGTGTGTGTGTGTAGTCAACCACTAATCTACTTTTTGTTTTTATAGCTTTGCCCTCTCTGGACATTTCATATAAATGGACTCAAATGATGTGTAGCCTTTCGTGACTGATTTTTTTCATCAGCATATTGCTTTCAAGATTCCTTCATACTGCTGAGTAATATTCTATTGCTGGATATACCACATTTTAAAAAAAGAAACTTTTGGCTGTATTGGGTCTTCGTTAAGGCACGAAGGCTTTCCCTAGCTGTGATGCACAGGCTTCACACTGAGATGGCTTCTCTTCATGCTGAGCTCAGGCTCGAGGGCGCAGGCTCAGTATTTGCGGCATACAGGCTTAGCTGTCCCATGGCATGTGGGATCCTCCCAGACCAGGATCAAACCCCTGTCCCCTGCCTTAGCAGGAGGATTAGATGTTTGTTTGTTTGTTTTTTCCACCTTCTGTCTGTTGTGAACAATGCTGTTGTCAACATTCATGTACAAGTTCTAATGTAAGCAAATGAGATGAGATGGCTAGATAGCATCACCAACTCAATGGACATGAATTTGAACAAACTCTGGGAGATACTGGAGGACAAAGGAGCCTGGCATGCTGTAGTCCATGGGGCTGCAGAGTCAGACATGACAGTGACTGAACAACAACATTTTCATTTCTCTTAGTGGAATCATTGGGTCATACGGTAACTTTGTTTCACCTTTTGAACCTTTTCCAAAACAGCTGTACCATCCCCACTGGCAATGTATATTCCTACTGGCAATGTATAAGGGTTCCAGTTTCTCCATGTCCTTCCCAACACTTGTTTTTATCTGCCAGACTTGTTTCTCAGGAGTATTACAGGGCAGCAGTTTGAAACATAGATAGGCATAGGGGGAGTCCCATTAGGAGGTCTTTGTCATGGCTTATGTGAATGACGATGGCAGAATGGCTGCTTATGTGGCTCAAGTTATTACTGACTGAAGAAACTTCTTGACTTAATCTCTAAGCAATTTACAAAGGGGGAGGTAAGTGTACTACCATGACAATGAAGTTTCCACTTCATTTATGTGGGTGGCAGCATGTGCCTTCAGGGTCCCTTTTAAGCCAGCAGGAAGAGCTTTTAATCAAAGAAGAAACATCTTTCTGGGTTTACTATTGACAGATTCTGGGGTCAGATGGTTGTGAGAACTTCCTTAGTTCAGCTTTGTGACCAGGGATTAAGGTGGCAGGCCTTGTCTTCACATGGAGGGGCTCAAATAGACAGCAGACTTCTTTGGGTGGAGAATTAGATGCAATAAATCATCAGCACATTGAAGAGCAGGGTGTTGAGCTCCTTCAGACTGGGTGGAATCCAACGGATAAAATTGCCTAAACCAGTCTCAACGATCCTCCCCATCAGCATCACCTTCCAACACGTAGCATTTGCTTCCCAAGGTGTTGACCTGGTTGAGAGAATGTCACATTCCAATTAAGTCCTTATTGCCTTGCCTCCAAGGCTCTGGGTTAGCTTCTGCCTCACCAGTATCCCCTCTCAATGCGGTGGCCACATGATTGTTTTCTCTTTTCCTCTGAGGACAAAAGCTCACTGACAGATCCATCTCTCCTAGCATAGCAGAGGCTCAGGAGATACTTAGAAGCATCATTGAGGTTCAGCTGGGCAGGCATCCATTCAAGCAACTACCCTGTGCTGAGCTCTGTGATATATATTAGGGAGACCCTGAGCAAGACCAAGATCCTACCTTCAGGGACCGCTCAGTTCAGACAAAACCACTTTAAATGGAGTGTGTGTGTGTGTGTGTGTGTGTGAGGATGTGTGGATGCAGACTGAATATGGTGTAGTCACTTGCCCTTGAGTTGGTTAGAATTGCACCCTTGCTATACAGTACTCTTATCAACACCAAAGGGCTACGGTGGAGTGCGGACTTTCTTCTCCCGAAACAAAACCTGAAGATGTGTGGGTGTGTTTCCTCCCATCATGAAAATCTAGAGTCTAAAGCCCCCTCCCCCTTCAGTCTCCATTTCCCCACCCCAAACAAAATACCCAGTCAACTGCAGGACAAAGGGAGAGGAAATTGTGGGTCAGCAAAACCCGAAGTTTATACAAATACAGCACACACCGATGCCACAAAGTGTGTAAGACAACGGCTTCCCTTTAAGAGTGGGAGCTCTCAAGTGCAGGGGATCACGCACACACACACACACACAAAACAAGGAAGCAGTGCTTCTCGCCCAATTATTGTGCACTCTCAGCTGTATTTTGTTGACCTCGCTGATTTCAATCAGCTTTCAGCACATCCAGCCTTCACCTGCTATGAATCAAAACCTGGAGGGCTCTCTGTTCTTCGTGCTCAGGAAAAAACCCTTTGATAAGGTTGTTATGGATGCAAGGCAGAGCGGGTTGGGCTGGGTGCCTTCCTTCGACTGGCATTATACATTTATGATGCAAACCATTGGAGAAGACAGGGCTCCAGAGCAGGGGCTGAGAGGGGCCGAGTCAGAGGCTCTGGAGGGCGGAATTTGACTTGGGGGAATTGGAATTTCCTTACCCTGTTGGATTGAAAGGCCGGTGAGGGAAGGGCAGCTCTGAGAGTATGTGGCAACAGGCGCCATATGCAGAGCTGAGCACCTAAAGCTCTAGCACTATCTCTGGGCTCCTTGGTAGACTGACTTTTCTTGGATGAAGGTGAGTGGGCTGACGGTCCCCAGTGCTATAATCTTCTTTGGTAGAACATAATCTCCATGAAGGCAGGGTCTTTTTTTTCTTTTCTGTGTTCGCTGGTCTGTTCTGGTACCTAGAAATGTGCCTGGTACATGGCAGAGATTCAACAAATATTTGTAGCATGAATGAATGCTGGGCACCCTCTCTTTTAAGATTTATTTTATTGAAGTACAGTTCATTTACAATGCTGTGTTAGCTTCTGACGCACAGCAAAGTGATTCAGTTATATATATACACATATATTCATATATATATACACTTTTTCATTATGATTTATCACAGGATATTGAATATCGTTCCTTGTGCTATACAGTAGAACCTTGTTGTTTCTCCATCCTACATATATATACTGGTTTGCATCTGCAAATCCTCAAAGCCTAGTGCATTTCTCCCCCACTGCCCATCTCTCTTGCAACCACAAGTCTGTTCTCTATGAGTCCATTTCTGTTCCATAGATAAGTTCACTTGTGGGCACACTCTTATAGAAGCACCCAGTTGTGGGTGCAGAGAGTGCAAGACTTTCTTCTTGGCTCTGGTGAGATTAGGAGCTATTGTGGGCTCCAGGCTACTATAGTAATGGGCTGCTGAGGGGGTAGGTAGGAGGAAGATTGTACGTCTGGCACACAGATGGTGGAGGAGAATCAGGGCATTCAGTTAGCTTGTACTAAAAAAATACAGGTGCTCAAGTACCTGTCACCCTCCCCATAACCCTCCTGCTTCCAGTGGAAAGGATAAAACCCTCTGTTCTTACTTTCTCCCATGTTTAAGGTCCTAAGTATGATTTTAGAAAAATTATTTTTCTTCTTCAAGGCTACCCATAACATTTATTTATTCCTATTTGGATGCTGAACTCTTTGTGTAACCTTGGTTTTAACCTCTAATATATCAGTTTCCTCATTTGCAAAACGGTGTTCATAAAATCGATCTCGTAAAGCGGGTGAGGAGAATGAACGAGTCAATGTAAATAGTTACTAAGTGCCCTCTGAATGCTGACTCTTAACAGTACCATTGCTGCGAGTAAAGTTGATGAAGGCTTCTAGAAACATATGTGCGGTTAGGACCACCCTTTGTGATTCAGGCCTGAGGCCCAAAGAGGAAAGGAGAAGACAGTCATTGCTCGTGGCTGGGACCAGGGCATTTCCTGAGCTGAGCTGGCACCCTCCTGAGAACAGAGAAGCTCCCCTCCAATTCCTCCTCTAGGCCCAGAATCAGTAGGAGCCACCTTTGAAAAAAAGAAAAGCGAACTGTTAGTCACTCAGTCATGTCTGACTCTTTGGGACCCTATGGGCTGTAGCCCACCAGGCTCCTCTGCCCATGGAATTCTCCAGGTAAGAATATGGGAATGTGTTGCCATTCCCTCCTCCAGCGGATCTTCCTGACCCAGGGATTGAACTCCGGTCTCCCACATTGCAGGCAGATTCTTTACCATCTGAACCACCAGGGAAGCCCAGGAGCCACCCTTGGGTCTTCCCAAATAGTGGTGCCCATAGCCTAAGCTGGTCTCAGTATTCTCTAGGGAAACAGTTTGCACCTACTTGGAAAGCAGTTCTCACCCTTTTAATGGTTCTTCAACTTTTGGAGGCTTCCCTTTGTCCCTGGAGCTGCACAGGATCCCTTTGCCCCTTTTTTTGCACATAGAGTGGTCAGATTTTGTAAATTAGAAACTGGAGCATATGATCTTTCAGGTGGAAAAGTCCATCTAAGAGCCTTATGGGGAAATAGCAGAGTGAGGGGGTTAGACATGCAGGCTGTGCCAGGTGGGGATCTAGGGGGCAGGTGGCAGTTAGGTTACCTGGGTTCAGATCTCACGCAGCCCTCATCAGTTGTGTGATGCTGGGCATGCTATGAAATCTTTCTGGGGTCTAGTGTAGAAAATAGGGGTGATGTTCATTTAGCAATATTTTTTTATCGCTTCTGTGAGCTAGGTAATTTTAATAATAGTATCTACATCACAAGTAGTTGCACGGATTAGATGAGATAGTGAATGGATTGCACAAAACCTGCCCACAGAGAGCCTGGAACAGATATTAGCTGTTGTTATTTTTCAATATGGCTCAGATGCTTGATTGCAGACCTTCCAGTGCCTGTCATTGGTTCTCTTCCATAAAAGAGAATCTTCAGAATTGGAGTTGTCTGGAAAAATCTAAGCAATGTGGTCCATGGATCTACCTACCACATGATTTAAAATTAATTTTTTTTCTTTAGCACCTTGTACCTTAAAGACACTGAGTAATCACCTGTGGCTTGAGTCTTCCATTATATCTGGAGTAGGAAATGGCAACCCACTCCAGTATTTTACCCTGGAAAATCCCATGGACAGGAGTCTGGCAGGCTACAGTCCAGGGGGTCACAAAGAGTACCTTAAAGACACTCAGTAATTACTTGTGGCTTGAGTCTTCCATTGTTTCATCTATAACATATTCCTAACTCCTCCCCACCAAGTCATCATCTGCATTTTTAGGTGAAACCTCATTACTGTAATTGCAGCAATGATAACACCACCTTGTGAGCAGGCAGCACTGAAATCTCACCATTTTCAAAATGCTTTTGCGACACAGAACCTCATTTGTTTTAGTGACTGGGGTTGAGGGAGCCTGTACCTGCTGGAGTTTGTCTAAAGACGATGGTACAACTCTGTGACTCTGCATAACCATGCTCTGGTTCAAGTTTGGGAGCGTGCTGATCTATCCCGTGTCACTCCCTATAGTATCTAGGCTCTTCACTGAGAAGAGCTGTCAAGAATTGTACCCACCACCCACTCTAAACAGGAACATTGTAGTGAACTGTGAATGACTTTGAGGATCAAACAGACAAGGGTTCAATGCCAGGTCTCCTAGTTAATAGGGAAAAGTCCCAGTAGATTCCTGACCTCAGTTTTCTGAGAGAAAATGGGGCACAATATATATTCCAAGGAGATGTATGAGTATTATTACGTAATAATCTAGCAGAATATGTGTATACCTCAATAAATATGACTTCACTTCCCCTCTCACCTCCACCGTCCCTGAAACTCTGCCTTCCCTGTTTCCCTGTGTGTCCCCTGATGTTCTCTGGGTTTGGTCCTATTCTCTCACCTCCACCACGCCCTGATTTGCTGTGGATTGTGTGTGTGTATGTGTGCACGTGCGTGCATGCGTGGAAGGCAGCAGGCAGGAACGACATGGAGCCTGGCTCCTTCTCTGATGTGTCCTGTGGGAGGAACCTAGCCCAGCAGCCCCACGTGGCTCCCATAATACCATAAGTAAAACACAAACAAAGCAGAGGTTGTTCTGCTTGTCAGCCTCCGAGACCATATGGAGCTGAGACATGATTGTATTACCTCTGCTAGACTGCAGTCGAGCTAAACAGAAAAGCCATTATAAGCTATTCTGGGGAGGTTCCCGAGCTCCGTGCGCAGAGCACGCACAGATAAACAAGAGGGTGACTGAAAATTTTTTATAAAGAAAGGAGCACCAGAGAAAAACAGAGAAGGGGAGTAAGGAAAAATGAAAGGGGAAGAGAAGGGACAAAAGAGAAAGTAGGAGAGAGCTCTGCGGAGCTAGAGCAGGGGAAATGCATCAGTGGACATTTGCTTCCAAAAGGATTTATACCCCGTGGGGATTCTGTGGTGTCACCTAGGTAGATGGCAAAGTCTGATTGTAACTTTGGCTTCTCCATGAAGGCAATGGCACCCCACTCCAGCACTCTTGCCTGGAAAATCCCATGGACGGAGGAGCCTGGTGGGCTGCAGTCCATGGGGGCGCAAAGAGTCTGACACGACTGAGCGACTTCCCTTTCTCTTTTCACTTTCACGCATTGGAGAAGGAAATGGCAACCCACTCCAGAGTTCTTGCCTGGAGAATCCCAGGGACGGGGGAGCCTCGTGGCCTGCCCTTTATGGGGTTGCACAGAGTCGGACATGACTGAAGCGACTTAGCAGCAGCAGCAGCAGCATGATATCTGCTCTAGGTTTGTGTGGAGTTGGAAATATCGAAGAGAAGATGCAGAATGGTGTTTAGGAATATTTGCAGCAACTTTAAATCCCCTCTCAGTTTCTTTCTCTTCTTCCTCCTTGTGTCTCACTCTCATGATTGCAGTCCAAACAGGTTGATAGGACTCCTATCTTCTGACACTGACCAGACCCTTCTTTTGTCTTCAACAGCATTGGAGTTGAGTGCCTAGGAGTCTGTATTTGTGTGAGTGCACAGTGAGAGGGGGCAGGTAGGGAAAGGTATACATGATTCAGATAGAAGCTACATTGCCTTTCTGCCTGGGCAGACTATATGCCCACTGGAAATCTTCCTAGACCTCAGGGGAAAGGTAGAGAAAATAAATAAATCAGGAAGGAAAAAACACCCCACAGCCACCAGATGTTGCTTCTGAACAAAGCCTTACAGTAAGAAAAAAGGATTCCCAAAGTGGTAACAAACTCACATGGAAATGTCTGCGAGGTTAAAAAAAAAAATTCCCTGTTTGCATGCTGTTTATTCCAGGTGTGAAGAGCAAATCCCAACACTTTGAGAACTGTCATCTGTTTTGAAAGTTTGTGCAAGTGTAGAGTTCAGAAGCAACACAGTCACCAGCAGTAACAATTTCCATATAGTAGTTGCCTCCAGCTCAAACTTTATAGCCGCTCTTTAGAATGCTTGAATTGTAGAAGCCATATAGCATGGTAGCTATGGGTATGGGATTTTCATGTAGCCACACTTAGGTTCAAATCTGAGGTCTAACACTTACCTGCTGGGAAGATGCTAAGAGCCAAGTCCTGGGGCAACAGTCTTGCACCTACCTCAAGAGGAAAAGTGCAGGTTGGAATGGGAGAATGGAGGACCATGGGGAGAACAGAAATTGGTGGATGTAAATATTCTGAAAATTATTGCTAGGTGATTGATCAGTTGGAACATTTGGAAGAAAGAGCAGAATAATTGGTTCACATAAAGCTGCAACTTTTTTTTTTAAAAAAGTAGGCAATTAGAAACTTCCGGAAAAACAATCTATGAGAAATGACACATAATTATGGTAAGCTATCTGGCTCAACAGTGAATAATACTCATGCAGTCAGGATGGTATAAAAACAGGCTACTAATTTAATCCCAAATTGTTACACAGTTAGACCAGGATAGAGGAGAGATGATAGAAAGAAGATGGTAGTGTCCGAGAGACTGAAATCCTCAACTGCAATGACAGGAATTTAGCAGAGACTGTATGAATCTGAGAACTCAAGAAATAGCAGTGTAAGCGTGCTATTTAAAATTGGAGGTAAAGGCCAGTAGAAAGTACCGAGTTGAGAGAGATTAATTCTGTGGGACAGAGGAGATGAGGGGTAGAAGAGATGACTACTGCTGTTTGACTCTTTTATTTATTAAAAAAAAATCATATATGTTTCTTTAAAGACTTTTTTGATGTGGACCATTTTTATTTTTAAAGTGTTTATTGACTTTGTTACCATATTGCTTCTCTTTTATGTTGTTTGGCCCCAGGGCATATGAGATCTTATCTCCCCAACCAGGGATCCGACCTGTACCCCCTGCATTGGAAGGTGAAGGCTTAACTACTGAATCACCAGGGAAGTCCCTGATGGAGTCTTTTAGCACTATTTATTGTTTTAGACTTTGATAAGGTTACTTTGTATGCAGATTACTTTGATAAGTAACTTCAAAAGCTCTAAGATGCTTAGCATGGTACTTGGCACATAATAAATGCTTCATAAGTGTTAGCCATCATTCTAGAACTGGAATGGATGTAAAGTTTTCTTTCATCTATTCTCTTGCCTCTAGCCAGTACAATACCTAAACTTCACTACAGGGCTGACCATAACATGGGGTAAATCCAGTGAATCTGCCAGCATCCCCTGGTTATGTGCTACTGGCCAAGACACTCTCCCATAATCCATGGCAACCTCAGTGATGTAGAACATCAGGGTCAATCCTGATTCAACTGTCAAATGGGCAAAGTTGCTTTAATAGTCAATCTGTTCCTGTGGAAGGCTGAATGATGCCCAACCCCACCCCCCACCATATGTCCACATCCGAATCCCTAGAATCCGGTCACGTGACTTTATAGGCAAACGGACTTTGCAGATATAACAATGTTAAGAACCTTGAGATGATCACCATGGGCAGGATGTAATCACAACAGTCCTGAGAGAGAAAGAGGAGGAATCTGAGTCACAGATAGGAGATGTGATGACAGAAGGAAAGGACTGGGGTGATGAACTCCGAGGATGGAGGATGGGGCCAAGGAATACAGGCAGCCACCTGAACTGGAAAATGTCAAGGAAAAGATTCTCCCCTCGGAGGCTGCTGACTGAGTCAGCCCTGCTGACATCCTGACTTTAGCCCGGTGAAACCGATTTCAGACTCAGGCCTCCAGGACTGTAAGAGACTAAACAGCATGTTGATTTAAGCCCCTAAATTGGTGGTGATTTGTTACAGCAGCCATAGGAAACCAGTAGAATTCTAACCCCCCAAAATTCCTCTCCCTTTCTATCCAGTCTCTACCCTTTTCAGCAATATACACCTGTCTGGTAACCAAGGCCTCTTTGGGAAATGTAACAATGTATTTGCATTCAAGTGTTGTGAGTTGTTGTGTATCTTTCAAAGACATTTTACTTCTTGCAAAAAGATTCCAGGAAGAAAGTCTCAAAGGCAGAGAATTATTTTTTACTCATATTTGTATTTCTAGTATCTGGTTAATAAATGATTGCTGAAGAATGAATAAATAGCTAAACACATAAACGAATAAATAACTAAAAAGGCCTCTAGACTCAGAGAAGACTCCATCGCCCCTCTCTAGTTAAAGATATTTTAAAGTCTTCTTGCTGCCTAATTGAAATCCCCCATGTTGAATTTTAAGTGCTGTCTTTTTTATACTCAGTGGGTTTAGTGAACAGCTGGTCATCAACCAACATTTATTAAGTCACTCTTAGCTTTCATTTTTCAGGCTAAATAATCTCAATTCAATGAAATATTCATTCCAATGTTCTCTTTGTTGTGGTCCAAGCAGGCTAGTTTCCATGTTGGGTTTTCCTTTGGGCTCCAACCAAATGGAACTGGGATGGGATGAGGATTCTAGCATACTCTCAGTCCCTAAACTTGGCACACATTTGATGAGGGACAATGAAGGAGGGATCTCTCTGTCTTTGCTGCCAGTGGCATGCTTCGGAAAAGTGGAACAATCGGAGTCCCTCAGGGATGGGCCTGTATCAGTGGTGTATCTCTGTAACCTGTGGATGCAACCCAGTGAATGGCTAAAAGCACAAATTTTATCCTCTGATCAAACAAGTTCCAGGCCTGGTTCTCTCACTCACGATTTGTGTGACCTTGGACAGGTCACAAAACCTCTCTAAACATTTCATATTGTAATCTCTTAACACAATGGGCCTTATAATGTTGAGAGGGTTAAATGAGTTGATAGAGACAGCACTCTTAAACGTGCCCAGTACAAGCTTGTGCTTCCTAAATGTGAGCTATTACGGTGAAGCGCAGGGAAAGGACTTGGCAAAACTTATTCTTCTCCTTCCATAACATTCTGGGCCATTTCTGCCGTGGGGTTGGGGGGATTCAGATCAGCCCACGTTGGGCAAGGAGGATCAGAATTCATTTATTCAGCCTACAGGCATTTATTTTGTTCTCTAAAGGGATTCTCAGTGTAGTGGAGAAACATACAGATAAATTCAACATTGCAATGCAATGTGATAAGGAGTTGTAGAGTGGCTTGGAGAGGGGGACACATCTGAATGAGTCTTGGAAGATGAATAGCTGCCTCCTGGGAAGAGATAATGGCATTCTAAACAGAAGAAACAGAACATACAAAGCCACTGAATGTGGAACAGCGTGATGGGCCCAGTGAAGAGGGCAGTCGTAATACGTATTTATCCCGTTTCCAGTTCTGCACTTTCTAAACACATGGTGGGACTGCACGTCTTGACCTCCTTAGAGTTGGGTTCGAATGTTTCACCAGGTGACAATGAATTGTGAGCAGAAGTCACGAGTGTCACTCCAGGCCGGAGCATATTATTACTGATGCAAGATCTTCCCAAACTGGCTTTTCTTTTGCTGCATTGACTGGTAACATTTGCAGTGATGACTGTGCTGTTAGTCTAATCCTGGAGTGAGGATATAAAGAACAAAGTCCCCAGCTATGTTCTACATTTTATGATGTTGCTTACAAAATAATACCCTTTGTCGTTCCAGGTTGGTAAGATGTTGTGTTTATTTGTTGCTTTGGCATAACCTCGCCTATTCTAACTGATGGAGTAAAAGCAGTTGGGGAACTAATAACATGTTTTATTTTCTCTCCTCTCCTAAGACCATCCCCACTCCTGACCCCAAGACACAGTAGAGACAGAGTTAAATAAATGTGAAAGACAGCTTTAAATGGAAGAGATAAAAAGCAAAACCTATCCATGTATGTATTCACCAACTCTTTGCCTTTGAGGAAGAAAGGCATTGTTCAGGGACTGGCTGTAAGTATGGGCACCTTCATTTTCTTTGGTCCCTACTCCCTGCCTGAGTCATTGCCCAGAAGTCTGGGTTCTTAGAACTGAGGCCCAAATAATTTCTTATAATAATGATGACTTACTTTTCTTTTGCATGTTTCTGCCCACGATAATGTGCTTTCACAACTTTTATTTCTTTGACACATCACAACAGGCTAGGGAAGCTGGTATTAAGATTAGTCCCATTTTACAAATGGGGAAATGAGAGGTCAGAAAGATCTCATGACTTGTGCAAGATCACACAATTATTAAATTTAAAAGACAGGTTTCAGTTTGAGGTCTGTCGACACCAACTTATGAATTCTTTCTGCTCTGCTCCCTCCACTTTTCTTATCCTGAAGTTGTTCAGCCTGCCTTTCTAAATATGCTCAGAAACACAGCATTTTCAGTTCAGAGTTGTAATCTCAGGGACAGAGTGTTAAAAAATATCAACCTGTAGGAAGTTTTCCCAAGCCACTGACTTTTTTTTCCATCAGAAGGAATGTGAGGAGGATTATTATGACCATCAAATGCTTCTATTAATATGCCAGTGTCTTTTGCTTCATACCTACATGGATCTAGATGTTAGCATTGCGGAGCTTAGTCTTTTTTTTACCCCAGAGCTTTTGCTCATTTTGCAATACCCTGACTGAAGTGTTCTCTCTGCATATCTCTGGTCCTGCTCAGAGGCCTCCTTTTCCATGGACCCTTCCCTTCTGACCCAGAATCTCCATGTTCCTGTGGCACATACTCCTGGTTTGATTCTTNTTTTTTACCCCAGAGCTTTTGCTCATTTTGCAATACCCTGACTGAAGTGTTCTCTCTGCATATCTCTGGTCCTGCTCAGAGGCCTCCTTTTCCATGGACCCTTCCCTTCTGACCCAGAATCTCCATGTTCCTGTGGCACATACTCCTGGTTTGATTCTTATTTGAAAACATGTTCTCTAATGGTTAGTCGTGAATGTGTTGGACTCTGTCACTAAAACATAAGCTCTTGGATAAAAGAGAACATGCCATTCATTTTTGAGGGGGACAGTATGGCACAGTGAAAAACTCTGGGACCTAGCCTGAGCTCTCTTGTTAGCTAAACTCTATAGCTTTGGCTAAATCACATCAGTTCTCTCTTCTATCTAATATGAGAGTTGAGATATAGGTATCAAAGTTATATGACCCCCCAATTATATACAAACATATATACCTGTATGCAATTTCTTTAGAGATGATCCAAAATATTCACTACATTTTAAAAGAGGGCTTACTCAAGATATTTTTACAAACCAGTAGACTAAGGAATTTCAACCTCTTCTGCAAGCTCCAACGTTCTAAGGATTTGTTCTTAAAAATCCATCAACCAGTGGAGCAAAAATGAGAGCACAGAAATAAGCATATAGAGACTTGATTTTTGACAAAAGTGTAAAAGCCATCTGACAAAGAATGGGTATCCATAATGTAAAAGGACTACTACAATTCGACAATGAAAAGATAAAAAATATAATAAAAAATAGATTTGAACAGATACTTCACTAAGGAAAGTTTACAGTTGACCAACAAGCCCATAAAATAGTGCTCAACTTCTACACATCCATTAGAGTGACTAAAATTGAAAAGACTGACAACATCAAAAGTTGGCAAAGAAACTGGAATGTCAGTGATTCTCAGACATAGCAGATGGCAGTACACAACCACTTTGAAAAAGATTTGTTTTTTTCCTAAAACCAAACATACTCCTATCTTATGGTCACTACGATGACTCAGTGATTTATCCTAGAGAAACAAAAATGTGTATTTACCAGGAGATTTGTAGGAGAATGTTCATAACAACGTTATTGACTATATAGCCCCACCCTGGAAACAGCTCAGGTGTCCATCAGTGAGAGCACAGATACATGCAAAGGAATGCCACACAGCAATAAAAAGGAACAAGCTGCTGACATATACATCACCAGGCAAAATATTTTGCCTTGCATTTTGAAAGAGGTCTTACATAAAAGTACACAGTGTACTATTCTACTTACATGAAGTTCTCCAAAAGGCAAAATTAATATACAGTGAAAAAAGTCACAACAGGTGATTGTCTCTGTAGGAAGGAAGGGGCATGAGAAGGGCCATGATCATCACTTCCTGGGGTGATGGTCATGTTCTGTAATTTCATAGGGTTTCGGATTACACAGGTGGATGCACTTATCAAAACTCATTGACTGATACACAGAAGACCTCCTCATTTTGTGGTATATAAATTTTACTTCCAACAACAACAAAAAAGGAACAGCCATAAACAAATATTGAACTCTAATGACATGCATGTTCATGTATTTAAGGGTGAAGTGTACTGATGTCTGCAGTTTACCTTGACATGCATTAAAAAACATAAGACAGATTGACTGGAAATGGCTAGATGGACAGTTACGTAATAAATACGCCAACAAGTTAATTTCAGAATCTAATTCGTGGGCATATGTGTGTTCATCCTACAATTCTTCCAACTTTTCTGCTATGTTTGAAAAGGTTCATAATAAAATGTTGGGGAAAGAATATCTGTCAGCTAAAAAGCCACCAAGCAACAGCTAACGAATCAATTAGTAAATCAGCTAATACGGTGTTTCCCAAACTTGATTCTTTTGTATTCTTCTTGTAGTAAGAGCTTGACTCATCTTTAAAACTTATAGTCTACCTCTGCCTCATCCTGAATAATAATATCTGTGAAGTTTTGTGTGATTTTGAAGTGATAGTCGCTCAGTTGTATCTGACTCTTTGCGACCCCATGGACTGTCGCCTACCAGACACCTCTGTCTATGGGATTTCCCAGGCAAGAATACTGGAGTGGGTTGCCATTCCCTTCTGCAGGGGATCTTCCTGACCCAGGGATCGAACCTGAGTCTCCTGCATTGCAGGCAGATTCTTTCTTGTCTGCGCTACCAGGGAAGCCTTTGTGACTATATATGTGTGTGTGTGTGCAATTGTATATATGTATATGTACATATATATACACAATAAGCTATAATTATATATAGTTTTTAAATTTTTTGAGATGTTTTAAATTCAGATTTCTCAAAAGAAGTGAAACAGAAAAAGCTAACGACCTGGTCAGATGTACAGTTCAGAACTGCTTTTGGTGGTTAACAACCAGTTCTAGGGAAGAAAACTGTAGGACAAATAGATGACCACTGGCAAATTTGTGGTATGAGGCTTTATACACCATTAATATTAAGATATATATCTAAATGTTAACTTAAAGGGAGTGCTCTTGGCCAAGAGTGTAAAGTTGTTGCACTTGCCCCCAGAGTATGCCTCCTGTCACCCTCTAGAAGTTCTGGTTTCTGCTGTGTGTGGTGGGGGGATTAGAAGTGGGGCAAAGAACTTTAGTGAGAGCCCAGTGAATCTGCGGATGACTGGGCGAGCAGGCTCTGTGCCCCTAGGGGCAGCAGCCTGGGCTGGACATGAGTTCCCTGGGGAATGCCTGCTGCAAGCCTCACCTGCGGGAGGTGAGGACAGAGACCACTGGTGTTGCATGGGTCCCCAGCATGGGTCCGTGGCCTGTCTCCTTGCTCAAGACAAGTGGAGAAAAGACTCTGTGAAGCCTCGGGAGCAGACACTCCATGGAACAGACCTTCAGATTTGAAGCTGGGCCACAGCTTTGAAGAGAAGGAGAAAACATCCAGTCCAGCCACCTAATCAGCGGGCACCCCCGTGGCTGCCACCACCCTCCACCTATTCCACTCCTCTCAATTGTCAATTAAAATAAACAGCCTTGTATTCCGAGGCCTGGCTTCAATCTATCTCGCCTGGGAGGGTACGCACAGATTTGTGGCAGTGCCCGAAAGTCCTTGCTCAACCTTTTTAATATCTGAACAAAGCAATCAAACCCGATAAGATCTAGCAAAGGCGAGATCACTCTCCTGTCCCTGGGATGGAAGCTTATTAGTCTGTGGCCCACATCATCAGAGTTATTGTGCCATGTTAAATTTATTGGTACTATCTCACCTCATTAAATACTTAAATAGACCTGACAGGACAGAAAAACGGGCTTTTTAATTTTTTTCCCCTATCCAAAGGGAGCCCGTGTTTCCCCTGTCCCAGTTCACCTCTGTTACAGCTGTTGGCAAAGAAATAAGACAGCAGAGCACAGGATGGAAGGCTCAGGGTGGCCGTGTAGAGGCTCCTGGGGTCCTCTCAATGCCAGACTGAGGTGAGCAAGAGGCGACAAACATGCCCCTGAGGTGTGTGTGTGTTTCAGTGGGAGTGGGGTGAAAAGGAGGCAGAGGGAACCGTGGTGTTCCCTCCCTCTGCCGCCTTCCCCAAATCTCTGATCTGCCTTTTCTAGGAGGAATTGACAAAGACCAGAAATGAAGGTCATGGTGCTCAAGAGTGTGGGGGACATTGGTATGCTTATAGCTGATTCGCGTTGTTGTGTAGCAGAAACAAATGCAACATTGTAAAATGATTATCTTCCAGTTAAAAATAAATAAAAAAGAACAAGAATGTACTGTTTAGCATAGGGAACTATATTCAATATCTTGTAGCAATCTATAATGGAAAAAATCTGAAAATGAATATATATGTATATAATGATTATATAGAATAATATATATATATGGGCTTCTTGGGAGGTGCTAGTGGTAAAGAACCTGCCTGCCAATGCAGGAGACATAAGATATGTGGGTTCAATTCTTGGGCCGGAAAGATCCCCTGGAGGAGGGCATGGCAACCCACTCCGGTATTCTTGCCTGGAGAATCCCATGGGCAGGGGAGCCTGGTGGGATACAGTCCGTAGGGTCTCAAAGAGTCAGACACGACTGAGTGACTTAGCACAATGTGTGTATATATATATATCTCTACATATATATAACTGAAAAAATATATATATATTTACTAGACACCTAAAACTAACACAGAATTGTAAGCGGACTCTACCTCAATTAAAGAAAAAAGTCAGGATGAGTGAGGGATGAATGATAAGAGGAAATTGGGGTGTCTGGGAATGGGGACAGGCATGGCAAGTGAGCAGCAAGTAGGCAGCCCACACCCCTCCTCCAGCGCTGGGACCTGTGGTCTCTGTTTAGCAAATAGTCCCAGTATCCAGGGCTGGCTGGTGGCCAAGGGCAGGATTTCCCCAGATTCAGAGCTAGAGAACTTGGCAGGCTGGTGAAGGCTTGCAGGGCCTCAAGGCCTCCAGCAAGTTGCAGATGATGTTGGGGGGGGGGTGGGTGTCAAAGAATGCAGACTTGATCCTTTGCCTAAGCCTCTCCTCAGCACCTCACCGTGCATCCGTGAGTGCTGGGGTGAGGAGTTGTGGGCAGAGTGGAAATTCAGGACCTGGAGAAAATATGCAACCTGGAAAATGTTCCTTAAAGACTTCCATCTAGAGCTCGATGCCTTTTCTTTATTTATCAAGCCAATTTCCTTCTCAGCCAAGGTGATTTGGGACACAGCCTCCCTGCATCTCCTTCCTTCCCTCACATCTCTACCTGCAGAGAAGGTCTCTTTTCTCCAGTTGTTCCCCTTTCCCAGCACAGGTCCTTGTTTGCACCTTTTTAATAAGGTGGGCACAGGGCCAGGAAGCAGCTCCCGAGCGCCTTCCGTTCCTAATGCCCTAAACGGCCATGACACCGCACTTAATTTCCGTTTTACTGCAACTGCTGGCGGGACGTCAGCGGGCCAAGACCCCAGTCCTATGACAGTATCTTCAGTTGTGGCCGTCATCCTCCCAGTAATTGGATGCCACTGGGAGCCTGCCGTCCCGCAGTGCCAAAGTTGGTGGACTTATATAACAGTCCCCCTGTTCAGAGCACAGGGCTCTTTACAAGCTCTGAGTCTCCCAGTGTTAAAACAGCCATAATCCCTTGCCCACCCTGGGAGGGAAGGCAGGCTGTGGCCAGATGGGTTATCACTATTATCAGCTTAGAATACTGTGGGGCACGTAAAACCCAGGGCTTGTGCAGAGAACCTGTGTGGGTGACATTTACTGACCAGAAAGCATTGCTCTTTATCTTTTCTGGAAGTTCCACAGTAGACTTAGGGAAGTGAGACGGTCAGAAAGCACGGTGGGGGCTTCTGCTCATGTACATGTTGTGTGGGGAGCACTGTGAGTTTTAAGTGAGGAGCATGGAGGATGAGCGGTGGCAGTAATCAAAGTCTGTCAACCATGTCAAAGTTTGGGAGAGAACTGGAAGTCTGTGGATACAAGAGCCCAGTTTGGTCTCAACCAAATGCCAGCTGTGGGGAGGGAGGTGGGGGAGGGTAGAGGAGATGATTAATTACTGTCCGGGTGGCAGTATGTCTTCATTTACAAGCTGCATCCTCAATTATCTTTAATTACTTCCCCATGGCCTTAAATCAAGGGCTAATCCAAAATGGGGGTCAGTGGCTGAAATATGTGTTTTGGGTGGGGCTGGTGAAAGGTGGACCGTGGGGTGCAGAGTCACTTTGGAGCAGTTATGGCGCTGTCTCAGGTTAGCCTTCCCTCAAGGAATGAAGGATAAAACTGATGATAATTGGCCTTGGAATCAGTAATACGCAGGTATGCAGGGCATCTTCAGAGCAGCCCAGGGTCTTGTTTTGATCCATCGATTGTGTTTGTTTTTACCCACTCACGGGGCAAGTCCCATGGTATGGCTGGACAATTGAAATCAGCCCCATCCATCCACAAACATGGTTTCATCCACCTGCTCTCCTCTAGGACAGAGTTCCCAGTGGATGGGAGTCACCAAACTTGCTGGCGGAAACTATAGAACTCCACGCTAGGTGTACGGAGTCGGTGTTCAGGGGTGTGGCAAGGTTATCTGCATTTTTTTAAGTAACATTTTTAACAAAAAAAGTTTACTTGGCTGTGTGGGGTCTTAGTTGTATCACGTGAGATCTTTGTTGCCACCTGCGGGATCTTTAGTTGCAGCGTGCAGGATCTGGTTCCCTGTCCAAGGCACAAACCCAGGCCCCCTGCGCAGGGAGTGCATGTGGGCATGCTCAGTTGTTTCATTCATGTCTGACTCTGCCCTGTCCTTCAGACCATAGCCTGCCAGGCTCTTCTGTCCGTGAGATCCTCCAGGCAAGAATACTGGAGTGAGTTGCCATTTCCTACTCCAGGGGATCTTCCTGACCCAGGGATCGAACCCACGTCTCTTCCATCTACTCCAGTAATTGGATGCCACTGGGAGCCTGCCGTCCCGCAGTGCCAAAGTTGGTGGACTTATATAACAGTCCCCCTGTTCAGAGCACAGGGCTCTTTACAAGCTCTGAGTCTCCCAGTGTTAAAACAGCCATAATCCCTTGCCCACCCTGGGAGGGAAGGCAGGCTGTGGCCAGATGGGTTATCACTATTATCAGCTTAGAATACTGTGGGGCACGTAAAACCCAGGGCTTGTGCAGAGAACCTGTGTGGGTGACATTTACTGACCAGAAAGCATTGCTCTTTATCTTTTCTGGAAGTTCCACAGTAGACTTAGGGAAGTGAGACGGTCAGAAAGCACGGTGGGGGCTTCTGCTCATGTACATGTTGTGTGGGGAGCACTGTGAGTTTTAAGTGAGGAGCATGGAGGATGAGCGGTGGCAGTAATCAAAGTCTGTCAACCATGTCAAAGTTTGGGAGAGAACTGGAAGTCTGTGGATACAAGAGCCCAGTTTGGTCTCAACCAAATGCCAGCTGTGGGGAGGGAGGTGGGGGAGGGTAGAGGAGATGATTAATTACTGCCCGGGTGGCAGTATGTCTTCATTTACAAGCTGCATCCTCAATTATCTTTAATTACTTCCCCATGGCCTTAAATCAAGGGCTAATCCAAAATGGGGGTCAGTGGCTGAAATATGTGTTTTGGGTGGGGCTGGTGAAAGGTGGACCGTGGGGTGCAGAGTCACTTTGGAGCAGTTATGGCGCTGTCTCAGGTTAGCCTTCCCTCAAGGAATGAAGGATAAAACTGATGATAATTGGCCTTGGAATCAGTAATACGCAGGTATGCAGGGCATCTTCAGAGCAGCCCAGGGTCTTGTTTTGATCCATCGATTGTGTTTGTTTTTACCCACTCACGGGGCAAGTCCCATGGTATGGCTGGACAATTGAAATCAGCCCCATCCATCCACAAACATGGTTTCATCCACCTGCTCTCCTCTAGGACAGAGTTCCCAGTGGATGGGAGTCACCAAACTTGCTGGCGGAAACTATAGAACTCCACGCTAGGTGTACGGAGTCGGTGTTCAGGGGTGTGGCAAGGTTATCTGCATTTTTTTAAGTAACATTTTTAACAAAAAAAGTTTACTTGGCTGTGTGGGGTCTTAGTTGTATCACGTGAGATCTTTGTTGCCACCTGCGGGATCTTTAGTTGCAGCGTGCAGGATCTGGTTCCCTGTCCAAGGCACAAACCCAGGCCCCCTGCGCAGGGAGTGCGTGTGGGCATGCTCAGTTGTTTCATTCATGTCTGACTCTGCCCTGTCCTTCAGACCATAGCCCGCCAGGCTCTTCTGTCCGTGAGATCCTCCAGGCAAGAATACTGGAGTGAGTTGCCATTTCCTACTCCAGGGGATCTTCCTGACCCAGGGATTGAACCCACGTCTCTTCCATCTACCTGCACTGGCAGGCAGGTTCTTTACCACGAGTGCCATCTGGGAAGCCCCTATGCTTGGGAGTGCAGAGTCTTAAGCACTGGACCATCCAGGAAGCCCCGTCTGCATTTTTAATAGGCTTTCCAACTACTTCCTAGGTGACTGGCGTTTGGGAACCCTACACCCTTGCTGTCCCTCTTACTTTCTTAGTAGAGAAGGACTCAAGGGGACCAGTTTCAAACTTGTCAGGGCTGGAGACTATATTCAAAATCCAGGACTCCTTTGAAAATAGTAGGGAAAAAAAAATGTGACCGGAGATGTGGTATGGTCTCCAGAAGCATCAGTCTCCTCCTTTGATTGGGAATGGGCATGGCGGGGAGGATCTTGCAGAGGCCATGGTGGGGGAGGTGATTCTAGGTGGAGCACTTTACTGCCCCCTCTCTGAGCTTGAGCCTCTGCATCTATAAGGTAGAGGAGCTGGGAGATGATCACTTGGGGCTCTTTACTTGACCCTCTGGGATTCTCTAGTCTTCAGACCAAATGTCTCCACCCCCGCATGGCCTAACATCAAGGAAGGCGGTCATTTCTGCTTCTAGATAAGGACAAGGAATTGGGCTACCCTAAGTGTCACTCCCACGTAGCCTGTTGCCTCTCTCCCATCTTTTTCTTCCACTCGGTCTCCCTCCCTTTTCCCATTAAACACAGGTGAAACCTTAAAGCAAGTCACTCTACCTTCTGCCCCCCAAATTCACAAATGTGATCTTTTTTGGGCTGTTCAGGACCTCCAGCTCAATTTCTGATTTCAGGGAGTTCCTCCCAGACTGGAGAATTTCTTTTGGCATCTTCCTTGGTATTTGACCTCCAGGTGGTCCTTCTCAATTTACTGAATATAAATTTTGCTCTCAGAGACAAATAGTTTTTCCTTTCTTGCTCTGTGTATGGTCAATTGTTCTCAGACAAAAGTTCAAGGCACTCTCTTCACGGGATCTTAGGTATCCAAGTTCTCAGCTATCTCAAGTTAGGAAGAGTTAATTAGCAAGTTTCTGTGTCTCTCAGGCTGGTTTACCAGTGCCTGTGGAATTTATGGATTATATCCTAGGGAGAAGTCAAGTATGACTCCAGGGTATTTGGCCTTTGAAAAACAAAGTTGCTGTTTACAATTGACCATCGATTGACATCTGCTGAAGCTTAATGAAGAATGGTCTTTGGGAGAAAAGCTGGAACTCTGGACATCACTATGCTCAGTTCAAGAGGCAGCCACTGATGGCCTTGGAGCCATCACTGGGCACTGGACATGCTGGGCGACATCAAAAGGAGAAAGACACAGACTTGTTCCCAGAGGAGCTCATGAAGAAGAAGGGAATACTGATGACCAGTCAGTACTGGTCACCTGGAAGATGATTATAGCTGAAACACACTGAGGAGGAAAGCACAGTTGGAGGGACCTTCATGAGTGGCAGTGCTCTGAAATTTAACCCTGCCCCGTGATTAAGTTAGGCTGCAAGTGTGCAGTGTCTGGTTTGAACTCACTATCAGTTCAGTCCAGTCACTCAGTCGTGTCCGGCTCTTTGCGACCCCATGAATCGCAGCACGGCAGGCCTCCCTGTCCATCACCATCTCCTGGAGTTCACTCAGACTCACGTCCACTGACTCAGTGATGCCATCCAGCCGTCTCATCCTCTGTTGCCCCCTTCTCCTCCTGCCCCCAATCCCTCCCAGCATCAGAGTCTTTTCCAGTGAGTCAACTCTTCGCAGGAGGTGGCCAAAGTACTGGAGTTTCAGCTTTAGCGTCATTCCTTCCAAAGAAATCCCAGGAATGAACTCAGTATAGTGGAAAATATTTGCTTCTCTTGCTTTAAAACTTTTGTTTCTAATATCTAGTACTTATGTACAAAGGGTAGAGCTTTATCCAGTATTTTTATGAGGCCATAGCTGGACAGAGGCCTTTGATGGTGATAAATTGCAAGGGGGTTTTGTTTTGTTTTGTTTTGAGGTTGTCAACTTTGTCAATAGACAAAGATAAAGAGGTCTGTGTTCAGGAGCAGGAGGTTAAGGAATCTGAGAGTCTGTGCCAGGTTCACTGATTCTGTAATTCATTCCCCGATTCAAGTATTGGTTCTTTGCTATAGTAGCTGATAGGCTAACGATTCATTCATTTATTTATTTGGTAAACACTCATGGATTTCCTTATCTAAGTTCTTATGCAAGAAAATCAAGCTGAACATTCTTCCTCTTTCTAGTTTCTCTTTTCTTGGTTTCCTTCCAAGGCGATTAAGAGGAGGTAGAGGGCAACAGGGGGTGAGATGTTGAATCTGGCTCCTCTGGGATGTAGACCCTTTGCAATGGCAGGGCCTAGAGAAGGAGAGCGCTGTGAATGTGGAAGAAGACGGCGGTGTCTTGTCGGATTCTGACTCCCTCTCCCTCTTTGTCCTCTTCTTCTCTAGTCCTCTTGATCTTCCCTTGTTTCTTTGTTCCCGGAGGTTCTTCGCCTTGGTGGGATCAACTGCTCCAGATACCTGTGGGTTCCCTAGCTCTGCTATTCTGCCTCCTCCTCCAATAATCTAGGGAGTAGGCAGCATCTGGTGTGCCTGTCTTCTGAGAGCCTTTTTAATATTATTTCATTTCTTTTAACCTTTATTAAGACAAACATTGAGCTGAGAAGAGTCTATACTCCCACCAGAGACACTCTCTCCATTTCGATATTAAAAACAAAACGAAACCAAACCTAAACACTCCCAACCTGAGGCCCGGAGGAGAGAGAGAGGAGAGAAAAAGGAAAAAAAACAGAAAAAGAATATCCTAGAGATATTTTTACCTTCAAAGATCCATCACTCATTACTGCATATCACAGACACGTCTACAATCTCATCTTCTTACAATTCTCCGTGAAATAAGTGTAAATGGAAAATAATACCCCATTTTGAAAGTTCAACAAAATGTCTTTATCCACCAAATGTAGCCCCAGCTGTCTCATTTTCAGAGACAAAGCCTGATTTTAAATAGCAACTCGCCACCCAAATAAACACCGGCAGCTCCCTCCAGCTCTGCACGCCAGGGGCTGCTGTGGTGCCCCACAATCGCCCACCTCTCAGTCAACATGGGATGGACGTCTGGGAGGCAGAGCACCCAGCTCCAGTGGGTTCAGAAGTCCCTCCCTCTGAGGAGGGAGAAATGGAAGAATACTGTAAACATTTAGAGCTGGTTCTCCCTCACCACCCGAGGAGATGGTTACCTGGGTTACCCATCTCCATCAGTGCCCTCATCCCCCCCAGACCACCAAGGGCACACACCATCACCCCAGCCTGGGAAGAGGAGGAAGGAGAAGCTTTCGCCAGCACCTGACCTCCACTTTGACAAACAAACGATGCACCACAGTAGACTGGCAAGTGGAAAGGTGCTCAGAAGCACGAAGACGGGGAGAAGCTCATACTAGAAGGCTTAACCCCCTTTCACTAACCAGTTCTTTGACACGGAGCAAATATTCCAGACTCTCAGGCCCTTTGTTTCTTTTAAGCTCATATCTCCCACTACCTAGATGTCTGACAGGGATTCCAATCAGAGCATCTCAGACTCCTGCTCTTTCCCTTCCTCCATTTTCTCTGCTTCAATTTAAAGCAACTCTATCTGTCCAGCTGATCAAGTTAAACAACAGCAATGTGACTCCTCTCCTGCCTCTGATCTGACAGCAAAGCATGTTGATTCTACCTTCAAATACAGCCCGCCATTCTCTCCACCAGCATCCCCATGGTTGAGACCACTGGCATTGCTGACTGCCTCCACGCTCGGTGTGTTTGGCAGCAGGGTAGGATGTGGACGGCACAGAATCTGCAGCCACCCTTCTTAGAGTCCATCCTCGGCTCGGTCCCTGACTAGCTGTGTGGCCAAAGGTAAAGAGAAAACATCAAGTGTTAGTCGCTCAGTCGTGTCCGACTCTTTGTGACCCCACAGACTGTAGCCTTCCAGGCTCCTCTGTCCATGGGATTCTCCAGGCAAGAATACTGGAGTGGGTTACCATGCCCTCTTCCAGGGGGTCTTCCCAATCCAGAGGTCAAACCTGTGCGGCATTGCAGGCAGATTCTTTGCCATCTGAAGTCACCAGAGAAATCTGTGTTGTGGGGCCAGGTTCTCGATAATCTCTCCATGCTTGTCTTTTCTCTTCTATAAAATGGGAGTCACAATAGACTCTACCTCATAGGGTTGTTGTGAGGATTGACTTAGAAAAGACAGCGGCTGGTGCATAACAAGTGCTATGTAAGTATTAGCTGTTATTATTGATTTATGTTAGTCTCAACACAGCACCAGAATGATCCTGTTAAAATATAAATCAGGACTTTACTGGTGGTCCACTGGTTAAGATTCTACCTGCCAATGCAGGGGACCCAGGTTCGAGTCCTGGTCCAGGAAGATCCCATGGACTGCAGGGGAACTAAGACTGTTTACTACAGCTGCTAACCCCGTGTGCCTAGAGCTGTGCTCTGCAACAAAACAAGCCATCACAAAGGAAGCCTGTGCACCGCAACCGGAGAGTAGCCCTTGCTCACTACAGCGACAGAAAGCCCCTGTGAAGCTACGAAGAGCCGGTGCAGCCAAAAATAATACACGTATAAGTCAGACCCTGTCACTTTTCCGTTCAGAATCTTCAGCGTCTCCTTTAGGATAAAACCCAAAGTCTTTTTCCTCCAAAACCGTGTGCGTGTTGATCCCCTGTGCCTCCTGTTCCAGCCACTTGGTGCTTGCGTTTCCCGGCAGCCATGACGCTCTTTCCCCTGGCTGTTGCTTCAGCCACACGGAGTGCTCCTTTCTCTGAGAGCCACGTGCCTTTCCCCCTCCCTCCATTTGAAGATCACCTTCTCCGTGAGGTCTTCTCCAACAACTCTATTTAAAATTAAACCCAAACGCTCTCCATTTCTTCTTTTTTCTGCTTTATTTTTCTCCTTAGCACTTATCACTACCTAATATACTATGTATTGTACTTACTTATTTCATTTACTGTCTGTCTCTTTCCATTTGACTATAAGCCCCATGAGCGTAGGATTTTTCCATCTGTTGGTTCACTGATATATTCCCAATACTAAAATAGTGCCTGATGCAAAATGGACACTCAATAAATATTTGTTCAGTGGATGAATATAAACACACTTAAACCTGACAATCCTGAAGATCTCCGCTTTTAGGTTAACATTCTGTGATTGTATAATGTATCTTCTCATCTGTAGAGCAGAAGTGTTTGCAGTTATACAATCTAAAAGAGAGGCTTCTCAGGTTGCACTAGTGGTAAGGAATCTGCCTGCCAATGTAGCAGATGCAAGAGACGTGGGTTTGATCCCTGGGTCAGGAAGATCCCCTGGAGAAGGAAATGACAACCCACTTCAGTATTCTTGCCTGGGAAATCCCAAGGATAGAGGAGTCTGGCAGGCTATACAACTGAGCACATCCACATCTAAAAGAGGTTAAATGACTTTTCAAGAGCTGGTGGAGCAGAGATCTTGTGACAGACTTCAGCTCTCTTCCCTCCCCTCAGACTCCTGATAACATTGCTCTTTCCTAGACACATTTGCTAAACGGATGGATGGATGGGTGAATGGGTGCATGCATGCAGAAAAGAACCCCCTTCCTCCTTGGGGTGCAGGCAAGAGATGGTAAAACTAGCCTGAGAAGAAGGCTGGAGTTTGCTTTGACAGTGTGAGGCTGACACGGAGCCCAGCCAGGAGGGAAGGGTCCCTCAGTGCTCATGCCTGGCCATGAATCATCCCTGGTGACTCGGGAACTGGGAGGCCTGTCAAGGAAACCTCAGATGGAATTGATGTATCAAGGTGTCACTCTGTCCAAGTTGTTTATCAGAAGTGACACCATGGGAGATTGACAGGTAGTCACTGGACAAATAGACAGATCACAGGCTCATAGGAGATGCCTGGAAGGACTGATGATTGGGAAACTCAAGGCCAGGCTCTGGAGGCTGGGGGTTCCACAGAACTCTGCCAGCACTGTGACAGGCGGGCAGGAGGTGTGCTGGGTGGAATAGGTGTCACCTAGCATGGGTTCCTGTCCCAAGGACCTCGTGGGTCTCTTAGGGTCGGGGATGTTCTTCTTTCTGTCTTTCTTTCTTTTTTGCCAGCTTTATTTCTTTTTGCTTTTTTCTTTTCTTTTTCAGAGAGCTAACCACCTGACATCAACCCTTATAAGGTCCACATGAAAGGGGCCCCTAAGATGTAGAGAAAGTATAGGTTGACCAAAACACAGCCTGCCTCTGGGCCCCACATGTGAGGCCATTACACCTTCTCAGATCCGCATCAACCTGCTGTCCACCTCTGTTCAACACAAGAACGGTGGCTAATGCCATGCTATGCCCTTAGCACACCTTGTTTTACCTTCACAATAGCCAGATATGGCAGCTCTTGTATTCCCCATTGGAGAAGGAAATGGCAACCCACTCTAGTACTCTTGCTTAGAGAATCCCGTGGACAGAGGAGCCTGGTAGGCTGCTGTCCATAGGGTTGCACAGAGTTGGACATGACTGAAGTGACTTAGCATGCATGCACGCATTGAAGAAGGAAATGGCAACCCTCTCCAGTGTTCTTGCCTGGAGAATCCCAGGGACAGAGGAGCCTGGTGGGCTGCCATCTATGGGTTCGCACAGAGTCAGACATGACTGAAGCGACTTAGCAGCAGCAGCAGCAGCAGTATTCCCCATATTATAGTAGAATAAATGAGACTCGAAAGGTTGAAATTACTTGTTTGGACCATAGGGCTAGACAGTGGCTGAACCAGGATTGCAATCCAGGTCTGTGTAACTCACCACCTCCTTCTTAACTGCTCAGCATCACTCCACAGACTATCAGAACCTGACTGTCATCCCACCGCTCAGCCAGGTCCTCAAAGCCCATCACTGCCAGGCACTTCCCACGACATACCATTCTTTCAACACGTATGTTCTGTTTAAGCCAAACTCATACTTCTTCCAACTCCCATTCTTTTGTGAGTTTCTCAAAGGTCTTGCTGTCTTTGTACCTCGGAGCTGAGTGACATAGTACCTGGCTTACAATTAGGGTTAAACAAATGTTTGTTGAATAAAGGAACGACTTGTTTAGATCGCATCTCTGTGCCTTGTAGCTGCCAAATTTGTCTCCAACTAGTGTCCAGTCCATATCCCTCCATACCCTCAAAGCCCAAGTTAAAACTTGATATTTTTCTGTTGGTTAGAAGTGGATCTTGGTGCAAAACTTAAACTATATATTATATTATGTGCCAAAATTTGACAAAGTATAATAAACACCTTGCATGTGTGCTAAATCGCTTCAGTTGTATTCTACTGTTTGTGACTCTATGGACTGTAGCCCACAAAGTTCCTCTGTCCATGGAATTCTCCAGGCAAGAATACTGGAGTGGGTTGCCATGCCCTCCTCCAGGGGGTCTTCCCAGCCCAGAGGTTGAACCCACATCTCTTATATCTCTTGCATTGGCAGAAGGGCTCTTTACCACTAGCACCACCTGGGAACCCCTAGAAGCACCTTAGAAATACATTAATCCTTGCCTCAGTGATCTATTTCTAGGAGTTTATTCTAAAGAAAAAAAAAACAAAACACACATATACAGGAAGAGGTAAATGCCAAGATGTTCACCACTGCATTGTTTAAGATGGCACAAAACAAGAAATCCCTGGAATGTCCAATAAGAGAGGGTTGGTTAAAGAAATTCACATTCTCTTTTATAGTCACACAATAGAATACTTAGTAGTCATTAAAAATAATGAAGATATATATATCTATTGACATAGGAAATTAAGTGAAAAAAGTAGGTTATAAAATAGTACACCCAGAATAATTTGATTTTTATTAAAATTGTATGAATATAAATATATGCATCAAAAAATGTCTAAAAAAACATATATCAACCTGTAGACAATGGTTATCTTCAGGTAGGGATTAAGGGTAATTTTTTTCTTCTTTTTACTTATTCATTTTCTCATTTTCTGCAAAGTACATGTTCAAAAAGAAAGATAAATGGACATTTTCTAAGAAATATTCCCTAATTACTCTTACCTCTCATGAGTGTGTGCTCAGTCGTGTCCAACTCTTGTGACCCTCCCTGGACTGTAGCCTCCCGGCTCCTCTGTCCATGGGGTGCTCCAGGCAAGAATACTGGAGTGGGTTGCCACTTCCTTCTCCAGAGGATCTTTCCAACCCAGGGATCGAGCCCATGTCTCCCACATTGGCAGGTGGGTTCTTTCCTCCCTTAATCCTCCCCGTATCAGAAGGCCCTCACTGCTAGGTACTGTTTCAGCACAGGTGCTGGGCTGGATTGACTGCAAGGGTCTAGCATGGTTCCCGTGGGTGATTGTTTTCACTCCCCTTATAAGCTCTTGGAAGGCTGGTGTCCCTTCAATCTGTTGTTGCTATTTTTCTTTTAAACTGCAGAATTCGGTATAGTATATGAGAGTGCTTACATTTTTTTCTTTCTTCCCACTGTTTATTCCTATGAGGTAGAACATAAAGCGGAGAAGGCAATGGCACCCCACTCCAGTGCTCTTGCCTGGAAAATCCCATGGATGGGGGACCCTGGTGGGCTGCAGTCCATGGGGTCGTGAAGAGTTGGACATGACTGAGCAACTTCCCTCTCACTTTTCACTTTCATGCATTGGAGAAGGAAATGGCAACCCACTCCAGTGCTCTTGCCTGGAGAATCCCAGGGACGGGGAGCCTGGTGGGCTGCTGTCTATGGGGTCACACAGAGTCGGACACGACTGACGTGACTTAGCAGCAGCAGCAGAACATAAAGAGAGGAATTCCCTGAGCTCATGGGGAGAAAGGGGGATGAAGCCATTTCCTCAGGGCTTGAGCACAGATCCAAATTAGCCCGTGACGCCAAAGGTAATAAATAATCCAGCAACCTCTGAGGTCAGGGCCCTGGCCTCCTCCGCAGCCGCCTTGCCCTGCACAATAGGGCACGGGCACAGATGATTCATGGAGTTGCTGGCTGGGCTCCTGCCAGACTGGCCTGAAGAGGCTCCACAGTTGGAAGTAGATAGGCCTGAAAATACAGTCCCCCTGGGACCGCCAGGGCCACGCTCTGGGGAGCTGGGCTGGTCGAGGCCTGGAGGGGTTTCTGAGAATTGGGGCTGGAGACACACGGCTGCCTCGGCCTTCTTCTATCTGTGCAGCTGGAGCCCCAGGGAGAAATCTACAGCCATTACCCAAGCAGACAGAGCAACAAGAAATGAGTTTAAAGCACCAGGAGGAGGCCTTAGATAATAATAATGTAGTGAGCGGTTTGGGTAGCAACTGTTGTGATAATATTTCCTCCCATTTATAAAGAGCTTGACTGTGCACAAAATGCTTTCACATATATTATCCTATTTGACCCTCACAACAACCCTGTGAAATAGTCAGTCTTCACCCAGATTTTCCATCTCCTGACTTCACTCTGCTAAAAGGAGTTCTACCTGAGTGGGAGGGAAGAGACACAGGTCGGAGCTAAAGGAATTTCATGGGTGCGTTTCAAGAACAGGGGCCTCCTTCCCGTGTTTGGATGAATTTTAGAGAGAGACTCTGGCTGAGGGTGGGGGAATGAAATTACCTCTGAAGGCCCCCCATTCATGCCAGGGTAGCTGGGCAGGCAGGAAGGCCATAGCCGTGGGCACAGAAGTGTGACCACCATGGCTTCAAGCACATGCCTCGTAGCCCAGTGAGGACAGAGATTTGCTCCTTTTGTGGAGACCAGTGGACAAAGATGTCGGAGTCCGCAATGGAATTCTCTGCCCAGGCTTCAGACAACACTCTGTGGTGCCGTGTGTGAGCTCATGAGAGTAACGAGTGGGGACAGAGGAGGAGCAAGGGTCTAGGGAGAGCAGATCTGTCCTTGAGAAGGCTCTGGAAATTAGAAAATCATCTCCGAGTTTGTCCTGTGAGCATCACAGGCAGGTGGCAGGAGACTCAGGCAGGGAAGTCTGGGCAGGAAGACAGCAGCTTTGCCTCATTGCACAAGGGGAGCAGATGTGGTCCAGGGTCCGTCTCGCTGTCGGGGGGGCTCCCAGGGTGGGTCTGCCCTGGCCTCGTCCTACAGGTGCAGCCATCCTTTCATTTCCTTCTGAGCCTCTTGGCCATCAAATTGGTGCACTTACCCCCCTTCCCGGCGCCACCCACCTCTCCACCACCGGCCGAATTCCTCTCTGATGTGGCTCTGTGGGCCTCTCCTTCTGGGTTTTGTAAGCTTCAGAGATGCAGCCCAGCCACTCCCAAGCATCAGTCTGCATCATCTTTGCCTCAGGGACGAGGAAGAATGGTACCTTCTGTGCTCAGAATAACGTTGCTTCAAAGAGTTTATATTGTTGGGGTCTGGTTAGGAAGATGGAAACCAAGCCAGGCATTTTAACAGAAATGATTTGACACAGGGGATTGATTTAACAGACGCAGACAGTTTTTACTTAGGTCTGGATGAGAAGAGCTTGGGGCTGTCCCAACCTAGAAGCTCCTGGGAGGGCCCCTGCACAGCTGGGATCTAGACCTTAACGGGGGTGGGGCTGTCTCTTATACACATCTAGATGTGTATAAGAGATGGTTAGGGGTTGGGGGTGGGGTGGGGTGGCAGGAGAAAATCAATGTGCGGAGTCCCAGCCCAGGACAGAATCCCAGTCCAGGAGAGAGTCCCAGTCCCAGCATCACAAAGCAAAACACAGAAAGGTGGGTTTGCAGCTTCATGACCGGCCTGGAGCCTTATTCCCAGAAAACGGATTAATGGGGGGACATTTTCCAGACGTAAGGAACTTCAGAAGGTAGCTGGACTCTCTTATAGCCCATGCACTCGGGTGCTCCTTGAGTCACCACGCCTGCTCTCCCAGTTCTTCACTTTTGATAGGTCTTAGGGCTTTTGCTCATTGCATTAAAAAAAAAAAAAAAAAAAAAGTAGGGTGGGCATGTCTCCATCTTATCCCCTTTGGGATCATCTTGATCCTTTGACCCTTGCCCTAGACTGAACAAGGCCCACTTCCAAGTCATGGGAAAAACAGAGCTTCAGGTGTCGAACAATAATAGCAAGATACTATCAATGTAGGCCTGTGATTGTGTCGTATAAAAAATAAAACACACACCAGTTAATCAAAGCACTGCAGACACTTTTAAGTAATCCCACTTTGGCTTTGCATAACTCCATATACCGCCGGCAGCGCTCTTGTCCACCACCAGAGACAGTAATATACATCAAAAATTCTCCTTTAAATTTATTTTCAGTAAAGATTGGTCTTTTGAACTGCGGCAGTGGAGGCTTAAGGGTACAAAATCTCTCTCGCCTTTTTCTCTTTCTTTTGCTGGCTCCCCTGTCTTTCGCTTTGGTGGGGCGGGGACTCGGGCGGGGGATAAGAGCAGCAGTAGGTTCCACACATCTTGTCGAACCTTCTGTCCTTTGCATGGATCAGTTCCTCTCATCTGCCACTTGATTAAGACATTAAAGCAGGAAGGTGAAGGAAGGTTGAGCTGCAGTGAGAGGGAGTGGGAACAATTCCCTTCCATTCGCCTTGGAGAAAGGCTCCGATTGCTGAGCTCAGGATGGTACTGAGCTTTCCCAGCTGTGATGGTGCAGCTGTGGCGCTTTCTCAGAACCCCGGATTGTGTGTGGGATGCGCAGGGGTACCGAGGATACCCCACCCCGATGTTGAACCCTGCCTCACTCCCTCACCGACAGGACAGCAAATAGGATAGCCTTCCCAACTTCCCAACAAAGGGAAGGTCACTTCGTTATGAGAGTATATTTTAGTGGCTAAAGCTAGTCCTAGTGTGAGTCAATCAGAATTAATGGCTCGATAGCTGTTTGACCTGATGCCAGTGTTTGGTTTTATTATGGTAAAATATACATAGCATAACAGTTTTCATTTTAAGTGTACAGTTCAGGGGCATCAGATTCTTTCACCCCGTTGTGCTACCATCACCACCATCCATCCTGAGAACTATTTTATGTTCCCAAACTACAACGCTATACCTTTTAAATAAGGGGTCCCCAGCTCCCGCCACATAAGCGGGAAGTGAGTGGTGGGGGAGGGCGTGAAGCTTATCTGTATTCACCTCTCCCCATCGCTCGAATTTCTGCCTGAGCTCTGCCTCCTGCCACAGTAAATCAGTGGTGTCAAAATAAATGTAATGTGTTTGAATGATTCTGAAACCATCCCCATGAAACCCATCCCTGATGCCGAAAAGGTTAGGGGATCATGGTTTTAAATAATAACCCCCCCACCCCCAC
>SJYX01016579.1:359781-375233 GCA_006410675.1 Oreotragus oreotragus | reverse complement strand
GGAACTCTCTTGCTTTTTCCACACCCCCACCCCAGCCTCCAGCCACCACTGTTCTGCGTTCTGTCTCTATGAACCTGACACTCTGGGTATCTCATGCAAGTGAAATCATACCGTATTTCTCTATTGTGACCGGTTTAATTCTCTTAGCACGATGTCCTCACGATTTATCTGTGTTACAGGATGTACCCCCTAATGTCAGGTTTTTCCTCTCAATAAACGGAGGGTTGCCAGCTTACCCACTGTTTTTTGTCCTGCCTCAAATGAAGAGTGGATTAAGGGAAACTTAGAGTTGGGGGAGAGAAGGATGTCTCTACAAACCCTTAGAGCCACAAGGGGGCTTAAATGTCACCTGACTCTGCCTCCTGACATCAGAGGACACCCTTACTTCTACCTCTGAGTGGAAGGGTGGGCTGATTAGAGTATTTTTTTTTAAAGCAATTTATCATTTTCCCCTCAGAGTTTTTATCTATTATCTCACATGATCATAACTACCATTCTAAGGTAGGTCCAGGCAGGTCTTATTTTCCTCACTTTGCTGAGAGTGACATCAACACCAAGAGAGTAGAGATGAGTTTGCTCCTGATCTATTGACCTCTTGCGTCCAGTCTCCATCCTCTCTACAACACCATGCTGCTTCCACACTAACACAGGTGTGTAACACTGGCTGTATTGGGTTGGCTAAAATATTCGTTCAGGTTTTTCCATAACATCTTATGGAGAAATTAGAACAAATTTTTGGGGGCCAACCGAATATTTCATTTCTTATCCCAGGATCACTTACCTCTTTCCCATCTTCTTGGAGTTTCTGCCTCAGAGTCCCAAGTCAGTTATCTGAACCTCTTAGATCATGTTCCAGAAAAGGAAAGGGGCCGGTTAGTCACTATCAGATGTGAGCTGCGGTGAAGATAGGAGCTCAGAGCAAAGGGACCAATTACACCTGAAACTGCAATTCCATAGCTTTATCCAGGAACCATCTTATGAGTGGGGAGATTCCTTCTAGTATCTGACCCAAGTCTCTTCCACAGTCATAATAATTTTCTTCCCCTTTGTCCTGAGCTCTGTGGGAACAGAGGGGCTGCTGCTGTCATTTACGCTATAAGAGGCAGACCTCTCCCTCAGCCTCCTTTGCTCTTGGCTGAATCTCTCAGTCCTGAGCGTCCATGGGGAAAAGAGGAATCGACAGTGGAGATTCTCCTCGTCGCCGATCCTGACAGCAGCAGCTGCAGTGTAAGAGCCCCGGGTGCCATGAGGGTCATCCCAAGGGCTTTCTCCCCAGGGTCTCCCAAGTGTCGGGTGACATTTAAGAAGCACAAGCTGCCTTCCATCTGTCCACTCTAGGGGTCAGGTGCCCCCAAATGGTACAGGACAGGGGACAAAAGGCAAAGAGAAGCATGTCGATTAGAACATCAGAAGAGGATAAATAAGCACTGTCCTTTTGGCTGTCCAGGCCTTCCTTTTGATCTTCTGAAAGGAACACAACTCTCCAATAAATTCTGCAGCCTTATGTAAATAAGCACTGGCCTTTGACCATCTCTTTAGCCAGTACCCTGGATTCCTAAGAAAGAACACACAGGTACATGCCCTAGGAGGCTGTAGCAGCTGGGCTGGGAACCATGAAAGACATCCCACAGAGAAGGCAGAGAGACAGTGGGGCCAAATGGTGGCGTGCAAAAGGGGATAAATGCTATTGAATCTATTTCTCTGGGGATGGGGTGGCTTAGAGGGGCTTCCCTGGGGGGCTTGGTGGTGAAGAATTCGTGTGCACTGTATGAGCTGCAGGAGATGCAGGTTCAGTTCCTGGGTTAGGATGATCTCCTGGAGGAGGAAGTGGAAACCCACTTTAGTATCCTTGCCTGGGAAATCCCATGGAGAGGGGAGCCTAGCAGGCTACAGTTCATGGGGTCACAAAGAGTCGGAAATGGCTAAGTACATATGCACAGGGAGGCTGAAAGGTGCTGGCTCCCAGGTAGCCTAGGTGGGAACAGACAAAACAATCTTGGCTGGGCTTGAGCAGCCCAAAGACTCCAGAATCGCAGGTCTGAGCCTCTGGAGTTTTCTTTTCAGCTGCTCCAGCTGCAGTTCCTGAAAGGCTGGCACTTGTGTGAAGCATTCCCAACTCAGACATGAGTCACGCCAGCTTATTTTAAGGCCTGATCTCTTCCTGGGGAAGGGACTCTGGCCTAGAAAGCCACGTGCTGGAAGGCGACCATGGCCCCAGGCCAAGGGAAACAGAGGCCCCTGCAGCAACCTGCCAGCCTCCTCTTTGTTTAGCCCAGTGTCGGCCGAGGCAGCAACATCTGACACCAACCCCACTCCCTCTCCGGGGCAGGGGTACTTCGACATGCAGTGCCGGCAGCTCTGGGCCTATGGAGAGCCCACTGAAGGCTGGGGCACTGGGGTGGGGCAGCAGGGCAGGGACAGGAGGCCCTGTTTTTTCCCTCTTTCTGGAGGCGCTGGCCTTGTTTCTCAGTCCACACCAAATCACCCTGATAGGTCACCACACTCTTTAGGGGATAAATGGACAAAAGGGTGTCTGAAATCTCGTGCTTACTCGACCCAGGATATTTAAATCTTTCTGTGATTCACAGCCCCATTTCCATATTCAGGCCCACTTACAGGAAGGTCCCAGGGAAACCTCAAAGCTGTTCTGATTGCATGGGCTCATCCCGCATCTTCCTGAAAGATTCTCGACTGGCCTCTCAGAATTGACAGCATCAATGCTTATGAAGAAAAACTAATAGTTCCAGCTGGTAGTCATTGAAAAGTCACTTAATATTTCTCAGTGCAAGGAGCTACACTTAATGGGACACAATGTTTTTTCCCTAAGCAGTTGGAAAAAAACCCTTGACATCCTATTAATAATGTCAAGTTTTATTGGCTCTCTCATTTGACATGATATTAAACTTTTCAGACTCTATCTCGACTGAGGTACAAGGTTGTTAAAATGCGGATGGATTGGAGCATTACAAAACGCAGCGTGGAGATGATGCCTCTCCTGGTGAGCACAGAGAGATGGGAAGGGGTGAGACGGAAGGCTCAAGAGACAAATCCTACTCTGTGGAAGACCTCTGAGGACCCTGCCCCTTCGCTGTACTGTTTTATTCTAACACCAATGGGGCTTCAAACTCCATGGCACTGGGCCACTCATTGTCCTCTGGAAGTCTACTTCCCTTCATCGAATGAAGTGAAAACATCAAAGTCAAGACAAATGACAGAGTCTGTGGAAATCCAAGCAAAGCTTTGTTCCATGGCACTTCCCTGGGACAGAAAATGCCTGGCTTACTACCAAAAACAACACACAACAAGAATGGCTAAGGTTACTAGGAAGCTGCCATAAGCCTCTTATCTTTATCCATCAGAGGGCAGAGAGAATGAAAACCTCAGTTATAGAAAACTAACCAAACTGATCACATGGACCACAGCCTTGTCTAACTCAATGAAACTATGAGCCAAGCCATGTAGGGCCACCCAAGATGGATGGGTAATGATGGAAGGTTCTGACAAAACATGGTCCACTGGAGAATCATTTCAGAACCACTTCAGAATTCTTGCCTTGAGAACCCCATGAATAGCATGAAAAGGTAAAAAGATAGGACACTGACAGATAGGTGCCCAATATGCTACCAGAGAAGAGCAGAGAAATAGCTCCAGGAGGAATGGAGAGGCTGAGTCAAAGTAGAAACAACACCCAGTTGTGGATGCGACTGGTGATGGAAGTAAAGTCCAATGCTATAAACAGCAATACTGCATAGGAACCTGGAATGTTAGGTCCATGAATCAAGGAACATTGGAAGTGGTCAAACAGGAGACGGCAAGAGTGAACATCAACATTTTAGGAATCAGTGAATTAAAATGGATTGGAATTGGTGAATTTAGCTCAGATGACCATTATATCTACTACTGTGGGCAAGAATCCCTTAGAAGAAATGGAGTAGCCCTCATAGTCAACAAGAGTCCAAAATGCAGTACTTGGGATGCAGTCTCAAAAATGACAGAATGATCTCTGTTCATTTCCAAGGCAAACCATTCAATATCACAGTAACCCAAGCCTATGCCCCCACCTGTAATGCTGAAGAAGCTGAAGTTGAATGGTTCTATGAAGACCTACAAGACCTTCTAGAACTAACACCCCAAAAAAGATATCCTTTTCATTATAGGAGACTGGAATGCAAAAGTAGGAAGTCAAGAAACACCTGAGGTAACAGGCTAATTTGCCCTTGGAGTACAAAACAAAGCAGGTCAAAGGCTAACAGAGTTTTGCCAAGAGAACACACTGGTCATAGCAAACACCCTCTTCCAACAACACAAGAGAAGACTCTACACATGGACACCACCAGATAGTCAATACCGAAATCAGATTGATTATATTCTTTGCAGCCAAAGATGGAGAAACTCTATACAGTCAGCAAAAACAAGACCGGGAGCTGACTGTGGCTCAGATCATGAACACCTTATTACCAAATTCAGACTCAAATTGAAGAAAGTAGGGAAAACCACTAGACCATTCGGGTATGACCTAAATCAGATCCCTTATGATTATACAGTAGAAATAACTAATAGATTCAAGGGATTAGATCTGATAGACAGAGTGCCTGAGGATCTATGGATGGAGGTTTGTGACATTGTACAAGAGGCAGTGATTAAGACCATCCCCAAGAAAAAGAAATGCAAAAAGGCAAAATGGTTGTCTGAGGAGGCCTTAAAAATAGCTGTGAAAAGAAGAGAGGCAAAAGGCAAAGGAGACAAGGAAAGATATGCCCATTTGAATGCAGAGTTCCAAAGAATAGCAAGGAGAGGTAAGAAAACCTTCCTCAGTGATCAATGCAAAGAAATAGAGGAAAACAATAGAATGGGAAAGACTAGGGATCTCTTCAAGAAAATTAGAGATACCAAGGGAACATTTCATGCAAAGATGGGCTCAATAAAGGACAGAAATGGTATGGACCTAACAGAAGCAGAAGATATTAAGAAGAGGTGGCAAGAATACACAGAAGAACTATATAAAAATGATCTTCATGACCCAGATACACGATGGTGTGATCACTCACCTAGAGCCAGACATCCTGGAATGTGAAGTCAAGTGTGCCTTAGGAAGCATCGCTACAAACAAAGCTAGTGGAGGTGATGAAATTCCAGTTGAGCTATTTCAAATCCTAAAAGATGATGCTGTAAAAGTGCTGCACTCAACATACCAGCAAATTTGGAAAACTCAGCAGTGACCACAGGACTAGAAAAGGTCAGTTTTCATTCCAGTCCTAAAGAAATCCTAAAGAAAGGCAATGCCAAAGAATGCTCAAACTACTGCACAATTGCACTCATCTCACACACTCGCAAAGTAAAGCTCAAAATTCTCCAAGCCAGGCTTCAACAGTATGTGAACCGTGAACTTCCAGATGTTCAAGCTGGTTTTAGAAAAGGCAGAGGAACCAGAGATCAAATTGCCAACATCCGCTGGATCATAGAAAAAGCAAGAGAGTTCCAGAAAAACATTTACTTCTGCTCTATTGACTATGCCAAAGCCTTTGACTGTGTGGATCACAACAAACCATGGAAAATTCTGAAAGAGATGGGAATACCAGACCAACTGACCTGCCTCCTGAGAAATCTGTATGCAGGTCAGGAAGCAACAGTTAGAACTGTACATGGAACAACAGACTGATTCCAAATAGGGAAAGGAGTATATCAAGGTTGTGTATTGTCACCCTGCTTATTTAACTTGTATGCAGAGTACATCATGCTAAATGCTGGGCTGGATGAAGCACAAGCTAGAATCAAGATTGCTGGGGAAAATATCAATAACCTCAGATATGCAGATAACACTACCCTTATGGCAGAAAGTGAAGAATAACTAAAGAGCCTCTTGATGAAAGTGAAGGAGAAGAGTGAAAAAGTTGTCTTAAAACTCATCGTTCGGAAAATGAAGATCATGGCATTTGGTCCCACCACTCCATGGCAAATAGATGGAGAAACAATGGAAACAGTGTCAGACTTTATTTTTGGGGGCTCCAAAATCACTGCAGATGGTGACTGCAGCCATGAAATTAAAAGATGCTTACTCCTTGGAAAAAAAGCTATGACCAACCTAAACAGCATGTTAAAAAGCAGAGACATTACTTTGCCAACAAAAGTTCGTCTAGTCAAAGATATGGGTTTTCCAGTAGTTGTATATGGATTTCTTTCTTATAAAGAAAGCTGAGTGCTGAAGAATTGATGCTTTTGAACTGTGGTATTGGGGAAGATGCTTGAGAGACCCTTGGACTGCAAGGAGATCCAACCAGTCTCTCCTAAAGGAAATTGATTGAATTGAAGTCGCTCAGTTGTGTCCGACTCTCTGCGACCCCATGGACTGCAGCCCACCAGGCTCCTCCGTCCATGAGATTTTCCAGGCAATAGTCCTGGAGTGGATTGCCATTTCCTTCTCCAGGGGATCTTCCCAACCCAGGGATCGAACCCAGGTCTCGCACATTGTAGACAGACGCTTTACCATCTGAGCCACCAGGGAAGTCAAGTCCTGACTATTCACTGGAAGGACTGATGCTAAAGCTGAAACTCCAATACTTTGGCAACCTGATGCAAAGAGCTGACTCGTTTGAAAAGACCCTGATGCTGGGAAAGACTGAGGGAAGGAGGACAAGGGGACGACTGAGGATGAGGTGGTTGGATGGCATCACTGCCGCAATCAACATGAGTCTGAGTAAGTTCTAGGAGCTGGTGATGGACAGGTAGGCCTGGTGTGCTGCAGTCCATGGAGTTGCAAAGAGTGAGACATGATTGAGTGAACTAAACTGAACTCAACTGAAGGTTACTAGTGCCAACACATGGCTGACTTTGTTCCCAGTGCTTTACCGTGTTGACTCCTCTTGGCTCCTTATGACAGCTGCACGTCGCTGTTTAGTTGTAAAGTTGTGCTCCACTCTTTGTAACCCATGGACAGCTTCACGAATTACCTGCTATTACAGTCCTCATCGGGCTTCCCAGGTGGTATTAATGGTAAATAACCTGCCTGCCAGTGCAGGAGATGCGGGTTCAAGTCCTGGGATGGGAAGACCCCCTGGAGAAGGAAATAACAACCCACTCCAGTATTGTTGTCTGGAGAATTCCATGGACAGTCCACAGGGTCACAAAGAGCTGGACACAACTGAAGTGAGTTAGCACGCACGCACGCACGCACACTGTCCTCATCGTTCCCATTTTGAAGATTCAAAACTGAAGGAAAGATTTGCCCAAATCTCAGAGCTAGTAAGTAACACACCTGGAAATCCTATCCTAGCAGGATGTAGGTTGCCACTAAAGGCTTACCATTCTTCCACTCACTGGGACCCAGTTTGGAAATGGAGTGTCCCAGCTGCAGAGGTTAGGGACCCCAGCCTGGTCCTTAGACCTCTCGCCATTCCTGGCATCTCTCCCTGTTTCACTATGGGGACCTGACGTGAAATAAGCAGGACGTTTCTTGCAGACAAGCATTGACTCTGCCTGTCAGGCACAAAACCATAAATAACATATATTAAGCAAAGAATACACCAGCAACCCAATAATGCATGTCTAAAGCCATTTTGATGTTGGAGAGCTACAGTAATACTTTTATGCTTTGTTTAAAGAAATTGTTTCCAACATATTTGTAGTGAAATCACTCCAAAGAGTTTATTTTGGATGACTGATTTATAGGAATCTGGCTTACACGCCCAGAGGATGACACTTAAATCATATCTTCTTTTCATTTATAATAAGGAACAAAATGATCATATTTTGACAAGTCTGATCATTTGGGGGGTTGAGCAGGTTCCCTTGGTGGGCTCAGTCTATAGCTCACAGAACTGAGAGAATATTATTACATCTCATTAAAATCAGCTACAGCTGCTTCATCTGGCTGCCCCAAGAAAAGAAATCGATGGGCGGTTTACCCTGGCATAGGCTGCCTACTCATTTTTAAGAAAGGGACAACAGGAAGTATCTTCAGTTGTGACTGTCAAACCCTGCTGCCTTGGGTTTGAATTTACAGCACCTCCTTAAAGAAGACCCCCTCTGTCCCCCACAAAGGCTTGACTCGACTCACAAGGCTTTCTGCGCCCTCCCCTTGATGCTGCTGTGGGCTCTGATCTTCTGACCTTCTGACCTCACAGAGGCCTCATCATGTTCCCAGGCCTGGTGGGGATCTTAGTGAGGGTGACATTTCCTGCTTTAGTACCTGCCTTCTCACTAGACCCAAAACATCGGGCTGTAGCCCTTGCTTGTTTTCAGATTTGCAGCTAGAACAGACGCTACCTGCACCCCATCCCCAGACCCATGCTGCTGCTCCTGTATTTGTGCACAGTTGCTGGGCTGGGCTTTGGGTCAGCCCTGTCCTGCCAGAAGGGTCTTCTTTCTCCTCTCCTTCCCCTGCACACCATGGCAGGCTTCTTCCTCTGATCTCCGTCTCTGGCAGGAGCCTGGCCCTCCAGCCCTCCCACTTCTTGGGAAGATGAGAGTTCAGTCTGTGACAACCACACAGTGAGAAGACCAGGAAAGTTCTCCTGGAACAAAACCTCCCCAAGTTCTCGGGGGCCATGGAGGTCTGCGTGAGAGGAGTCCAGCGAAAGATCTTCCTTCTCTCATCTCCCTCTTTCATCTTCCCTAATCCCCTCCCCTCGACTTATCTTTCTTTTTCTCTCTGTCCCCAGCGCCCCCCCACCTTCTATTCACCATCAAGAACAGCCAATTTAGCGGGCAGCCGGACGGCTCCAGCGAAGCCCCCGGGATCAGTGGCTGTAGGGAATGGCGCAGCCAGAAGGGAAAATCAAAGATGAAATGAGCATTGGATCGTACTGAAACTGAAGCTTAGCACCTTCTATGCATTATTCATGTGTGACATTGTCACCCCCTCGGCACACTCTCCACTGAGCTACAGCAGAGCCCAGAATCCTAGTGGCTTTGAACTACTTTGCTCTGTGACACTTATCTCTCCCCAGGCCTGCAAATGGCCCTGACAAAGCTGCGTTCTGGTCTGACTGGTACAGCTGCAGGCCCGGTAAACGGGAAAATCTCTGTCACACCAGAGGGCCAGACCTTCAAGGAGTGGGTCACGATGCTCGTTTGGTGTTGAACGCTCAATGCCTGAACCAAATGTTCAAAATCTTATGCAAGCTTCTGGCATCTATTTGATTGTTTTAAAATGTGAATTATGGACCTCTGGGGTAAGTCATTAGATTTCTCTGAGCCTCAGTGTTCCATATGTAAAACTTAGAGCCATCACGACTTTCTTCCGGGGATGAGGTGAGAACTACATTAGTTAATACATGTAAAAGTGTTTAATAAACTGTAAAATACTGAATGACTATAAAAGCAATTAAGGAAGGCTGAAATGTTTTGGGCATTCATGATGTGCTGGCCATTATGTTCTGTGCACGTGCTCATTTAATCCTCTCAAAACTCCCTGTGAGGTTGGTACCCTTGTTTACAAATGAGGCTCAGAGAAGTGAAGGGAAGGAAGTTCACAGCCTGGGAGGGGCCCAGCTTGGATTTCAACTGAGAACTGTCTCCCGAGACCCCATTCTTACTACGGCAGCAGGGTATGATTATTGTCTTTATCATCATCATCAATATCTTGGTCTTCCCTGCAGAAGGAAGAGCAGTTTACTCTCTCAGTTTTGCACACAAATATTGATTTACCACCATATCACAGATTTTCCATTCCTCAGAATGCCCTGGACTGGGGACATCCCTGTTGGTCCAGTGGTTAAGACTCTGAGCTTCCAATGCAGAGGACATGGGTTTGATCCCTGGTCAGGGAATTAAGATCCTATATGCCTAGGGGCAACTAAGCCTCAACTAGAGAGAAGCCTGTGAGCCCCACAAAGAAGAAGCCACAGGCTGCAATTAAGACCTGATGCAGCCAAAAATTTAAAAAAAGAAGAAGAAGAATGCCCTGGACCGGAGGCAGTCAGATGTCCTGATTCAGTTTGTACCAGTTTTTCCTGGACCTGAAGGAGTGGGCCAGAGGCTATTTATTTGTAAGGCTGGCTGAGATTTTTGGAACTGGAGGTACTTTGGAGGTCCGACTCTGCCCCCTGAGGGCCCCAGAAGCAACCTTTCACCCATTTTCTTTGAAACAATCTATGGAGAAAATCAGGGGTGAGCTACTTTCTCCAGGAACTGCCACAGAAATTCGGGAGAGCTGTATGTAGAGAAGAGGCCGTGTGCAGCCCCTTTGATGGTGCCAATGGCAGATCTTTCCAGAGGATTAAGGTGACATGACACTTAGCCCTCCTCATGGGCAGAATTTGGAATAATTACCCAGGGCAGACTCACTCAAAGAGGCAGTAAGCTGGCTAAGGCTCTTAGAAGGCAGGCCTGATGACATTGTTATATATCTGTCCCAAGGCTCAGGACGCCGCGGGGTCGGGTATTAGCTGATTATCTGATTCTGTCAGCAGAGAGCTTTCAGTGAGTCCAAGGAGCCAGCCCCCAGATTTGCTCCAGGAGACGCTAAGCTCAGACACCTGCAAAGGGTCCTTGTGTGAGTCTTGCCTCTGGGAAGCATCCTGGGCATGCATCACCAGGTCCTGTGTAGAAGTGGAGATGGAAGCAGTGACCATCTTCCAGCGGTTCTGGGATTTTTCGGGCAGGTTAGTGGGCAGGTCTGTGCTTCCCTCCGTCCTAAACCCCACCCATTGGCTCTCTCTCCTGTAAGGTCTTTAACACCACTAGACATTTGGTTTCAGTGGTCAAAAAGTTTTCCACCTGCAGCCTTGCTGGGGGTTTTGAAGGTGATGTTGGAGTGGGTGGACAGGAGGCTGTGAGGAAAAGCCCTTTTCGGGGCAGACAGAACTCGAGGTCCAAGGCAGGAAGCTGTGTAGGTGGTCATGAGCAGGTGTTTATTTCAATCAGGAGAGGCTCAAATGGCAGCAAGAGGGATGAAGTTTAGACATAAAGAACTTAGGCTTTGAAAGTAAGCCAGAATGCCTTTAGAAATTATTATAATAACTCTATTTTATTGTATAGTCTATTTTCTATTCCAAGAACTTTCTTTGATGGCATCATTTAATCCTACCAATGACATTATGGAAGAGATATGTCCATTAGATTTCCATTTTATAGCTGGGAAAGCTGAGGTTCAGATGAGTTGAATAACTTATCCAAGGCCAACAGCTAGAAAGGGACAGAACCAGAATTTAGACCCAGGCAATCTGGTGCCAGAGCCTGGGCTCCTAACTGCTGCCTTCCACTGTCTCCCTGGACAGAGTGGGGAAACAGGGAAGATAGTTCTGTCTGGCCCAGCTGAGTATACACCCAGAAGACAAAGAGACGTGTGTTAAGGACTTTGTCGGTTAGTGAGTCTCTAAAGAGTGTGGGATTCTCTGAGACTGTGAGCCTGGCCTTCTCACTGATGTGGCTCCCTCCCTTTCTTCCTTTCCGCGCACTTTCTCCAAATGCCACCCATCCACAAGCTACAGGGAGTGCAGAAATCAGGAGGAGGGATGCCTCTGCCCTGGACACCTCTGTCCACATCTGCTTTGCTCAGGGTACAGTTGCCTGACCCACACCTGTCATGTTAGGTCACCAACTGCCAAGTAGGGTGAAGGGGTCAGTCACCTTTTCCATCCATCCTCCATCCAGATCTGAGTTATCTCGCACAAGTGGTACCCTCTGACCCCACAGCTCTGGTCCTCTTGGCCTCCTTTTTAGTCTAGTTGGTTTTTATCTGGCCCAGGAATCCTTGTCAGTTTCAAGAGTCCCCCTCCCCTGACCTGTTAATAAACATTTCCTGTGTTATCTGAATATTCCCTAATTCATTCCCTTCTGTCCCTGAAAATATAAATCCTATTTTAGTTAATGTCCTTCATTTTCATTTATAAAGACAGATACAAAATAATTATTTCCTATCTCTGTGGTTTCCTTATCTCTTGTCCTAATAATGCCTTCGGCAGACGAACATTTCCCGTCGGTTGAAACAGCATGTTTGTTTTTTGTTCTTTAAAGAAGAAAAATAAAATGCTTTCTTGGGCTTTGTCTCATCTTTTCCTTTTCAGCCCTTCTCGGCCCTCTTCCTCTCTTCTCTGTCTCTTCCTGGGTACCTCCCTCTCCATCCCTGAATCCCCTCCCCCACTGCCCGGACACTTGCCCAGCCACGCTGGGCTCCCCCACTTTCCTGTTAGTGTTGAAGTCTCTCTGCAGCCGCACATCTGAATTTCATCAGCCCCTGAGCCTGCCTGTGAGCTCAGGTCCCCTAGCTGGTAAAATTGGTTTGGATGAGCAGGTGCAGTTTCAAAAAGAAACATTCTTTGGTTTCGTCTCATGAAAACTAGTGAGCAGAGAAGTCACAGTCTCTTCTCCGGGCTCCCCTTTGAAGTGTCTGATTGAAAGGAGAGGGATGAAAAGGGATGATGGGGGTGGACAGTGGTGGGCATACGGATTTCAGATTTAAGTAGCAACTCCGAAACCTGGACCCAGACTTCCGGGGACCTTCTCTGTTCCTTGTCATCTGAGTTGGAGCAACACTGTATTTTTGTGTGTGTGTGTCAATGTTAAAGAAAGAAACGCTCCTTATTTTCACATTATGAGAATAAACGTGATAGACATCCTTTAACTTATATGTTTTTTGTCCACGACACATGGCATGTGGGCTCTTAGTTTCCCAACCAGGGACTGAACCTGTCCCCAGCACTGGGAGTGGAGAGTTTTAACCACTAGTTCACCAGGGAAGCCCCGACATTGTTATTTTTGTTCTCTATTTGATCCGGTCTTTCCCCCTTCTCTCGTTTATTTTGGGATAACACTCAATACAGATTCTAAGTCTGGGGTTTGCGAGAATGTCTTTGACCAAAGCAGGCTGATTTTACGGGGATCAGTTCTGTTCTTGGCAGAGTTGTTTAAACCCAACAGTTGGGACCAGCCGAGCACCTTCCATGTATCAGCTACATAAGTGATCTCATTTATGGTCACAGCCACTCTGTTACTAGGTGCCATTTTTTCCTTATTTCACTCACGAGGAAACTGAGGCTCACAGAGCCTAAGTAACTTGCTCCCAGCACTCGAGCAGCAATGATATAGCTGGGCTCAGAACCCAGGTCTGCCTGACCCCACAGCCTGTCCTCCCAACTAGAGTAATTTCTTCCTTCATGCCCTCTGTTCTCTAACGCCTGGGCCTTCAAGAGGGAAAAAAAAAAATGCTGTCACTCTTTCAGCTTTAAAGTCTTTGTCAAGGCCAAGAAGCAACTCTGAAGAGCTCTTTGTCAAGATATCTAATGGATGGACCCGGAGCGCTTTTATCATTCACGGGGAATGCGATTATGAGACACAGAAAGGAAACCGCAAGAGAAAAATGTTTGAAAGCCTGGTGATAGGGAGAGGTCAAGGACTGCTGGATGGGCACCCGAGACGCTCTCTAAACCAAATCCCTTCATTTTAAAGTCAAGGAAACAGGCCTGGGAGGGGTTGGTCTCATCCCTGCCTTTACTTGGCAGCTGAAACACGCTGATACAGCCGCAGCCCCCAGACAGCTCTACTTCACCTTCTGGAAACTGCATGAGAATTGGCTGGAGGAGGCCAGGAATTGGACATCTTCCCCTGTTAGACCCAGACTTGGGATAAAAAGAGGTTTAAGGAGGCCAGCACTGGCCAGATGGTTAAGGAGCAATCATGAGACTGACACTCCCCTAGATGATCAAACTCTGAAAGGGGACAGGTGTCCTTGAGGCCCCAACTCCAAGTGAGGCATCCTTTGCTAGTCAGTGGATTGGGCTAATCAACCAGTGCTGTCTTTCCTCTGGCTCCCTGGAAGGTCCTGGCCTGGAGGGTCAGTGACCTGGTTGTCCCTGTACTTGGATTCAATGAGATGTACGTAAACCTTACAAACTGTCATCCATACAGTCAAACCAGAGGGCAAGAAAGATAAAGCCAGCAAGAAGGGTCCCCTAGCCAGAAACTATCTGAAAAGCAGTGTTAATCAAGCAGCTGTTTCATAGAATGGGTCACCAAAACCCCAAACCTAGCCAACTGAGATAGCATCATCCAGTTGACATAACCAGCAAGTATTAGTTGCTCAGTTGTGTCCAACTCTTTGCGACCCCACTGACTGTAGCCCGCCAGGCTCCTCTGTCCATGGAATTCTCCAGGCAAGAATACTGGAGTGGGTAGCCATTCATGTTTCCAGGGGATCTTACCAACCCAAGGATCAAACCCAGGTCTCCTGCACTGCAGGTGGATTCTTTACTACTCAGCCACCTGGGAAGCAGCACATTAAACTATTGGTATTTAGTATAGCCACTAGGGAGAACAGTATGGAGGTTCCTTAAAAAACTAAAAATAGAGTTATGATAGGGTTGTGGGGTCCCATTCCTAGGCATATATTCAGAAAAGGATGAAAACTAGAGTTTGAAAAGATACATGCACCCCAATGATCATAGCAGCATTATCTTAAAAAGACGTAAATGTCCAGGAACAGATGAATGGATACAGAAGATGTGGTATATATGTGTGTGTGTAAGATGGTGGAATTTGAAACGATCTGAACATATGTTAATTCACTGGGGGATCAGAACCTTGGGGGATGGGGAAAAGAGTGGGTGAAGACCGAGAAAGGGAGGAACAATCCTGAAATGTGGCTTCCTAGACACCGAAGAAACTCTGCCAACCTCACATTGTTACTGACAGCTGTTCTGGGGTGAAGGGAGATGTTACAGGCTCTAGAGGAGAGGAAGCCTGGTCTGGCAACTCCCAGAGCTGAATTCTGGTCCCGTAGCTACCTCTCTGGGCTTCATTTCTGGTCCCAAAAGATGAGGGTATGTGGCTATCAGTATTTTCCAAACTTCAATTTATTCAAGTAGTATTTTTATAAGTTTTGTCAGAACTTTAAATATGTTTCTTTCAATGGGCTTAGTTAAAAATTTGTCCTTGCTCTAAACATACTATGCAACATACCCAGGTTTGGTGTGCAAGTCATTTTTTTTTCTAATGTGGATTACAAAAAACTTAATGATTAATTTTCTTCAAAGCTCATCTGGGTACCACCTAAGTTACCTTTGGTCCCACCTTCTGAGGAATTCTGAGTTGAACGATGGCAAGCCCCCTCCATCTCTGTGATTCTGTGATGCATTGCACAGGGAGGACAAGATTTGCAGAAGCTCTGAGTCCCTGTTGGGAAAGAGAAAAGAATCCGCATGTATCACGGATGCTAAAGCCAGATTCTGGGAGAAATGACAAAGTCATTTGCTAATTGCAGCCAATTATTCTATCGGGTGGTACTGGTAAGGAAAATGACTTCAAGTCTAGAGTTGTCTTGAAAAGAATTACCATACTGGTAAATAATCTTGACTCAAGTAATTTTTAATGCTAAAATTTGCTATAAGTACTTAGAGAATTTTAAAAAAATGCCTCCATTAGAGCTTATGAAGGCAGTTTTATAATTAATGACCCACCAGTAATACCTGTAATTTGGGGTATAAAGAAGAAATGGTAACTATATGGTTTTTTTTTTT
>SJYX01016579.1:330524-358780 GCA_006410675.1 Oreotragus oreotragus | reverse complement strand
AACGATCTGAACATATGTTAATTCACTGGGGGATCAGAACCTTGGGGGATGGGGAAAAGAGTGGGTGAAGACCGAGAAAGGGAGGAACAATCCTGAAATGCGGCTTCCTAGACACCGAAGAAACTCTGCCAACCTCACATTGTTACTGACAGCTGTTCTGGGGTGAAGGGAGATGTTACAGGCTCTAGAGGAGAGGAAGCCTGGTCTGGCAACTCCCAGAGCTGAATTCTGGTCCCGTAGCTACCTCTCTGGGCTTCATTTCTGGTCCCAAAAGATGAGGGTATGTGGCTATCAGTATTTTCCAAACTTCAATTTATTCAAGTAGTATTTTTATAAGTTTTGTCAGAACTTTAAATGTGTTTCTTTCAATGGGCTTAGTTAAAAATTTGTCCTTGCTCTAAACATACTATGCAACATACCCAGGTTTGGTGTGCAAGTCATTTTTTTTTCTAATGTGGATTACAAAAAACTTAATGATTAATTTTCTTCAAAGCTCATCTGGGTACCACCTAAGTTACCTTTGGTCCCACCTTCTGAGGAATTCTGAGTTGAACGATGGCAAGCCCCCTCCATCTCTGTGATTCTGTGATGCATTGCACAGGGAGGACAAGATTTGCAGAAGCTCTGAGTCCCTGTTGGGAAAGAGAAAAGAATCCGCATGTATCACGGATGCTAAAGCCAGATTCTGGGAGAAATGACAAAGTCATTTGCTAATTGCAGCCAATTATTCTATCGGGTGGTACTGGTAAGGAAAATGACTTCAAGTCTAGAGTTGTCTTGAAAAGAATTACCATACTGGTAAATAATCTTGACTCAAGTAATTTTTAATGCTAAAATTTGCTATAAGTACTTAGAGAATTTTTTAAAAATGCCTCCATTAGAGCTTATGAAGGCAGTTTTATAATTAATGACCCACCAGTAATACCTATAATTTGGGGTATAAAGAAGAAACGGTAACTATATGGTTTTTTTTTTTTTTCTTTTTCTGAAGAGCAGATTTATTTTCTCTCAGCCCCCGAGGGCCTGAGAGCACCCACGGGAAGGTGTCCTAGGTTATTATTCATCCTTCATTCCAAAGAAACAAAAATTCATCATGATAGACTATGCACTGTGTATTTCCAACTGGGTCTCTCATTCCTCCTGTGTCTTTTCCTGGCCATGGGAGGGTGGCTGGTTTCTTCCCTTTACTCTGTGATTCAGTTTCATTACCTAGAAAATGAATATAAGGTGAAACGGGCTGAGGACTGTTATTCTTAGTCACTATGAGTGTGTGTGTGTGTATGTACCTATACATATGTACACATATATATTGTATATTTATACACTATATATATACACATATATATTACAATAAAGAGATGCTGCATCTTTAAGCAAATGCTTACACTAGACTGTGGAATAATTTTATAATTTTATTATTTTATTTATTCTCATTTATTAACTACCTTTAAAATATTTCTGTTCATCCTTAGCCCATCCATCCATCTGCCCACTGAGCTACATTTTCAACAAATATCCATCAAGTATCACTTACATGCTCTACCATGAAGGGAGATACAAAAGAGGTGTAAGAGAGATTTCCTTCCTTTTAAGACCTTGGAATCTGTTCATCAAAAAGATGTGTTCAGGGACCTCCCTGGTGGCACAGTGGATAAGAATCCTCCTGTCAATGCAGGGATCTCCCTGGTCCAGGAGATTCCACATACCATGGAGCAACAAGCCTGTGCACCCCAGCTACTGAAGCCTGCATGCTGCAACTACTGAAATCCAAACACTCAGAGCTTGTGTTCCATGACAGGAGAAGCCACCACAATGAGGAGCCTCTCCACCACGACTTCAACTAGAATAGCCCTGCCCACTGCCCCCCGCCACTGTTTGCTGCAACTAGATAAAGCCTGTACACAGCACTGAAGACCCAGGCCCAAAATAAAATCTGAAAAAAGATATGGACAGATGATTGTTCACTAATCATATGGCCAAGTGGGAATCAATGATCTCATGAATGATGCTGAGGGTTGACGTTCTAAAGTGAAAGTCATTCAGTCGTGTCTGACTTTTTGTGACCCCATGGACTGTAGCTTGCCAGGCTCCTCTGTCCAGGGAATTCTCCAAGCAAGAATACTGGAGTGGGTAGCCATTCCCTTCTCTGGGGATCTTCCCAACCCAGGGATCAAATCCAAGTCTCACGGATTGTAAGTGGATTTTTTACCATCTGAGCCACCACAGAAGTCCAACTATACTGGAGTCGGCAGCCTATCCCTTCTCCAGAGGATCTTCCCGAACCAGGAATCGAACTGAGGTTTTCTGCATTGCAGGCGGATTCTTTACCAGCTTCGCTACCAGGAAAACCCCTAGACGTTCTGTTTTAAGAATTTAAGAAATAACCGTTTTAAGAATTCAGAGAACAGGGGAGAGATATTTGTAAGGTGCTGGGTTCCAAAAGTATTTGAGGAGGAGGGGAGACTTGAGCATGGTATTAAACGATGGGTTGCATTTCTGTTGGCAGAGAAGATAGCAAAAGGTAACAATCAGACATTTAAAATAATCAGTTCTGCCATCTACTTGCTGTGGGCCTTTTGGCAAATCTCTTAACCTCTCTGGCACTCAGTGTTTTCCTCTGTATAATGAGGAACTGGATGGATTGCTTCAAAATTTTATGACCCAGTGAAAATCTAGACAGGGGAAGAGTTTGAATGATTTTGGTAACCAGGCAGGGGAAAGGCTTAATGATCTTTGGAAGACCTTATCTGATTTTCCCGAAGTGACTGTTCTGCATCAGAAAGAATGGGCTGTCTTTGAACTGGGGGCCATAGCCTGGAGGTCTGATCTGAATTCCCTTTCCCTGGACTGGAAGAAACACAGCCTCACAATCTTTGCCAACAATTGCCTGTAGCAAATTCAGTACCCTCCTTGATGCAGCATTTGGAGGAAATTTTTCCATGAAAACAAAACTTTTTGCTTAATTATTCAGCACACTCATGCGTTTAAAAATACTGTCCACTCTCTAACTAGCTGTCTTTTAAACAAAGCTTTTTGGCTCCCACGGAACTGGGCCTCCATTGTCTATGGTTTCCTTATAAAGAACTTCGGGCCAGGGATAATCCCAGATGTCCCCAGGCTTAGAGACAAGCTTCCCCAGGCAGAAAGAGGTGTCTAAAGTGTCTCTCCACAGAGATGTGAGGAAGGCACAGCCAAGTTCCCTGGTGGTTGGTATAGGCAGAGCGTGGATGGGCTTAAATGATAAGACAAGGTCATTTGCCCAAATGTGGATGGTGTTTTAGAAGATCAGAGAAGACTTTCTCTCCACTGTCTCTTGATTCAGCTGTATTTATCCATTCACCTAAGATCCATTCATCTAGCCATTCAAAACATATATGCACTGCCTAGTCTGTGTCCCTACCTTTTCTAGCTCCCGAGACCCCACGTATGGAGAAGAATCAGTATAGGACAATTTTCAGGGGAAAATGGAAATTTTCTAATGGCCTAGAGGAAGCCTCATAATTTTTGCTCTACCCCAATTTAATAACTTTAATTTCTTTCATGCTTTGTAGTTGCAATGCATTTAGGGTGTTTGTGTCAACTGATGGTTTTCCATCTTGAGGGGTCAGACCTCAACTCCAAGAGGACAGAACAGTATCTGTATCACTCACTTCATACATAGTTCTGCTCAACCTTAGATCAACAGAAGCCCAATGGTAGAAAGATTCAGAAAATGAAATTCTATTTATCAAAACGGCAGTCCACTTTGATGCCAAAGTTACAGCATTTAACGCAGTCACTGGCCTACGTGTGTCCCCTTAATATTCCGGCCTGCTTCCCCAGCCTTTTTGTGAAGATGCCAGGAATGGCAAGATCAAAAGAAAGAGGTGATGACTGAAGTTGGAATCACTAGTCATTGTAGAAAGAAGCCACAGAGTCACAGGGATTGGCACTTTGCTGGTGACTCTGCCGAAGGGTCTTTCCACCACCACTCACTCACTTTCTCTGGGGAGCTGCCTTCCTTCCGGTGGAGATGGAGGAGTGGGTTTGAATGTTGGGGGATGGAGCAGGGTTTGAGGAATGGGATTTGCAACCATCTCCAACCTTATAGTTTAAGCTTACCATCTGATTTCTATAAATAGAACAGAAGGTGATGAGAAGAAAGCATCATTAAGAAAGCATTTAGTTAGATATCTGGTCGAACTGCCTATATTATGGTCCCCAAAGAGGCCGAGGAATTATTAAATTAGCCATGACCTTTGGTTTCTTCTTCTGTGAAGTCTGGATAAGATTACCTATCTTGACGGCATTTGTGAAGATGAGATTTTTCTCTTTTTTATTAAATTTATTCACAAATATGGATCTGTATTTGAATTGGCCATTCTATTCCACTGGTTGTCAGTCATTCCTGCGCCTAAACCATACTCTATTATTATAGCTTCCCAGTTTCATTTATTTATTTACAGCTCTTCTGGGTCCTTGTTGCTGCGTGTGGGTTTTCACTAGTTGTGGCAATCGGGGGCTGCACTCTAGTTGTGGTGCACAGGTTTCTCACTGCGGTGCCTTCTTTCGTTGCAGAGCACTGGCCCTAGGTGAGTGGGCTTCAGTAGCTAGGGCACATGGGCTTACTTGCTCCTCGGTATGTGAGATTTTCCCAGACCAGGGATCGAACTTGTGTCATCTGCATTGGTAGGCAGATTCTTAACCACTGGACCACCAGGGAAGTCCCCTATGATGATGAGTTTTTTTTTCTTTTATTAAAGGTAATGTATGTGAAGGCACTTTAACACAGTGGTGGTTGGTACAAAATACAACTAATACTTGTTACTTGAATCTGGATCTGAATCCTAGAGAAAGGAGGAAGGTTTCTCAAAGAAGATGGCCTCTAAGCTGGACCAGGTCAACTGCTAAGAACATTTTGGCCAATAAGATACTGCCTTCCAGTGACCTCCCTCATGGACAGTCTATCTTGCAGATGGCTCTTCTGACATTGAGTTTAAAAACAAAATGATTACCCTGAGCTCCTTTTGGAAACATAAAGAACATAGTGCAAAGAGATCACAGCCCTCCTTGGATTCCATGATTTGCCCATGCTAAGAGCCAGGAGGTCTCTGGGACCCTTGGCATTGAGCCGTTGACATAAGCTATGGTTTCTGGGCAGGCAGGAGAAAATAAAAGCCCAGTATTTTGTCAATAAGTGTCTCAACTCTGTATTGCTAAGTGTATTCTTTCCAATTCCCCATTCCTTTCTTACATTAAAAGGTGAAAGAGCAGAGATTCTCCATCTCCTCTAAGGACAAAATAGCAGAGAATAGGCTAGCAATATGAATGTGAGGATATAAGGTAGACATTGGCAAGAACTTCTAAATAGAAAGGACAGGATTAAAATTGGCATGGATAGCCAGGACTGGCCCTAGATTGTTTTTCAAGCACCTTTAAGAAAGGGAGGGGCTACCAACTATTGTCTACCTAAGGCATCATAAGATCACCTTGTAAGTTTTCTCCCAGATTCCCCAGAGACTAGCAGCAGGGAAGCAGCTGTCACACTGAGCTTAAGAAGCTGCTGAGTGTGGTCAGGGTCAGCGGCAGTCCCTTAAAAGGGTATGTTTCATCTCTGCTGCCATTTGGTAAAGGAAGGCACTGGGCTGGGAGATTCATCTGACAAGTGGGGTCAGGAAAATGGCAGCTGTTGATCCCAGGTGGCCAGAAAGCCTCCCAGTGAAGGTAAACAGAAGTGGAGATAGATCAGGGGTGAGAGGTCACTCCATTAGGAGGTTGACGAGGCCACTTATCTTCTGGGGTGTCTGGAGGGAGGAATGCTGGTGTGATTGGCCTCAGGGGTGAGGGGGTGAAGGACCAGAGCAGGAGGCGGGAGGAAGGAGAACTCAGCAGCCTAGACATTATTTCTGCTTGAAGCACAGATAGTGCTAGCTTTGGGCAGGTATGCCTCGTGCTGCAATTGTGCCAAATGGAGTTGAGTGGTTGGCTAAAAAAAAACCAAAAAACCCTCCACTTACTCATTTGCATGTTGTTTGCATCTCGTTTGCATATGATTCACTTAATGTCATATGCGCACAACTTCTTAGCTCCTGCTTCTTCCCCTCCCCAACCCTACAAAGTACCTTCATCTCCTTCCTTTCTCAACACCTCTGCTCCTGTTTTTCTTTCCAATTTGTACTCTTCTTCCTTCAGAGTAGTAAACAGAACACAGGCTTTGGAACTAGGTAGACCTAGCCTCTAACATGGCATCCTTAATTTAGCTCTTTTGAGCTTCATCAAATCTATAGTCTCTCCTATTCTCATCTGTAAAATGGGAATAATAATACCTACATTTCAGAGTTGTTGTGAAGAATGAAGTAAAGTCAGCAAAAAAGGACCTGGCCTCATGGTAGAAACCCGATTATTTCTTGATGCCCTTCACATCAAGTAAGGAAATGTTTTAGTCTCTGGGGTCCCTACTTGGTGTTTTCCTTGGAATTTATGGATAAGCTGGCTTCTTCTTCAAATTCTCCTCTTTCTTGGTCATGTGTCCAAGCTGCATTTAGAGCCAGGCAAGAAGAGAAACAGGGTCAGCACCAGTGCCTCTTCTGGCATTTTCCAGGCTCCCCTAACTGAAGATTTTCTTATTTGTCTTTCCCAACACCCGAAGCCTGAGGATGCCCAGGTTGCTAATCCTGGGGCAGGGTGGCTTCCTCTGCAGCCACTCTCCAAGCCTCATATCAGCCTGATCCCCATTTGGGGAGGGCACATCCCCAAATCTTAGGCTCTACTGGTGTCTCTGATTAGGCCACCTGTCCCAGCCTGCCAAGGATGCCTGGGTCAGCTTCTGAGAACCTCTCACCTCTTTATCCAAACAGTATCCTGGCTTCTCTCCAGGCATAAGATTCTAAGTTTATATTTTGAGTGATACAAAGTGAAGAGAAAATGATTCAATCTCCCCTCTGCATCCTGAGGAGTCACTTCTGTGAAACTCCCTTCATCTCCTCATTGCTTTCAATTCTGTTTCTTCTTTTTCTCCAAAGAGAGGGCGAAGGGGTCTATTGTAAAACAGTAAGAAGAGCTAACACTGGAGTAGCATTTACTATATGCCCAGTGCTGTTCTAAGCAGTGGGTATTGTCTCATTTAATCTCCATGACAACCCTATGGAATCACATCATTGTTACCTCCATTCTACAGATGAGATGAAGTTAACTTGTTCTTCAAAGGAGGGTGGAGCCAGGATTCTATTAATTATCTGGCCACCCAGCTCCAAAGTCCATTCTCTTGACTATCACAGTGGATCAACATATGGGGGATATGTGTAGGACAGAAAGCAATTCTTCTTGATACTTCTGCAAAATTTGGAATCAGAAAGAACAGACTTTTGTCATAGTAAGTGGGATTAGGTGAGCCACCAGGTAGAACTACCTGTTTCAAAGAACTGACACTAGGATCAACAGCATCATATGTGTGGGCTACCTGGTACCAGACGGTAGCTCTCTTGGAGCCTGTGAAAACCTTGTGTCTGTAAGCATGCGGGAGGGCTGGGATCTACTGAGCGAGCTGTTGGGTTTGGGGAGAAGATTAAGGACTGCTGAAAGGTGACCAGAGAATCAATCGGTCAGCCAATCAATGGGTTAATCAATATTCATTGAGTATTCAGTAGAAGGTGCTTTAGTAAAAACTTGCTGAGAGTCACTTCTGTGCAAAGCCTTGTGTTAGGCACAGAGGGTAGATGGGCCAAGTCACCTAATGGATCTTTTCTTGGTTCAAAAAACCATTAAAGCCTCATTGTTTGGGCACAGAAGGGAGACTCCACTGCCTTCACCTCTTCCTCTGGTTTATGCCATCACAGGGTCCAGATTGGTGTCCACATCTACTCAGGACCGAGAGCCCCCATGCTCTGCACTCACTCCCAATCTGCTCCCAGAACTCCTCCCCAGGGGGTCTGTTCTGAGCCACGTCCCTGATTAGCCACCTTGTGAAGACTTCTTCCTCTGAGGGCAACTCTGAACCCTATTCAGTAGGTTCCTAGGCGGATGGATTGTCAGTTCTTTCTGATCATAAGTTTGCAGAGGAGTCACTCATGCGCTTGGTCATTGAGTCACATATTCTACAAACAGTTATTAATAGTCTCGTATGTGACAAGCCCTGAGCTGGAGCCCAGGGATGTAGGGATCAAAGAGTTCTGTCTGTTCCCGCTCCTTGGGGCTTACTGTTAGCCAGGGAGACAGACAACTTCAGAACAGGTTGTGCCATATCCCTGGGATCCATCCTGGCTTAGGGGGACAAGTTCAAAAATCTGTCCCTTGATGAAGGTCCCCCACCGATCCTGTATTTTTAGTATGGCTGCATTTGCCATTCATCATATCAATTAATTAATTAATTGCATTTTATTTTATATTCTGGGAGTTTGGGTGTTTTGAAGGCAAAAATGCAAATGAATGCAAATCAGCACACAAATTTATGCAAAGACAACATGGAAATGTGTCCCCAGATTTCCTGGGAAAAAAATCTGGAGGCCTCAGCCAGTCCCTCAGCAGGCTGCCTGTCCCCAGGCCTGTCCTATCTTCCCTTTTGTTTGGGTTCTTAATCTGCACTGGGCTCCCTGTGGCCACTCTGAGGTCAGTAATTCAGGTGGGCAGGCGGCAGCCCGGCCATCCATTATCCGGAACCTCTCAGCTTTCTGAGCTACCAAGAAACTCCCTTGCTCCCTGTAATCGGCTTTCATTTGAAACAATCAAGAGATTTCCTACCACTTTCCCCTCTGACCAGGTCTCGTAAACCACCCAGATGCCGAGTTTGGGGCTTGGAGCTTGGTTTGACTGGGGCACTTAATGGAGGCAGTTGGCAATGCCTGCTTGCTGTTATTGAAAAATAAATCCAAGCCATTTTATTGACCATCTTCTGTGTGCAGAGACTGGGCTCCCCAGCCCTTGGAGCCAGAAGACAATGATGGTCGGGGCTGGGGGAGGTGAGGGTCGGGAGGACTGAAGAGACACTGCGGCTCTGTGAGGTAAGGCTGCCCAGTGGGTGTCCCAGTGATAAGCAGCCTGTCTTCTGCTCAGGACAGGAAACCTCATGGAAGCAGCGTAGGGGGAGGAGGGGCGGTGAGGACAGAGGCTGATGGGGACAGCACTAGAGGAAGATCGGCCTCGTCAACCCGCACAGTGTCATCAGGCAGTCTGGCTTGCAGAGCCAGATTGCTAGGGGAGCCCGACAGAGCAGCTCAGGGCAGCCAGGGTGGTCGGAAAGACAGCAAGGGTAAAGCTGGCCTGAGAGATGAGCTGGTTACCCCCTTGTGAGCCCCACTCCTACCAGGAGAGGGAGGATGTGGCACTGGGGACAGGTCTCTGCTTGGGGACAGGTAATCTTGAGTGTCATCAATAGATTAAGGGTGGCCAGACCCTTGTGAAAATGTGTTAGCTGAAGGCTGCTGTAGAACTTAGCATGCGAAGAAGTTCCGGAGGATGGGTGTTCTCAGACGCTTAGAACAGGTGACTAAGAGAGGATGTGAAATCTCTTCTTGGAGAGGCTTTGAAACAAACTCAAAACCCATTGTTGTGTGGGAGAGGAGGCATCATTCTGTCTGGAGGCAGGGGGATGGACTGGAAGACTTCTGGAAGCAGTTCAAGGAGGCTAAGAATAGGTCTACCCCAGCACACACATGTCCACATCAACTTGCTGCCCAGGTGTGGCCATTGCCAGTGATGCAGAATTTTCTCTCTCTCCTTCTCTTTCTCTCCCTTCTTCCTACAATTGTCTCGACAGCTCTGTGGGTCCAACTGTCCCCTCCAGCACAAATTGAAGCTCTGTGTCATCTGCTCACTTCTGCCCTCTCCCTTCCATGTGTGCAGAGCTTCTCCTGTCTCTTGGGGAGCTCCCCTCCAGACCAGCCATGCTGGGCAGCCTCGTTGCCTTTCCGGCTGGAGCCTGGAGCTCAGCCCTCAGAGGGGCATAGGGCAGCATTCTGGCAAGCAAGCATGTCAGAGCGGCTCTGGCGTCTCCCAAGAACAATTCAAATTGCTTTTTTTACACCTCACTGCACTATGCCAACCCTGATTCACATTATTTGTGCACTCGCTAAGTGTACATTATCTGATCCGTCACCCTGTAAAATGCTGCAAGAGGAATCCATGGCTCCTGTCTGCTGCTGACTGTGGGTCAGGCATAGGAGTCTCTGTACACATATTTTTGCAAAATGGGAAGGAAGGAATAAACCCAGTGCCACCACCAACTGTGGCCCGCCAGAGCCAGGGCGCCAGCAGAGAAAGTCCGTGCCTGCTGCCCTGGTAACTTGGAGGCTCCTGGAAGAGACGGTACAACCCCAAAGCCCCAGCACCTTTTCTTCTCGAGGCCTCCTTTCTGTGTCACATTATTTAACAAGAAGAGACAAGCAGGAGGGGAAATAAAACTTTGAACCCAGCTATGCAGATTTCCTCTGACTGGAGCTAACAGGTCAGGGAGAGCCGGAGGCAAGAGGTGTAGTGAGGGTGGGCATGTGAGGGTGAGTCAGGGAGACCACTTCCTGTCCACACTGCCTCAGCTCCCCTCATGGGTGAATAGGGCTTCCTGTCCTGCTCAGCCCAAGGGACTCTGGAAATTCATCAAAGACCCCAGAATCCTTTCATTCTGGGTCAGTTAGGAGCTTTGCTAACTGGCTGCCAAGTTCTCCTACCAAGCTTTCAAGATAGCTTATCTCTAGGAAGCCCTAGCCTTCTAGTGTTATTAAGAGAAAAATGAATGGGTTCCCTAGGACACAAATGAACGTATCTTCAAAGCAGAAGCAGACTTGTGGACACAGAGAACAGACTTGCAGTTGACCAAATGGGAGGGGGTTGGGTTGGGCTTAGGGTGGAGTGGGAACTGGGGGTTAGTAGATGTAAGCCATTATATATGGAACAGTAAACAGCGAGGTCCTATTGTATAGCACAGGGAACTGTATTCAATATCCTGTGATAAACCACAATGGAAAATAATATAAAAAGGAATGTCTATTTATGTATAACTGAATCACTTTGCTGTACAGCAGACGTCAACATTATAAATCAGCTATACTTCAACACACACAAACATACACACGCGGACACAAAGAAAATGGATGGATTCCTACTTTTGACCAGGTATCATTGCACTTTTCTGCTCATTTCCCTTACAATCTGGATAAATGGGCACTTTTTGGTTCCTAGAGATCTTACTCTGTCCCAAATGATCACTGGAATGTTGGCAGCCCATCCCATTTAAAGACCAGGTTCTAGTTTCTGAATGGGAATGGCTAGAATCTTTCACAGACTGGCTGAGAGCCCCATTTCACATTTGAACGTCGCTCCTTCTCTCGGCGGGGAGAACTTGAGGATCATCTTCACATTCAAGACAGTGACTCTGTCTGCAAGAATCTGAGTTTCCTGCACCATCTCAGCCCTGAATTTAATTCACTGCCTGCCTATGGAGAACACACAGGTACCTGAGCCCATCCCAGGGCCCGTGAGATGGAGGAGGCAGAACAAGAAAAAGACCTGGTTCCTGCCCTGGGGTTGCTTATGATCTGGTTGGATTGACAAATAGCTACCTTCCCCAGCTGTTCCTGATTTGGCTCCAGCCCCAGGGCTCCTGAAGGGCATTTTGCAGCAGTGAAGCCCAGGGGTTGCCCAGCTGAGATCCACATTTTCTTCCTTTTGGCAGGAGCCAGCAGCTTCCACATGGGAGCTCACATCTCAGTGAAAACAAGAAATCTGATGCCTCACTGACAACTCATTTTCTCAACCTTCATTCTGGGGAGAGGCGACTTTGTGTTCCAGCTGCCATATTGTAGCCGCAACCCCTGATGCACCATCACAATTAAAAACGGCAATAATTATGCATGGGAAAAAAGCCACAGATAATAGGCTTCCATTAGATTAAGTAGTTATATGAATAAAAAAAATAAAACCTATACTTCGGCTAATTAAACCCACTCACCATCTGATTAAGATGTGTTGTGAGACCGTGGAAAAGTACCAACCACTAACTGTAAGTAATCCGGCACAGATGGGAATTAATAGTATAGTCCCTGGCATGGAGATAATGGATCTCCAAGGAGGGTAATCAGAGCCATTAATAAGAATGGACAGTCCCAAACAGCTGGCTACTTATGTTGGGGTCAGGGCAGGCCATGCTCCTAGGAAAAATGGCTTCTCAATTCCCTTCCGCCTACTGAGATCTACCTGCTGAGAAGGGGTAGGCATGCTGACCTCTTGAGATGCCATCACATTGAAAGTTTCACTACAGTTCTAGACCTGCTGTCTGGACCCAAGTGAGCTGAAGGTCACCCAACTGTGACCCAAGAGTACAGGGTTCAGATCAGCTGTCCTACCTCAGACCAGAGCACCTCAAGGCTAGCTAGAAACCAAAGCAATAAGTGCCCTGGGGAAACAGATGTCCACTTCAGGGAGCTGTACTCTTCTGGGGGTGGGGCTTCAGCTACACTGGGCACCAGGCCTAAACCCAAGTACAGGCCCAGAGGGGGCCCTGGTTGACACAGCCCAAGATTGCTTCTTGGGGACTGAGGATTCAGTGCAAGCTCCAGAAATAACCTGGGAGAAGCAGTTGTGGGGAGAAAGATGATGGTGTCCTCTGGCTGGGGCTGATGGGCCAGGAGCGGGCTGGTCAGAGCTCCTGCAGACAGAGTGTGTCCACTGGCCATTTAGCAGCTACTCTGGAGCCGTCTCTGCCCTTCGGAGCAGCTGTGAGGAGCGCGCCCGGGGCCTTGCCTTCTAATTACCACTAATTGGGTAAATGCTGAGATGATCTTTCTCTCCCTTCCCCTTCACTCCCTCCCCCCCACAAAGGCAACCGAGAGATACAGAGAGGTCAAAAAGAGACTTTTCCAAATGGGGACGGGCAAGGAAGACATGGCATGAATACCAAGCAGCCACTTCCCCAGGGAAGGGAAGAGGACTGGCTTCTAGGAGGCTCTGGGAGAGGAGAGGGGGCGTGGGTTGGGTGTGGGGGCTGAGGTCTGGGGGTTCAAGCCACTTCCCCAGCCTGGCTTCCTCTCTCTTCTCTGGAGCAGCAGAGATGCTGCTCCATCTTTAGATGCTTTTAGGTGTGAGGTGATGCAGTGGGTCTTAGGGGCTCGCTCCTTCGGGATCCTTGAACTGGCTCTGTGAGTAGGGGGTGGGTTCCGCTGGCAATCTGCATGGGAGGGAAGGGCCCTGGCCTGCTCAGGGGCTGTGTGCAGGGTCAGAGGCACTGTGAACACCATTGCCGAGCCCCAGTTTAGGAACAATAGTGCATTTTCTTTCCCTCAGGCTCTGGGTGGGAGATGTACTGTATCTGGACAGGCTTAGAATCTCACAGATTTTTGGTTAGAGGTAATCAAGTTACTTTTGAAAAAGGTTTTGAGCTTGTCTTCATGTTAATTTGCACTTGGGATCATATCTATATCTTCCCCTCAGTCTTGGAAAGCTGAGTGGTGACAAAGGGATGGCTGTTCCATTTCAGAGATGGAAAAAACTGAGGCCACGAGTTCATTTCTACTTCAGAACCAGGACACGCATTCGAATTGTCTGAAGTTCTACGCAATCTACTAACAATCCATAATGTCCAGAAAAATATGGCTTTGGTTTTAAGTTAGGCGAGGAAAACATGCTTGTTTCAAAATGTATTCGAGTGGTACAGAGGGTTTCAAGTAAAATGTAAAAGTCCTCAAGCCCATTCTCATCGCTGAGGTCCCACTAGTTATCCTTTGAGAAGTTTCCCATTTCTCTATAAACACGCATGTTTATCTCTGCATTTCCATTTTTCCCACAAATGAAAAGGGACTTCCAAGGTGGCGCTAGTGGTAAAGAACCCATCTGCCAGTGCAGGAGACATAAAGAGACTTGGGTTTGATCCCTGGGTTGGGAAGATTCTCTGGAAGGGGAAATGACAGTCCACTCCAGGATTCTTGCCTGGGAAAATCCCATGGACAGAAGAGCCTGGCAGGCTACAGTCCATAGTGTCTCAAAGAGTTGGATATGACTGAAGCGACTTAGCACACACGCACAAATTAAAAAGATACTTCAACACTGTACTACAACTTTATTTTTCATTTGTCTATTATAATTTTCTTTTTCTTTTCAGTTTATAAACTCAGAGTGCTTTCATTCTCACTTTAAGCCATCAAGGTAAGGGGTGAACATTATTGTCCCTGGTTTTCAGACAAGGAAATGGATTCAGAGAAGCTGCCTACTGTTAGGGAGCCATTGATTGTTGGAGCCAGAACTCAAACCTGGGTTTTCTGAATTCAAGTGCATTGCTCTTGCCCCAAACAACAGCGGCAAAGACGGACACAGGACTTCATAATCATGATAGCAAACGCTCACGGAGCTCTTACTGAGAACAGACTTTACCACGTGCTCTGTAGCTATTTTCTCATTGAACCTCCACAACTCTGTGAGATGAGCACTGTTGTTACCATCTTCAACTCACAGACGAGGAAACCAAGTCATGGGAGCTTAAATAATGTGTTCACACCCCTAGCAACTAGTGACACTGTAGCTCAAACCCAGGGTTTGCTTTCAGAATCCATTCTGGACATCTACACCATCTGGCACTTCTACTAACACTGCTAGACACTCTTTACACAAGGTAGCTCATTCCATCTTCATCAGGATCCTATGTTAGTACTAATTAATGTTGGACCACGGGGCATCTTCACCAATGTCTTATGCTCAGAAATATGGAATCTCCCAAAAGTACTGGGAAACTTCTAGGGCTACAAGGCCTACCTGGATACCAGATAAATCAATCAGGGGCCGTAAAAGAACACCCAAGCATATTTTAGGGATACCAATAACAATACCAACTCTCATTCACCGAGTGTTTACTCCTTCCCAGGTCTGAGGCTTTCCATACACCTCTTTATTTTGTAACAACTCCTGGGATGGAAGGGTTGTCATCCTCACATTACAGATGGAGAACTTAAGGCTCAAAGAGGTTCAGTAACCTTCCCAAGACCACACAATTAGCAAGTAGGAGAGCCAAGACTGAAGGCAGGTCTACCTAATCCTGAAGACTGGCTTTGTTTCTGCCCAGCCTAAATCTTGTTTTCCAGACTGGTTGGGACATCATTATCTTCTTTCCTTCACATTCCAAGGCTTGGAAAAACCCAGCTGCCTGCCTGGGGAGGAGTAGTCAAATAATGCCTCTTCTATTCCAGAAGAATAATGGATCCTGCCTGTGTTTCAGTGTTCTCCCTGCTCTCCTGGAAAGACAGCCCCTCAGGCTAATTGTATTTATAGGCTGACTTGGCTTGCCTGGAGAATCCCATGGACGGAGGAGCTTGGTGGGCTACAGTCCACGGGTCTCAAAGAGTCGGACACGACTGAGCGACTTCACTTTCACTTGGCTTGGAGACCTTACCAGGATTTGAGCAACCGACTCCACTTCGAACCCTTTGAGCCCAGTGTTTGAAATTCACCTCTTGACACTGTAACTGGCCCTGTATCACAACCAGTTAGGTCTTTGGTATCTGCCTTTCTAGACTATAGCTACACCTCAGTCCAGGGCATTTGAAATGATAGGTTCTCAATAAACGAGCCCTCTGGTACCACACTGACTTTTCAGGATCCGAGTTTCCTGGCAGGAGCTCCATGTGTGACGGGTTCTTCCTGAGCAGTTTGTATCTGAGGTTCCAGTCCTAACTATCTTTCTTCCTCATGGCCAGTGCAGGAGAGGGGAGGCTGTCAGCCGGCCCTCCCCTGCTGCCCCTGAGTAGAGGCTGGCCTGGATCCCATCACTTCGCTGCCAGCCCCCGGCCATCCGTGGCGGAGGGCCGCAGAGCTGCACATGAGGCAAACCTGGTAAGAGTTCAAGGGTTCAGGCCAAGGACACTACTGTCGTTTGGGGTTTCCATCATTCTCAAGGGCTAAATGGTGTGAAGCAAGCAAAGCAAGACAGCCCAGAAATGCAAAGCCTGCCAGTTGAGCACCAGCTGTACTTCAGTGCAACTCATGGAAGAGAAATGGGTGTGTCTGTATCTGCTGAACGCTGGTTTTCAATGCAGAGGTCAGATACAGCTTTTCACTGGTTATGCTGAGGAAAGGGAGGGCTAGCGTAGAGCTCAATCCCACACGGGCATGCTATGCAATGTTCTGTGGTTGTGGAGGAGGGGCAGACTGCTACGCTACCATGGAGGGCTTTGAGAGAATACCCGAAGACTCCCGTCTAATGTCCTTCCCTCCAGGGAGCCTTCTTGACCATTCCACTTGCAGCCCCAGCCCCTGGCAGCTGTCACTCTACTGTCTGTCTCTGAATCTGACTACTCCGAGAACCTCATATAAGTGGGCTCATTTATCAGCAGTATTTGTCTTTTTGTGTCCGGCTTATTTCACTTAGCACAATGTCCTCAAGGTTCATCCAGGCTGTAACACAAGTCAGAATTCCCATCATTTTCAAGACTAATACCTCATTGTATGTATAGATCATATTTTGTTTCAGTTCACCCATCAATGGACACGTGGGTGAAGATTTAAATTCCCTGATGGCATAGTTTCTTCTTGTTCCACACGCATGTAGCCGTGGTCATCCATTCACCTGTGTGTTTCTGTACTCTGTGAGTGCCCGTAGAACATCTCCCATGTACTGGGCTCTCTGATAAGATTACGAGAGAAATCAAACAGCATCCCTGCTCTCCAAGTGTTCCCAGACCCAGGCAGGGAGCTAGTTCCCTCACTGGAGCACAGTGAGGGCTGCACACACTAGGGGTGGTGGAGTTCTCTGGCTGGAGAGACTGCGGTGTGGGTCAGGAAAGGCTTCACAGAGGAGGCAATCTTTGAGCTGTCTTTTGACAGATGAGTAAGTAATTGACAGACAAAGGAGACATGGAGGGTATCCAGGCAGAAGGGCTACATAGATGTGAGGGGGCAGCATGGGCTGGAGGGTGGGGCAGCAAGAGGCCTCTGAGAGGCTGCAGGCAGTGCCAGTGACGGGAAAGTTGGGAGGCAGAGGAGAGAGGGGGAGAAAAGCATAGAGAGATGGGGCTTTAGAGATAGCAGGGGCCCAGAATAGTGTGAGGTCCTGTTCACCATACTTCAAGGGGTGTCAAGGGGCCACGCCCGGAAAAGCCTCACTGAGAAGCTCTCATGGAAGAGAAGTTTAACCATGCCAGATGACTGAGCCAATGATTTTCACAGTTATGACACTTTTTGAATTCAGTAATCCAACGGTGCAGGATCCCTGCCCTAAGGAGGATTAACTGGGCCCCTAGCTCAGGCCATGCTGTGAGGTCTTTGCAGTGGCAGCTGTGTTCAGTGGGGGCTGGTGTTGGCATCTGATACCTAAGGAAGACCACCTACCTACTGGAAAAACCACAAACTAAAATACACCCAGACACACGGGGTCAAAGTAACCAAGAAAACTGGCCCTTGCTTGCAACTGAGGAGGAAGTAAAACACCCATTGAATCTGAAATATCGCCGCACTAAGCAGCTAGGAGTAGCCTGAAACTCTCAGAAACTAAGCTAGGAGAAAGGGAGGGGACCTGGACTTGAGTCAGGATGCCTGATTTAGACCCTGATTTTCTCTATCACCAGGTGTGTAACTTGGGGAAAGTTGCTTGACCTCTCTGAACATGTATCCTCATCTGTCAAAAGGGCATGACAAGACCCGCTTTATTTATTTTTCATTAGAAATTCAGAAATGATCCAAATAAATCAGAGAATGGAGGTGATTACGTCCGTGAGGCATTGCCATCTCCCTGAGCGCATCTGAGGCTGCCATGAGCTGTGCATTGGAAATGGCAAGATGGGGTGGCTTGCAAAATAGAAGTGGAGCAGTAGTATGGAGGGAGATGGAAGAGTCGAGCTAGAGCTCCGGGGCCACAGACATGGGTAAGAGGTTCCCCAAGACTTGGATGTTAGTAGCAGAAATTTACTCAAGAGCTGCTCTGGGATGTCCGAGTGATGGAATCTGGACCGAGATTGTATAAGAGGTGACTGCCTGGGACCTGTCCTCTGCGGGCAGAAACAGCAGAGGTCATTGAGAGTTAGTGTTGTGCCGGGAGTCCCAGAAACACAGCAACAGATCTGAATTCAGAAAGCAAAGTTGGAGTCTCTGCAATCTCTCTGCAGTGTTCCTCATCTGTGAATCTGAAATAATACCTGCTTTGCCTGGTAGCATTAAACGTCAAAGTGTTCTTTGAACAATAGAGAGCCAGAGATAAGTTTGTTTCTTATATTGCCCTTCCCCATTTGGGCACTAAAAGATGGTGCTGTCTTCACAAAAAACTTGCAGCTGTTCTCACCAGTGCTGGGCTCATGGGGTCCACTCATCTGCCCAAGACACTTGCTGTTCGCCTGCCTTGGCTGCCCAGACCGCCTGTAAAAGTTAAGAATATGTCATAAAACTGCTGTAAGGTTTTATGAGCCCTTTTTCCTTCCCAGGGACCGATCTTGGTGCTGTGAATCATACCAGTGCCAGTATGTGGGGCTCAGGGTGTGGAGCCAGGAGGAGGCGAGCAGATGGGTTTGAGAGAGGGGGCTTCATGCGGGTGCTTGGAGGAGGATTGTGCTGCTTGAGAAGGGTTTTAATCTGGGTGACCTTAGCTGCCACCTTGGTTGGGCCATTTAGTCTGACCCAACAGACAGGAAGGTAAAGAAAAAAGGGGAAAAAAAGATGCTGTAGTGCAATATACAAGTTTGGAGTCAAACAGACCTTGGTCCAGGTCTCACCTCCGCCATTTTCTAGCTGTGTGACCAGGCAGGTCACTTAACCTCTCTGAGCTTTAATTTATCATCTGTTAAATGGGGATAATGATAGTACTAAGCTTATAGGCTTGTTCGAATAAGATAAAGGAATAAAGGGATTTATATGTGTCTCACATTATAATTATGTTTTGCACAGTGTTTAGAAAGTAGTAAATGTCCAATGAATATGTATAAATGAAAAAACAAATGCATGGAATGAACTAGTTGAAGAAACAGAGAAGAAGATGGGAAAGAAGGTCTGTCTCAAACGTCACCTCCTCCAGGTTGTTGCTCCAACCATCTCATCCTCTGTCGCGCCCTTCTCCTCCTGCCCTCAATATTTCCCAACATCAGGATCCCTTCCAATGTGTCGGCTCTCCACCTCAGGTGGCCAAAGTATTGGAGCTTCAGCTTCAGCATTAGTTCTTCCAATAAATATTCAGGGTTGATTTCTTTTAAGATGGACTGATTTGATCTCCTAGCTGTCCAAGGGATTCTCAAGAGTCTTTTCCCAGCACCACAGTTTGAAGACATTAGTTCTTTGGCACTCAGCCTCTTTTATTGTCCAGCTCTCACGTCGGTACATGACTGCTGGAAAAACCATAGCTTTGACTACACAGACCTTTGTAGGCAAAGTAGTGTCTCTGCTTTTTACTATGCTGTCTAGGTCTGTCATTGCTCTTCTTCTAAGGAGCAAGCATCTTATAATTTCATGGCTGCAGTCACCATTTATGGTGGTTTTGAAGCCCAAGAAAATAAAGTCTGTCACTGTTTCCATTGTTTCCCCCATCTATATGCCATAAAGTAATGGGGCCAGATGCCATGATTTTCCTTTTTTTGAACGCTGAGTTTTTGTCAGCTTCTTCACTCTCCTCTTTCACCTTCATCAAGAGACTCATTAATTCCTCTTCCCTTTCTGCCGTAAGGGTGGTGTCATCTGAATATCTGAGGTTATTAAATTTCTCCCAGCAATCTCAATTCCAGCTTGTGATTCATCCAGCCCAGAATTTTGCATTATGTACTCGGCATATAAGTTAGCTAAGCAGGATGTCAGTATACAGCCTGATGTACTCCTTTCCCAATTTTGAACCAGTCCATTGTTTCATGTCCAGTTCACCTCCTCCAGGAGTCCTTCTCTTACCCTCTCCAGCTTCCATTTTCCTCATCCACAATTTGAGGTTTTGAGATTAGCTCATTTTCAAGGTCTTTCCCAGCTCTCATATTTGAAGACTCTTGATTCATTACTTCATTCATTCCTTTATCTTTATTTACTGAGCATCTACTATTTGCTAGGTGTTCTAACTACTGTAAACAAAACACAGGAAGTCCTTGCCCTCTTGATATTTGCTTTCTAGGGGTGGCAGAAGTGGGACGTACATGAAACATGACAAATGAATACATTATACAATAAGTTAGAAGTTGTCAGGTGCTATGGAGAACTGGAAAGCAGGGTGAAGATGCTGAACCCTGGGAGAAGGGTATTTCAGTTTTAAGTAGGGAGGTCTCCTTCAACAGGCTGCCTTTGGGGCAAAGACTTAAAGGAGGTCAAGGAGTAAGCTGTGCTGATAGCTGGGAAAGTCTAGATAGAGGGAACAGCCAGAGCAAAGGCTCTGAGGCTGGAGGCAGGCTGGCATGGCAGAATAGCAAGAAGTTTCCAAGCCCATTCTTATGGAAAAAGAGAGCACAATGCAAAAATGCATTCCCCTTGGGTGACCAGGAGAAGACTCCTGCTGTGGTCCATCACCCCTCTGTGGACCTGTGTCCCCAGTCTTCCTGTGTCTTATCCTGGCCAAGCTCTCCTGCCTGAGAATAGAGAGTGTTGAGGAAATTTCCTTTTAAATGGAATAATTTAAATGTTATCAAATCCTTTGCTGGGCAGGAAGGATTGAGGAGCAACTGCTAATTATGCATCTTCACCCAGGATAAAGCAGCAGGTGAGGAAACTGGCAGGAGTGGGCAAAAGCAAGGAGAGTGAGCTGCTCCGACAGGGGCTAAGTGCAGTACCGCCTCCCACTTGGCTCCGCCTTGTGGTGGGAGGAGGACTGGACAGGGACTCAGGACACCTGATTCTCAGCTGCCAGTTGGGAAACCTGGCTCAGAGCATTTCACTCCTAACCTCTGTTTCCTCCTCTCAATGACTTTAGATATCTGATATTCTCTAAGTCTAGCAGTCATGTGTCTGCCTTTTCCACAAGACTCTAGACTCTAAGCAGGGCAAGTCTGATTCATCTTTAATCCTCAGCATCTATATTGTGATGGAGGGCTTGGTCTTAGAGGAAAGGGCCTGTCTAGAGCCTGGGGCCTTTGTCAAGCAGGCCTTTATTGGGAAACTGGCCCAGGCTCAAGCCCTCTGCCTGCTCTGGCCTTAGACAGCCTGCCTGACGGCCCATTGACCCCTTCTGCCACAGGACCTTCTAGCCAAGGGTAGCTGATGGGAAAAATCAGTTTGTTTACTTTTCATTAACTTCCCTCCAGTGATCTGTGCGTAGGGGGGAGAGGATGCTGCGAGCTGGTTAGACAGGGAGAGGGGGTGCAGCAAGGGAAGACAAGCTTGGGGTCAGCCTCTTCCTCTGAGAGGCCCTCTTGGGCCAGTTCACCCCCACATCTTCCTCACTCCTCCTGAGTTCAAAGCTCTTCCTGGGAAGATGCCTCCCAGCCCCCAGGCGTGGATGTCTTCAGTCTTGCTCTGGTGTCAGTCTGAGACTTGCCACCCTAATGAAGGGAACCTCCACTCCTGCATGCACCCCATGCTCCTCCGGAGGGAGGCCCAGCCTGCTGCTTGCAAGGCCCGTAATTGCCTTGCTATTGATCTGTGGATGGTGATTCTGAAACCGCCATGGCTACTCCATAGGGAGGCGGGGGCGGGATGTGGTGCTTCTGGAGGAGTGGCTTTGACTGCCAAGGAGCCTCTGGCAAGTTGCAGTGGCCCTCATGTCTGCAAGGCTCTGACAGGGCTCTTGGGGCTGAAGCCTGTTGACCTGCTGCTCCCCTGTTTGTGGTAGCCAAGAGGGTGGGGAACTGAGGGAAGGGTCTCATTCCTCATTCTGACTGGCTGGCAAAATGGGAGGGGGTGAACAGGAAGCAAACTCTTCAACCGGGACCTGCTCCGCCTTTTCTCATCAAAGAGCCAAGGCATCTTTGGTGACCTGAAAGTGACATTTCAGGCTGGTGTGTCAACTGAAGTCCTTTCCCATGGGAAAAAAGGCTCCAGATCCAAGCAGAGAGTGCCTGGGCCACTGACTAAAAAAAATAATGAAGGTAAAGAAGATAATAAAGCCTAGCTTCAGCACCTTATTTACGTGGCCTCAGTCCCACGCAGGGAAATCCTCTTAAGCCCTCACTTGTCTCCCCAAGACAAGGCTCTGAGATTCAGGGTAAAGATGCAGGGCCTGGAGCTTTAGGTGTTCCAATGACAACTCATGAGACCTCTGGGGAGTTCTTCACATCATCTGGGTCTCTGTTAGCGTGTTTGAAAATGGGGATTCCGACAGAACAGGGTAGGTGAGAGAATTATGTGAGAAAGCAGATGGGAAAATGCTTTATAAACCATAGAGCCTGAACAAAAGTTGGCTATTACTATTTTGTTCATTTTTAGCAGCTCCCAATAAGCAGCCTGAATCAAATCAGGATTTGTAATATGAATAAGGTTTTTGTACCCGGGTTGCAGAAGCCCACCATAATAATCTCTGCCTCCAAAAGGCAATGAGAGTTTAGAAGGTTTCAACAGCTTCCGCAACTCTCCACCCAACACCGGCTCAAACTCAGGCCCCCATGCCTTGCAGAGAGCTCCAAAAACCGTGAGCAACTGACCTGATCTCCATGGGTCTCACCAAATTGAAGCCCTGTGAGCTCTGACATATACTTCAGTGGAAGATGTGTTTCTATTTTCTTTCCCACTTCTCTTCCCCCGCTCCAACTCTTCCCCAATTCAGAACCTTTCCTTCTCCTCTCTGGGGGTCTACCCTGGCCCCGCTGAAGCTTCCCTTTGCTACCCTCACCCACAAGCCTCCTTTCTGCATATTCTTTGGTGTTTGGGCCAAAGAGATTGGAAGATCTCATGTATTTTTGGTATCAGAGATAATCAGGTAATTGTGCAATTAGCAGTAATTTGATCTCTCCTGCAATTTCCTTTTAACAAGAGCCCCCTTTAAAAAAAAAATAAGAGGGATTACTTCTTTTTTCCTTGTTGTTGTTTTGTCTGGAGTGTCTGTCATCAGGAATTTGGTCTGACTCCCACGCACTCCGCGAGGCAGCGAGGGAGAAGGGAAAGATGCGGGAGGCAGAACTCCTCAGGGAGACGATGTGCCTGGCGGCCCCGGCTCCCCGCCGAGCGCAGGCGGCGGGAGGGACCGCGGGAGGAGGCTGCTCAGGTATCCAGAGACTGACTCCCGCTGCCTGCCACCCCACCCTCTCCACCCGTGCCCTTAGGTCGCTGGGAAGGGACCCTCAGGAAAGACACCAGAGGTTGGGAGGGTGCAGTCGGCCTCACGCGGGCTTGGTGAGGAGGCCTTTCTGTTCTACGTGGCGGCCAGGGTGCAGGGGCCAGCGCTCCAGGGTCCCTCGGACGCAGGCCAGGGCTCCGCACCACTCCCCCTCAGTCCGTCCCCAACCTTGCCCCGTGGGCTGTGGCACAGAGGTGACAAACACCCCCAAGGCCTTGTGCCCGGTAATTACCAAGCAAATTCCCGGCGACTTCCTCTTCCCACCCCGGGCAGCGCTCGCCGCGTGTTCCCTGATTCCGGTCCCGGCTGTACAGCCAGCGCCCCGGGCATCTGCGGGGACCTGTAATTGCTCTGGAGTTGCTCGGGACTTTGCAAGGTAAGCACGCGCCGTGCTGCCCCTCTGCCTGGGGCGCGCTGATCGCCTGGCGCCCGCTCTGCCTCCCCGGGAGGATGCGGGGACCGGAGGCTGCGGAGGCTGCGGGGGCTGCGCGGAGCCAGGTGGGCGAGCTCCGATTCCGCCAAGCTGAGCCGGCTGCCCCGCGCTAATGGGGCCGGGATGCGGGAAGCCAGTGGGGACGGGGTGCCCTGCGGCGGGAGAGGGGCCACTTGGTCACGTCCCCCGGGGCAGACGGTCTTGGGGGACCTGGGCACCTCCTTGTCCCTTTCCTCCGGTGGAGAGGCGCCTCATTGATGAGGCTTGTCATCATCCTTCAAGTGTAATTTTTTTAAATTGCAAAAATCTTACAGAGCTATTAACCTCAAAAGAGTTTAACATATGGCAGACCGAGTCTCCCTCTTACCCTAATTATAAGGCTTGCAGTAATGGGGCTGTCTTTTAAGTTACAGCTGCTGCGCTTTTGGCTTTTGCTAACATTACATCCTATTAAAGAGCTACATTAAATGCATGCAAATTGCCAGAGCGACCGCGCTCTCCCGACCAATGAGGGGGACGGATTGCAGCCGAGGCGGCGATATCGAGGGTCAGACTCACCCTGCTGCGAGCGCCATATGATCTATCAATCAAACTCCTCTCATTAATTAACTAATTCATTAAATATCTTTATATATGAAGGCCCGGCCAGGCGGAACATTGTGTTGACAGGGACGTCCCGTCAGCACTTAGCCCTGCGCGCTCCCCTCCCCTCCCGCACAAATCACCCCATGACTCAGAGAGGTCAACTTGCCAGTGTCTGCAGGGACAGACGCAACTGCTGTGCCGGGGCCCACCCCTGGGGGCGCCCTCTTTGTCCCACTCTGCTACTGACCCTGTTATGAGCCCTCCCTGCCCTCTGCCTGCAGGGTTGTGATGAGCTGCATTTATGGGTCTGCTGTGTTGGCTTCCCTGGCACCCTGGAGGACTGGGAGTGGCCCAGATATGGTTCATCTTGGAGCCCCAGTGCCTGGAAGATGCTCTAAATATTTGTGGAGGGAAGCCGTGCTGTATCAGAGCTGTATCAGTGCTGGAGAGGCACTACTGGAGCACTAAGGAGGCTGACAAGCTCTCTGACCAGTTCAGAGCTGGTCATCCACCTAGTCACAATATCAGGCACTGAGGCCAGCTCTTGCAAGAAGAACGAAGCAATGTCATTCTGTAAACAAGAGAGAGATGTTTTCGAATGGAGGCTGGCCTGCCTTAGTTGTTCATGTCTGTACATACAGACATATTTTTGGAGCAAACTATTGTATAATCCCTCCTTTCCTATATTATCTCACTTAATATTGACATCCACTTTGCCGGGTGGTTATGTTTTACTTCCTAGGCTAGGGAAGAAGAAACAGAGACTCGGAAAGTAAGTAACTTGTCCAAGGTCAAGTGGCAGAGCCAGAATTCACTCTCGGGCTCGTTGGATCCAAGACCAGCGCCTACTGCTCTTCACCGGCATATGAAAAATAACGCTTGAGAGATCAGTGGATGTGCTGCACTCCTCGGTAGCCCGCTGTTCCCCCTTTGTTCCCACAGTTGTCTTTCTCTCCTTGCTTTGCAGCAGTCGCTGTCACCGCTGCCTTCTCTGCTGAACTGGTGGGTCTTTGCTCTATGTTTGGGGAGATGGAGGTCACAGCACACCCCACGATCAAGGCAGCTGGCTCTTGACTGTGCTTAGAATGGCTTGGAGTGGTTTTCCATATACAGCACCAGGGCAGACAAAGCCTTAGAGCTGTGTTATCTGGCAAAGACCCGGGCCCTGAGCAGCTGGGTGCAAGGGATGGGAGTGGATGGGCACCTCCAAACCAGTTCCTGGAGATCACTTCCCTCTGAGGTGCTGGCCCCTAATAGAGAGCAGAGTCACAAGTGAGAGCTGCAGATCGAAGTCCAGAGGATCTCTGCAGATTTTAGACTTGGTTCCTGCTCTTCAGCTCATGTAAGTTCCCAAGCCACCCAAATGAAGTGAGCTGTGCCAGGAAACTCCCAAAGCCTAGGAATTCCTGGGAAAACTCATGCCCAGATTCTTCTCTGCTCCCTCTCGCTCGCCTCTCTCCATCTCATGTACTCTCTTGCCCTCCTGGGGATGGGGCTAATGGACTTTGGCTGTTAGCACCCGGGATGTTGGGCACCAACCTCGCTGTGGGTCTCTCGAGCTACCTCTGGCCCCCTTGGTTCCCAAGAATAGTTTTGGAATGGGGCGTGCTGTGCTAATGGGGGTTAATGGTAACCTCGGAATCAATTTTCCCTCCCAGAAGAAAATTCTCCGGCCTTAGGCGGCACAGACTGTAATACTGAAAATGGCTCTAGATTTGAAAAATTGGCACGTTGTAGTCCAACAAGGCAATTTTTGAATTGTTCCATGCAGCTGTGTGCCTCTCGATGCTACGCTGCTGGCGTCCTAAAGCTACGGGATAGAGAGCAACTTTCCAGCCAAAAACAGCTCTGATGCGGTTTTTTCTTTTCTCACCCCAGCTTGAATTTACTGTATTGTTCGCCTGCCCCGAGTCCTTGGAACTTTGGTATCTGTCTTAGCAGCTGCCAGGGCTATTGGGTGAGAGAGAGAGAGACATGGCCTTCTGTAGAACCTCGCTCGTCAGGGCAATGGCCTTGGGAAGAGGGTTTCCTGAAGACCAGGGAACTGTGCACAGGCTGTGAGAAGAAGCCTGGACATTCAGAACCACAGTTCCCGAGCAGCCTTTCCTCGACCTTGTCAAAGCTAGGTCTCTTGGACCCAGAAGAGGGAATGTCTGCTGTGCATGATACTTGATCTGGATGTGCTGTGTTTCCTGTATTATAGCGTGCAAACCATTTGTCTTGTTTTTATAAACATTAAAATGCAAAACAAGCCTTCTTAGAATAAAAATATATGATCTATATTTCGAGTAATAGAACAACAGAGTGGGAGAACTGCAAGGCAGCTTACCACTTACTTAGTGAATGTCCTCATTGTACAGATGGGGAAATGGAGGTGGCCCAAGGTCACATAATCTGGTTGGTGCGGAAGAACTTGCTCTCACTGTTGGATGCTCCAGGCTTTGGATCATGGTCCAAGTGGCCAGGGAAACCTGTTGTTTGATTTCTCTCTTCCTGTGGCCAGAGCTGTCTACTTTCAGCTTATTCCTCCCCCCACTCCCCAGGAGTTCTCCTAATGGTGGGCCTTGTTTGGTGACTCAAGATTAGAACCACACAACGGTTGGAGGGCTTCCCAGGGGGCTCTAGTGGTGAAGGAAACCCGCCAACGCAGAAGACATATGCGATGCAGGTTTCATCCCTGGGTTGGGAAGATCCCTCAGAGGAGGGCATGGCAACCCACTCCAGTAGTCTTGCCTGGAGAATCCCATGGACAGAGGGGCCTGGTGGGCTATATAGTCCATGGGGTGTCAAAGAGTCGGACATGACTGAAGTGCCTTGGCATGCTTGCAGGCATGCAGCGGGTTGGAATGAAACTTGGGACGAGTGCTAAACTGGGCCTTGAGCTGCTACGTGGCCTCCCTGCACCGGTCCATGCACACCCACCCACCACCACCCTCAAGCCCATTTCCCCTGTGACCTCTGCATGCCTGTGGATCCTGTGATCCCTTGACTCCTCCAGCCCAGGCGCCTTCCTATGGCTTCTCATGTATTTGTGAGAAGACTTGTGCCTGCGTCTCCAGTCTCACATCTCACAACCATTGGCCTTCCTCCCTGTACCACCCTGTCTTCACCCCATCTGTTGCAGGAAGGGGGACCCCTTCCAGGCCCCGAGAGTGAGCTTTTGTCTGACACTTGGAGGTGAATTTTCCGAGGAGACACACATGCAGACAAAGTAAGAGACTTTATTGGGAAGGGGCACCTGGGTGGAGAGCGGCAGGGTAAGGGAACCCAGGGGACCTACTCTGCCATGTGGCCCTTAGTCTCGGGTTTTCTATTGATGGGATTAGTTTCCGGGTTTTCTCTGGTCAGTTAGTCTGACCCAGGGTCTTTCCTCGGAGAAGGCAATGGCACCCCACTCCAGTACTCTTGCCTGGCAAATCCCATGGATGGAGGAGCCTGGTAGGCTGCAGTCCATGGGGTCGCTAGGAGTCGGACATGACTGAGCGACTTCACTTTCACTTTTCACTTGCATGCATTGGAGAAGGAAATGGCAACCCACTCCAGTGTTCTTGCCTGGAGGATCCCAGGGATGGGGGAGCCTGGTGGGCTGCCGTCTATGGGATCGCACAGAGTCGGACACTACTGAAGTGACTTAGCAGCAGCAGCAGCAGCAGCAGCAGGGTCTTTCCTGGTGGTGAACACGTTGCTCAGCCAAGATGGATGCCAGCAAGAAGGATTCTGGGAGGTGGTAGGACACGTGGCTTCTCCTTTTGACCTTTCCTGGTTGGTGGTGAGTTATTAGTTCCACGTTCCTGACTGGGACATCCTGTCATAAAATAACTCACGCAAATGGTTACTACGGTTGCCTGGCCAGGGTGGGCGGTTTCAGTCGACGTGCTTCCGCTGATACATCCAAGTCAGTTATCCTATCGCATCTTGCCCTCATGCACTTTTACATTCCTTATTTGCCTTCTCACATTCAATTAGAACTCAATTATACCCTATGGATGTGAAAGTTGGACTGTGAAGAAAGCTGAGTGCCGAGGAATCGATGCTTTTGAACTGTGGTGTTGGAGAAGACTCTTGAGAGTCCCTTGGACTGCAAGGAGATCCAACCAGTCCATTCTGAAGGAGATCAACCCTGGGATTTCT
>SJYX01016579.1:278812-330257 GCA_006410675.1 Oreotragus oreotragus | reverse complement strand
AGTGAACTCCGGGAGATGGTGATGGACAGGGAGGCCTGGCCTGCTGCGATTCATGGGGTTGCAAAGAGTCGGACACGACTGAGCGAATGAACTGAACTGAACTGAACTGAACTGATACCCTCCTCCTAGAAGTCTCTGTTTTCCCCAACCTGGCTCTCTCCTTCCCACCTCCCTTCACCTGGCTAGATCCAACTCCTCCTTCCCTCTCAGCTGGGACACCAGACTCTCTTCCCAAGCCTGCATCGGGAGCTCTCCCTGCGCACCCTGAAGGCATCCTTTGCTTCTCCTGTGCTGTCACTCTCCACTGTACCCCACTATACACTATATAATCGTCTGAGTCTTTCCAATTTGAATCTTCCATGAGAGTAGGAGCTCCAGAAGGGCAGGGCTGCGTTCTGCTTACTGTTTGTGCTCAGCATCCTAAGACCGTCTGGCTCATGATAAGCCCTCCTTGAGTAGTTGGGCGATGTATAAAAATGCTGCTACAACGTATAACAACCAATGTTTATCAAGCACTTTTTCCTGTGCCGGAAACTATGCAAAGCGCCTTGTGTGCATCACTTAATTAATATTAGTTCTTGTATGAATTGGACGAGGCGAGAAACAAGAGATTCTAATCCTGGCTTTGTCTCCAGCTGCCTATGTGACTTTCCACAATCCCCATGGTTTCCTCATCTCCAGAATGAAGGCGAGAGAAGGGGGCAGGCAGGCTTCATTTCTCAGTTCTTTTTCCTAAGCAAAAAGGGAATCAAGAGTCAGTCTACGCGGGCCTGGGGGAATCAACACTCAGGATTCAGAGAACCGGCAGACACAGAGGGTCAACTTTCTAGTGCGGGAGCAGGAGAGGGATCTGGCCGCGAGGCTGGGAAGGGCAGCGGGTTGCTCTGCCATGCTGCGGTAGAGCTTCCACATAGAGAAGCCCGCTGCTAGCTGAGTCATTAACGCTGGTCTCCTCGCCGTCACCTCGGGCATTGTCTGATTTAAGTGTAATAGCTTGTTTGGTGGATTTCGCCTTCTATAGAAATCCCCCCAAGAGTGAAGTGCGCATTCAGCCGGGAGAGCACAGGCCTTTGTGCGCTGATGGCCGGGCCTCGACTCAATGTGTTTGGAGTTGGTTATCAAAGGCGAGGATAAATTAGAGCACAGGGCTGAGAAGAGAGGAAGAGGGGGCCCTTTCATGAGCGGGGCTGAGCACTTAGGCAGCTGACTTGGGGCTGGGCAGCCCCCGAGGCTGGCCCTCTCGCCTTTTGGCAGTGGCGGTGCTACAGGCAGGCCTGGCTGTACCCTGGAGGAGCCTAAATTCTGATATCCCACCAAGCCTTGGGCGGTGGGGGTGGGAACCGGGCAGGAGGAGGGGCTGAGAGTGGTGCTGTTAACAGAATAGGCTCCAGGGCTTGGAGGAGGGTTTCTGGGGGGCTGGTGAGCCCAGCATCTTCCCTCCTTGCCTCACTTTCTGCCCCCTGCCCTGCCTCCTCCCTGGATTTATTGAAATCATGTTCTGATGGTACTGAAAACTCCAAGGGGCCTCTTAGTCTTGCGGATGCTGCTTAGGGACTCCACCATCATCTGCCTCCCTCCAGTCCCCAACACACTTACTAGCTGGCTCTCAGGACAGTTTTATGGAGTGCAGTGGCCAGCCAGAGCTATGGAGCTCCCAAAATAGGAGATCCCAGGCATTCCACCCTCTCTCTGGTCATAGCTTCTGATGTCCAGATTTGGAGGCCAAGCTGGGCACAGCTGTCAGCTGAGCCACAGGCAGGGCTGCCGAAATAGTAAATGACACTGGGGCCCAGTTTTTGCCTGTGAGAATGCATTCCTCTATTCTTCAGTGGGCCTTCCCTCATTAGTGTCCCTGAGCCCCTCACTGACAGCTTGTTGCCATGTGGGATCTTGATCAACAAGCTCACCGCTCAAGGAACCAAAGAACTTTTGTTTGCCCCTGAGCTCCTAACCCTCAGCAACATCTTAGGTACACATCATTTTCTAGTTGGAAGGAACCCATGACATAGGGTGTAGATGTATTATGAGAACCTGTTCAGAGTTGCAGATATTTTAAAGAATTGTCTGAAACTGACCCCTCGGGCTTCCCTGGTGGCTCAGCTGGTAAAGAATCCACCTACAGTACAGGAGACCTGGGTTTGATCCCTGGGTTGGGCAGATTCCCCTGGAGAAGGGAATGGCTACCCACTCCAGTATTCTGGCCTGGAGAATTCCATGGACCATATAGTCCATGGGGTTAGGAGTCAATGTGACCTCATGCTGATGTCTTGATGAGATAGGGAGAGAATTTTGTGTTTTACACAAATTCTCTTTAGAAAGAGATTGTTGAAGAGAGCTCAGAGATCATCTGGATCTATCTCCTTTGGTAGGTGGGTCCCCTTGCTAACATTTAAATTGGCCCTGGTCAAACATTTAGATGAACTGGTAACTTTATTCATTCATTGATGGAGCACCAGCGATGTTGGGCACTTGGCAAGTAGTGCAGGAGAATGCAGAGACCGATGGGTTATCCTTGCCCTCAGATAACTTACAGTTTCCTGAGGATTTGAACAGCTGAAATGCCAAGGAGACATGATGAAAGCTGTGAGGGCAAGAAGCTGGGAGGCAGGGGGTGGATGTTAACCTTTACTGAGGGTCCACTAGGAGCCAGACCCTCTCCCCAAATCACTTCCTTTAGCCATTGCAACTCTGGAAAATAAAGTACTCTTATCATCACTCCCATTTTATAGACAAGGAAACTGACCCTCAGAGAGGTGAATTTGCTTTCTTAAGGTGACGGAACCATTAAGGAGATTAAGTATTTTAACCCGGTAGGTCCCAGGCCAATCCTCTTGCCATTGTAACAATCTAAGAAGAGTTCAAAAAAGGCAAAGCCTGACTTTTGGCTGGGCTGGAGGATGAGAAGGGAGGGATTTGGGCAAGCAGAAACGAAGTGATAGAAGGTACCCTGAGAACAAGGTTTCCCAGGTCAATAGCACCTGGGGAAGAAGTGCAGCAGCTCGGGCTGGAATGTGGGGGTTGAGAATGAGAGTAGGAAGGTAGGTTAGCACAGGGTTTTGAAGGCATAGAGGCTAAGGAGATGGATTTGGGTTGGGTACTCTTGCCTGGAAACTCCCATGGAGGGAGGAGCCTGGTGGGCTGCAGTCCATGGGGTCGCTAGGAGTCAGACACGACTGAGCGACTTCACTTTCACTTTCCACTTTCATGCATTGGAGAAGGAAATGGCAACCCACTCCAGTGTTCTTGCCTGGAGAATCTTAGGGACGGGGGAGCCTGGTGGGCTGCTGTCTCTGGGGTCGCACAGAGTCGGACACAACTGAAGTGACTTAGCAGCAGCAGCAGCAGAGAGTGAGAAAACTCTGAAAGTTTGCTGAGTAAAAAGAGTGTAATGTGACCATTGCTACTCTTAGGAGAAAGAGTGGAGATTTTGATTCCTGGCTGTATTGTTGCTTAGCTAACTATGCACCTTTGGGCAGGTTATTTAATCTCTCCGTGCCTCAGTTCCTTCATCTGTAAAATGAGAATGATAAACAGTACTTACCTCCATGAAGTTGTTGTAAGGATCAAATAAATCATGTCTGTGGAGTGCTTAGAATAATGCCTGGCACATGGTCAGCTCTTTGTAAATGTTGAACATATAATAACTTTACCTTTTGTGAATTTAATTCTGATAATGGTATAGGTAGAAGAGGGTGAAGTAGGGGAGAACTAGAAGTCCCAGAGGTGGGCAAGGGGGCATTTGTGATAGTCTGGGCAAGATGGTCTAAGGGCTTCTCCTTAACTGGTACCCATGGAATGTAGCGAGGCATGGGGAAGGGGAATCCGTGTTACTCAGCTTCTGATTGACTGTGGGGGCGCATCAGGAGTCTCTCAGCTGGGAGAATGGCAGTGTCAGACGTAGACCTCAGGGCACTGGGAGAAGCTACAGGTGAGCAGAGGAAGATGTGAATGTTGATTTAAACCCGTATAAACCTAGAGTGGAAAGCAACCCCAGAGCCAGTAGAGGAGCTGGAATCGGGGGTGGGGAGCCTAGCCCTGCCCCTGCCTTATTTTACATGGCTGCTCTGCCTCTGCCTTATTTTACATGGCTGCTCTGCCTCTTTGTCCCCCACCTGGGTCCTAGGAAGCTCCGCCCTCATGCCACCCTTGATTCTGGTGTTCCCGTCTCCCCACATGAACCTCTCCAGCTACTTCTCCAAATGCTCAGGCATGGTGATCCCAAGATCTCCTGCTAGGCAGACCACGTTTTCTGCTGCTGCCTTGGGAGCCTGAGTCTGAGGGCTGGATGGGCAGAATGCCCAGGCTGTGCAGACCAGGAAGGAGAGGGGAGGATTTGGGGGGTGGTGGTAAGTAGCAGCAGAAAATAAGTGTTCAACCCCAGGAGGAGGACATTGATGAGTGACCAGCTCTGGGGGCTTTCAAGGGCTTCCTGCTGCTGCAAGAACCCCTTGATGGGAACCCAGTGTCTGTCTGAATCCCCCATGCCTGTCTTGCTGCTGGGAGGGGTGTGGGTACCAGCTCAACACCTGGAAAGGATGCTGAAGGAGGCTGGAGGGCCTCTGGAGGGTGTGGGGGCTCAGCCTAGACCCCTCACCCCTGAGCCCCCCATCCTCCATTCAGTCCCATCCTGCCTGTGGGCACAGGAATTCAGACAAAAGGAGGCTTGCAGACAGAAGAGGGGAGTCTTATAACAAAATTACCAGCCTGCTGTCAGCCAGGCGCTCCGCCTCGCAGAACAGACTCCAGACAGGCTGCAGCATATCAGGCCTGGGCCTGCCTGGGCCTGGCAGGGGGTCCTGTGGGCAGACAGAGTCAATTACCCAGAAAGGTTCCACTTAACTTCTCCTGCTGTTTGCACACCCTGCCCCAGCCTCTGTGGCCTCACTGGCCTCGGCCAAAGCCCCATCCGCCTGTGCTGGAGCCCGCTGCCCGCTAGCTTTGTCCTCGGATGTGTCTAGGGACACCCATCCAGGAGCCCAGGCTCCTGCCCTCTTTGGTCCTAGGGCTGCCTGCTCTGGTCCTGGGCCAGTGGATTTCCCTTTGTCCCCCTGCAGACCCCACAGGAGCCTCAGGTGGGAGGGGCATTGAGGAGCTGCTTCCTCTCCCGTCCCTCTGCCGAGGCTCAGCACCCCACCTGTCCTCCCCCTCAGTCACCTGTCCGAGTTCAGTGGGTGGTGACCGTCTGCCTTCTGGAGTCGGACTGACATGAGTTTGTGGCTGGGATCAGCACCCGTTGCTGTGGGTCCTGGCACGTTGATTTAACTTCTTTAAACTACAGTTCCACCATCCGTGAAAAGAAAATAGTAATAATAATCTATATCTCGGAGGATTACTATGAGGATCAAAGAAGACAGCGGGTGTCAAGTGCCTGAGATGCCGGCCCAGGATAAATGCTCAGATTTTCTTTCCTCCCCCCACCTCCCGCCTCTTCGTCCTCCTCTCCCCTTTCCCTTCCTCCTCCTCCCCGTTTTCTTCCTACTTTTCACTCTTCAGTCTCACTTAACAGAAAGTTTGTTATTTTGGTTCCTCCTTTCTGTTACAGAATCCCAAACTGGGAGAAAAAAAATCCAGCTTTTAGTCCAGGCTTAGCTATCAATTTTCATCATATAGAATCAAGTCTATAACACCAAAATACATCATGAAATTAGAGTATGTTTTTTTCCCAATTCCATTTAACCAAGGTCAAGGACTTTGGGTTAAATCCTAACCATCCCTGGCTTCTGCCTGAAGTTTTGTATTTCACAGACATTTCCTCTCTGTGCAACCCCTCGACCAACCCAATCATCTTCCACATGTTTAGCATTAGTTAGAAACGCCCACCGGAGAAGGCAATGGCAACCGACTCCAGTGTTCTTGCCTGGAGAATCCCAGGGACAGAGGAGCCTGTTGGGCTGCTATCTATGGGGTTGCACAGAGTCGGACACGACTGACGTGACTTAGCAGCAGCAGCAGCAGCAGCAGCAGCAGCAGCAGCAGCAGCAGCAGCAGAAGCAGAGATACCCACATGATGCAGTTTAGAGCTCCTGAAGGTATGGGATTTCAGCTTCCAACATGTGCCCAATGGATGGAAGGTAGAACACTGCCATTTGGTCATTAAGTCATTCAACAAATATTCACAGACAGCCTATTATGTGCCTGGGAACTGAGGGCAAAGAGACAAGGTAAAAGCAAATAGCCACTTCAGCCCTTCAACAAGTGAGCAGACTGCTGGGGAGGTGGGTGAGCAAACAGATAATTAGAATCAAATGTGCTGGATGCTAAGCCAGGAGTTGGGCAATGTGACGGAAGATAGGTTGGAGAGGTTTCCAGGAGGAAATGGGAGCTACTTTCTGCAGCACAACTAGGACTGATATGCAAATGTGGACACCTATTCTGGTCTCTCCAGCTCTCAGGAGGAGAGCAGTGTTTCAGGATGAAAGTGACCGCTTCTCGTGGGCTCCACTCCAGCTGCCAGCCATCTTTCTCGAGTTGGACTCTTGTGTTGCAATCCGCTTTCAAGGCCCTCTGTCTTGAGGGGCCGTGGCTGGGACATCTGAGGTCCAGCGCCCTCCATCCATCCCCTCTGCCACACAGGTGGGTGGGTGAGGTGGGCCTGACGGATTCTGTGAGCAGTGACTACACCCTGGCACTGCCCTAATTGTGCTAGACAGGACTGTTTAAATACCACCAGACTGAATATTACTCAAATTAAAAATGAGGCCTTAAATGTCATTATTTGTGTCATTATTAATAGCCCCTAATTGTGTTCTCTAATCATCATGAAATTATGTTAGTATTAATATTCACGTCAAAGCTGCCTAGGGAACTCGGAAGATTTAAAAAATATTATACCATATGTCAGTTCCCATGAATGTGAAACAGAGGCTGGTTTTAGTGCTTTCGTTCTGACTGGAGTGGAGATGGTGATCTCCAAGGCCAGGGACAGGGGTAGCCCCCAGCTGTAAGGGCCTCCTTAATTTCCACCCCCTGAGTCACTGAATCCTGGACTCCTCTGCCTGGCAAGACCCTTAGAGGCGTGAGTAGGACCTGTCCTCACGGAATACTCTGCGGTCTCCTGCCAGCTGCCCTCGCTGGTGAGGGGATTGGAGTTGGCTCGCACTGGAAAGTGTTTGGTGCTCTGGGACACGACACCTCTTGTCTCCTGCAGCCTCGAGACCCGCCTGTGTCTAGACACCATAATAAGAAACACGAGGCGGGCCCGCCTGTCTTCACTCTCCATCTACTCGGAGACGCCACCTCTGTGCGTTTGGGATTCCGCCCAAACTGCCCTTCCTGGCTCAGGGAAGTGATGCCAAAAAAAAACCCCAAAAGCCAAAGTTGGAGTCTCCCAGAGAAATGTGTTGTGTAATGTAACACACAAAGAATTTTTGGAAAATATACTTAGAGATTTGGAATTTAAAAGTACCTATGGAGTGTCCATACAATCTGGAAACAGGTGAATTTAGGTCTTCAGGGATATCTTTGTCTTGCAAGGAAGCTGTGTTTCTACAGTTTTTGAACTGCCCTGGATTTTACCCTGTGGTGGTGGCGCCAGTGGTAAAGAACCTGCCAGCCAGTGCAAGTGACGTAAGAGACGCAGGTTCGATCCTTGGGTCGGGAAGATCCCCTGGAGGATGGCAACCTCCACTCCAGTACTCTTGCCTGGAGAATCCCATGGACATAGGAGCCTGATGGGTTACAGGCAATAGGGTCACACAGAGTCGGACACGACTGAAGTGACTGAACACACACACAAACAACCTGCTGGGGCTTCTTTGGGGGGAGCATTGACCCGCCCAGGATGAGGATGGTTCCCTCTGCACGCATCCTTTTCTTATCAGAGGTATCAGGAGTGAGAGTCTCTGTGGCTGATGAGCTGAGCGTGCTGCTCACGTCACCTGGGACTTGATTCTGCCTCCTCCTCAGACTGACATCAGCTGTAAGAGGTGGGGTGGTTGACAAGGCAGGCGCTATTGCCAATTAAGAGATTACCTCCCTGTAGGGATGTGTGGGGCGAGTGCCCTGGGACCCCCAGAGGCATCAGCCTCCTGCTGACATCACTCACTGACTCCTCTTCATCGTTCTACAACATTCCTTTAGGCTGCCTGCTCACTGCCTCAGTCATCCGCTAATGGAGTCCACGTGACCGCGATGTGTCAGACAAATCTGGGGCAGCCGCCTCACTCTCTTCCCGGAGCCCTTGGAATTCTCTGGAACCGAGAATATTCAAATGCCTTTCTTGGTGAAACAGCAGGCTTCCAACCGCACACCCCCCCCTCCAAATATTATGACTTGAGTTAAATATAACCCAGAGCATGAAAATAACGGCACAACACGGGAATCGGAGAAGCCGTGGAGTGAGCATCTCACAGTCACACTATCTGCCACCCTGGGGGCAGCGGGGCATCCGCAGACCCCATGGCCACTCAAGCAGAAGGCCCACAGAACCATGCAGGGGTCTGGTCGCTCCTGGGCCAGTAAGTAGCTATGTTGGCCTGGGTGGGCTTCACGCTGCTGGTTTCCGCACACATTCTCCTTTTTCCTAATCAGATGTGGTGAGACTTCAAGGGTTGGGGAGCATCTATCTTAACTGATGTGTGGAAAGGGAGACTTGCGTGCTTTTTCAGACATGAAGGGAGGATCAAGGTAGGAGGGGGATCCTCAGGCAGCGGCAGCTGTGGCTGGCATGCTGATGTGGATATCCAAGGGGACACACACTCACCCCTACTCACTGGTGTGTGCATGCTCAGTCGCGTCCGACTCTGAGACCCCATAGATGGTACCCCACCAGGCCCCTCCGTCCATGGGATTTTCCAGGCAGGAATACTGGAGTGGGGTGCCGTTTCCTTCTCCAGGGAATCTTCCCAGGCCAGGGATCAAACCCGTGTCTCCTGCATTGCAGGTGGATCCTTTATCACTCAGCCACCTGGGAAGTTACTGGACCACCTTTTACAATAATTGAGAAGGAGAAGCTTGATCTGCGGAGGGGAGGGAGGGTTAGATGTACATTTGGGCCCATGAACCAGGTTCTCCAGACTCCCTCATTAACCTCATGCATGAGTGTATGGTGAAAATTCAGTGGGTAGTAGATAAGCCAAATGTCTTCTGAAAGTCAGACTCTCTGAATTCCAAACCCGATGATTACCATAATGGTTGGGCTAGGGCTTTTCAAACCAGTGAACCTAGAGCAGAATAGTTGAATAGGCCTTCTCTCAGAGCCCTTCGGCCACCGAGTTACCCAGCAACCACCATGAGGCTGCCCCTCTCTTGTCTGCTTTGGGTCAAACAGCAAACAGGTCAGACCAAAAAAGCAGATACATGGGCATCTTTGCATTACAATGCTTTATACATGTAGGAGAACTTATAGTGTTAGTAACGTGCTTCTACTTAAACTGCCTTTGGGATTTGCTAATTTGGGGAGGGCCTGGCAGAATGAGAAGGAGCAGAAGGTGGCGTTCTTTGATTCCCGTAAGGTAAGTAGGACAGCTGTAATTACCCCCCACTTTACAGATGAGAAAATTGAGCCTCAGTGCAGGTACTGGCCAAAAGCTACATGGCTTACAAGTCATGGTGGGGTTGACTCCAAGTCTTCTGGTTGTCAGGGCTACAAAAGAATAGGCCCCTCCCTTCAAATACACCACTCTCTGCCCCCCACCTTCTCAGGCAGCTTGGAAATTGTGAGAAAAATCAAGGGGCTAGCTAGACCATGAATTCTATAAAGACAGCAGCAACAATATTATTAAATTCTCTGCCCTTCCCCAAATCTTTTTTTCAGCTGTATCTCATGTGTGTGTGAGATGGGGTCCAGAGAGATGCGTGGGAAGGTGTGAAAGGAAGGCGGTGAGAAAGATTTTACCCTCTCAGAGTCTTTGCTTCTTCTCTGTGGTCCTTCCTCAAAGATGAATCAGCAGAATGGGCCCCCAGCCCTCCCGGATCTGAAAACAAAACCACAGAGTGCCTCCTCCTCATTCTCCCAGACCCTCCCCAAATTAGCAAATCCCAAAATGCCTTCTTTGAGAGCTAGGGTTGAGGAAGGGGGTTCCAGCTTCACTTGGTGCTTCATGTGAGGGTCTTAGGAAGATATGAGAGCCATACTGACACCTATTCTGGACTCCCACCCTAGCTGCCTACCTGCTTCTGCTTGAAGAAAAGAGGCATAAAGCCTTGTTGGCGGGACTCTCAATTCTGCACCCTCTTCCGTCTTGAGAGCCACTGTCCAGCTTTCCACTTCTGTGCCTCCTGATCCTTCTTCCACCCCCACCTTCCGCTCTACAAAGCCCCTGCTAGAAGTTGACAAAGCTGACTGGCTGCTTAATGTGCTACAGGTGTTGTTGCTAGGCAACCACCCCACTCTGCGGCTCAGGCTCTGTCAGCCCAGCTCAAACCCCTGGTAGCACTTAACCCTATAACTGCTTGCCACCAACACTAATTACCCAGGCCCACCGAACAGCACATTTATACCCCGTGATCAAGGAGTGGAAGGACTGATTCTCAGCACCTTAGGCCTTCAACCAACATGGCTCACCGGGTCGGGTTGCCCCGAACATGATGTGGAGGTCTTTTGTCCATAAGTGTCCATTCCTCCTTTTTGGTCCCATGCAGTGGATGCTGCATGTAGTGTCGGCCATCTCTCCTCATTGGATGGGCTTCTTCCAAAGTCGGCCAAACACCTTGACTGTCCTCGGTCTCCAGAAAAGAGATGGCAGACTTGTTTCTGCACTTTAAGCTATGTTCAGGTTGACATTTGTGGCCCCGAACCTCACAGTGATGAATGACATTCATTCTTTGATGTCTGTACCCAGTTGAACTGGGAATGGTGAAAAATTTTGGACATTCTTCCAACTCTTGGGTGTTGCATTCCTCTTCTTGGCCTTTGCCTCCCCAAATGGACTAACTCATAGTCCTTTAGGTTGATCAGGAGTTACAGGAAGCTTTAAACATGCGTAGATGGATACTTACATTAGCACATTAACCAAACTCCAGAACTGATCTGTTCCAGAGTTGGCCTTCCCCATTCCCACGTGATCATACTGCCGGACTCATCAACTATCGGTGAACACATGAACGCACCATGTTCCTACATCTCTTTTCTAAACCACAGAATGGGGTTGACAGTGATGGCTGCTGCTGCTGCTGCTAAGTCACTTCAGTCGTGTCCGACTCTGTGCGACCCCATAGACGGCAGCCCACCAGGCTCCCCCGTCCCTGGGATTCTCCAGGCAAGAACATTGGAGTGGGTTGCCATTTCCTTCTCCAATGCATGAAAGAGAAAAGTGAAAGGGAAGTCGCTCAGTCGTGTCTGACTCTTAGCGACCCCATGGAGTGCAGCCCACGAGGCTCCTCCATCCATGGGATTTTCCAGGCAAGAGTATTGGAGTGGGGTGCCATTGCCTTCTCCGTGACAGTGATGGAGAGACCACTAAATACCAAAGCAAATTCTCCCTTCCTTTCTAGGAAATTCTAGCAAAGTTCTAGCAAATTCTCCCTCCTTTTCTTTTTTTCTCATGAGACTAAACTTGGCCTGTGAGCCAGATCATAGGAGATTCCCACATGGGGTCGAATCTCCTTTCTGCTGGTGAGGTGCCTGATTGTGAAGGGCAGGTCTAGGCTTGCTGGGTCATGACAGTGGAGATTCTCATCCATTCCTGAAAGCGAACTCCTCCTAGGCGGTCTGAGCACCACCCCGTGATGCCAGAACCCTGGAAGGGATTACTTCTGCTCTCTGTTCTAGGTGGGAAAAGCCCTTAACCCTTCCCTTCCTGGCAGTTATGTAATTATTCACAGGTGCAGGAGCTGAGAGAACTTACTGCCATTGATCATTTACATTCATTGTGTATTTCAAAGCAAGTATTTCAACCCCAGGGCTCCACTGCAGACTGAGTATCCTGCTCCCTGTGGATGGAAAGCGTCAGGTGCTGGGCCAATTCTTCTGTGCACATTCTCATCTAACCTTCATCATAGCTCCAGCATATGGACAGAACTATTTCTATCCTATGTGTGAAAAGCTGAGGTTCAGAGAGGTGGAATACCTTTCTCAAGTTTGCACAATTAGTAAGTGGTCCAGCCGGCATTCTAAGCTATTCTGTATCCTAGGAGATTTGAAAACCACGGCTCCGAGAGTTTCGGCGACTTGCCTGAGATCCCACTGCCAGTTGTGGGGTTGGAATTCTCATTGATCTTTCTCTTAAGTCCTTTTCATGTTTGGCCCTCTACATCACACTGTTTTTTTTGGAGTCATTCCTCCAGTTTCTGTGTTTATGGTGCCTCCACAATGGTGAGAAATCTGTGTCCAGTATGGAGAAGAAATGGGTTCTAGGGAACAGAAAAGAGCATCCTGAACAGGCAGTATTTTGAAATGAGAGTCCCTGTGTATCTATATTTTGTTTCTTTGAAAGGACAATATTGGGGAGAGAGAGAGAAGGAGGAGGAGGATGGAGGGAGGGAGGAAGAGAGAGAGAGGAAGATAGACATATACACAGCGACAAAGACAGAGAGAGGGAGATGGATAAAGAGACAGAGACACAGAGACAAAGAGAAAGGTGCGCGCACACACACATAGCCATCTTGTTCCTTCAGCCCCACAGCCTTCAGCTAGCTTCCCTCCAGCATCCCGAGACAGTGATGGCTTGGCTTCGGGTTAAGCCACTTGTTGCCAGCTGGTGGCATTAAGATATGGGAATGCTAGTCCGGTCACAGGTGACAGGATTTGGAACATCATCGTGACCCTGGCTCCTTCCCAGTAGACCCAGTGGGTCATGGAAATGGGATTCCCCAGTTGGAGAACTGAATGGGGGTGAAAAGAGATGGCAGATGGTGGGTCCTAGTGGGGAGGGGAGGGGTGAAGGGCTCGCCCCATGAGTTTAACACTTTCATGCAAGTGGTTTCTCCATAAAGTATTAATAATGTTCCTATAATTGATACTTCAGGGCAATAACCTCTGACAAAATGGCCCTGATTAGCAGATAATTGAGTGTGTTGGATTGTGTCCTGAGAGAGCTGAACGCCAGGCAAGGCCCATTAGCCCATCATAATGACCCCTTTTGTCAGGTATTAGTGTCATTAAGAGCCTGCTCTCTGAAATCAGTCCCTTATTTAACTCTTTTCCCTAATTATATGGATCATTTTACAAATCAAAGCAAATGTTTGCATACAGCCCCATCACGCAGTGGAGTGAGGAGCTCGAGGAGCAGGCTGGAGAGTTTGGAGTGGAGAGTCCTTGGTAAGGGGGAGGCACTTGTGGTCTCAGAGCTGGGTCCCTTGGAAAGCCCTGAGCAAGAACGTGGTGCTCCCAGGTACCTGCCAGGGGGAGCATCTTGATGCAATGCCTTGTCACCAGAGCCCAAAGGCCACGCACAGGTCACCACCTGTGCCCCTGAACCCATCTCGGCAAAACACCTGGCCTCCTGGTCTCAGAGTAGTTGGATTCGTGACACGGAGGATGCCAGCATGGAGCAGGTTGGCACCTGAGCCCAGCCACAGAGCCCCAGAAGACACAGAACGCCTGAGCTCATCATCTGGGTTTTGCCCAGAGCTGACTCACATTTCTGTCAGGACACAGGGGCCTCTGGGAGTGGATGCAGAGGCTAAGTAGGGCCTAAGTCCCCCAGATCTGGGGAAAGGCAACCACCGTGGCCACACACCCGTACTTAGGGCTGGCGGCTAGATAGGCAGCCAGGGCTGCTGGGACTCCAGGGGGCTTGGCCCCTGATCAGCCCCCAGGCCACACACACAGAAGCTGACACAACAGGAAGCTCAAGGGACAGAAGGCTGCTTCTGTCCTGCTCGCCCAGGCACCTTCTCTCTCATTAAAAAGTAGAGACAGTTTCCCATTTCTTCGAATCCACTCACTGCCTGACACCTTTTCCACCCTCCCAGCTCCATACAAAGCCTTTTATTCCAGGGCAGGTTCAGTGTGGGTGAATCAGAAAGAGGCCTCAGTCTCTAGAATGAATTGCTTAGAGATGAGGGACTGATAGCTTGTTGGCAGCTATGAAGGGTATATTTTTATAGATACCAAAGATGAAGCTGAAAGGATATCATCTATTACAGGAAAGGCCCAGAGGTTGCTGAGCTGGGGATAATTTATTTATTTGGCAAAGAGATGGGTGAATTTCCCAAGAAGAGTTAGGACCTGCGCTGGGTCCTGGGATGGAGTGGCTGGACCGTACCTCCTGTTCCTGCCCCATTTCTGCAAAGGGAATAAGGCCTCTTGACTCTGCTTTCCTTTGTTTGAATCACAGAGGAGTTGTGCTCCCGTGATTTGCGTTGGGCCTGGTGAATTTCCCAGCATTGGCCTTGGGTGGAGAGCTGCCAGCCATGCAGAGAAACTGCCAGGGTTTCTGCCGAGGAAGCAGAATTTTGGTGGTAGAGTGTGACATTCTCTTCTCAAAAATAATACCTTTCATTTAAGGTAGGAGAGGAGGTGTGACATCCCGTGAAAATATGATTTCAGCCCTGTTCTGCTTGGGGCAGACTTTTTCTGCAGGGTGTAGCTGCTGAAGCAGGGGAGGCCCAGAGCTGCAGGGAGGAACGACGGTCGGGGAGCCTACCACCAGTATTGCCGAGGGCCTGAAGTGGGCATTGCGTATATGCCGATGAACAGGGCCTGGAATCTACTTTCAAGTAGCTCAGCCTCCTGCATTTGTAGTGGTGGTGGAATGGGGTGTACCCAGACTCTAAATCAATCTAGTGTACTGATGCTGTAATAGACACGTGGGCTTGGTGTTGTAGGAATACACAGGGGAAATAACTAACTACCTCTGGCTGGGAGAGACAGAGAAGGCTTTCCTGAAGATGTAATACTTAAGCTGAGATTTGAGAGTTTGTTAGATAAAGGAATGAAATAAAGTGCCATCACAACAAAGAACAGCTACAATTTATTAGGGATTCTGGTGTAATAATCATAATACCCAATCTTATAGAGCAATTACTATATGCCAAAACACTTTGCATAATTTATCTCATTTGATCCTCACTGCACCCTCTAAGATAGGTATTATTGATACCCTCTCTTTACAATTAAGGAAATAGAGGTTTCAAGGGAATTTACAGAGATTAAATNCAATCTTATAGAGCAATTACTATATGCCAAAACACTTTGCATAATTTATCTCATTTGATCCTCACTGCACCCTCTAAGATAGGTATTATTGATACCCTCTCTTTACAATTAAGGAAATAGAGGTTTCAAGGGAATTTACAGAGATTAAATTACTCTGTTGGGGTCACATAAGTCTTAAGTGTTCGAAATCAAAATTGTAACCCAGACTTCTGAAGTCAGAGCATAAGCTTTTTTTTTTTTTTTTATTCACTGTCCTGACTTCTTAGGCAGTGTACAAATATTAATACTTTTAATCCTCACGTGACCCAGAGAAGCAGGCATCTTTCTCCTCATTTTCAGGTGAGAAAATTGGAAGTGGGAGATGATGACCCACAGTAGGAAGAGTTAAAAGAGGCAGACAATATTAGAGAAATCTTCAGAGATAACTTATGTGATTTTCTGTAGATCCTCATTCCTGAAACCCTGGCTCTTTAGAACAATGGCTCAAAGTCTCGAATTCTTTGTGGTTAAAATGTAGATAGGACCCTACTCTGTGCGTGACCTAAATGGGAAGGAAATTTAAAAGGGAGTTCCATATATACATATAGCTGATTTACTTTGCTATACAGTAGAAACTAACCCAACATTGTAAAGCAACTATAGTCCAATAAAAAAAAATTTTTTTTTAATGTTGAGTTTGGAATAAGAAGTAGAGGGAAGTGAGCTTGATGGTGGGCAGAATAATAGTTATCCAAGGGTATCATTGTCCTAGTCCCTAGAACCTGCGGATAAACGGTTATGTGGCAAAGGCATTGCAGATGGAGTTAAGGTTGCTAATCGGTTGACCTTGGAGTGGGAGATTATCCTGGCTTGTCGAGCTGGACCCAGTGAAATCACAAGGGCACCTGTAAGTAGAAAGAGGAGACAGAAGAGAGAGAAGCAGAGAGAAGGCAGTATGAGAAGGACTCGACCACCAGGCTTGACATGACCACATCGTCACATCATCCTGGCTTTGATGGAAGAATGGGGCCTGACACGAAATATGCAAGTGGCCTCTAACAGCTGGAAAAGGCAAGGAGATAGAGTCTTCCCTTGGTCTCCAGAAGGGAATATGGCCCTGCCAACATCTTGATTTTAGCCCAGTAAGATCCATTTTGGACTTCTGAACTCTGGACACTACGTGCTGTGCTTAGTCACCCAGTCGTGTCCGACTCTTCATGACCCTATGGACTGTAGCCTGCCAGCCTCCTCTATCCATGGGGAGTCTCCAGGCAAGAATACTGGAGTGGGTTGCCATGTCCTCCTCTAGGGGATTTTCCTGACCCAGGGATCGAACCCAAGTCTCCCTCATTGCAGGTGGATTCTTTACTGTCTGAACCACCAGGGAAGCCCAAGAATACTAGAGTAGGTAGCCTATACCTTATGCAGGGGATCTTCCTGACCCAGGAATCGAACTGGGGTCTCACATTGCAGACGGATTCTTTACCATCTGAACTACCAGGGAAGCCCAGTGTTTCTCTATAAGACAATCAATTTGTGTTGTTTTAAGTCACTACATTTGTAGCAACTGTTTATAGGAGCAGTGGAGTTGGACAGCAGAATGGGTCAGCTTGTGAAAGACTTTACATATTCAACTGAATTTGCTTATTAATCAATTAAAAATTAATAAAAAGGCTGCAACCCTGCTGAGTCTGTCTGTGGCCCAGAGCAGGTCAGCCTTAGAGATGTTACTCAAACTCCCCCATGAGCCAGGCTCAGACAGCCCATTCTAGGTGGTCAAGACTTGCAAGTTCTTCTGAGAGTTCAGAAACAAAAGATCACTGTTACTTGGTCATAACCACATCAGATGGGAATGAAGGGATAGGGAGATGCTAAGCCAGTTTGCTGCAGGCTACGTCTGCTGATCATTGACGTTATATTCTGGGGAAAGTGGTGATTTTTTCATTGGATTGTTCATTTAATAATTATCCACAGCTGACATATTATATGTCAGATGCTGTTTGCAGGAGATATAATGGTGAGTGGTTGTATACTCTTCCATGGCTGTCATAGAGCTTATGGTTCTGTGGCAGTGAGATATTAAAGAAAAGTCAAAGGAGATGTATATTTACAAACTGTTGTAAGTGCTACAAAACAAAATAACAGAGTGTAAGATAATACAACAGGAGGACCTCAATTACATTGGAAGTTTCATGGAAGGTCTCTTGGGAGGTGACATTTAGGCTTGAACCCATGTGTAAGAAAGACTTTGTAAAGAGTGTGAAAAGAACATTCCAAGTAACAGGAACATCATGTCGGAAGGCCTGCATCTGGTTAAGAGTGTGGCGTAGTCCAGGACCTCCAAGAAGACCTGTGGGGCTGGAAAGTGGTGCGAGAGCAGAAGAGAGGCAGAGGATGCTGCTGGGGAGGTTGGCAAGGGCTAGACTGCAGGGGGTGTTGTACACAACCCTGAGCTCTGTGGGCATCTTTATGGAGAAAAATGAGTGGCACGTCCAAATGGGACTTTGTAAAGATGTTCCAGAAGAAGATAAGGAAAGAAATAATGAGAAGAGAAAGGAGGCTATGGGAGAAGTCTAGGCAAGAGATGACGGTGGCTTAGAGAAAAGTGATAGCATTGGTGATAACTGAGTAGATTTAACATTATCTTGAAAACAGACTCATCCAGACTTGACCATAGGTTGGATATGGGAAGCAAGGGAGGGAGCGGGAGTAATTTCTAGATTCCTGACAGAAGTGACAACATGGGTGAAATGAAACAGGTTGGGGGAGGAGAGAGAGTGTGGGGGAAGAGCTCCAGGGGGTTTGTTTTGAGTATATTAAATTGAAGAAGCTTCAAAAATATATATTTTTATTTTTTCAGTATATTTTTTCTTAAGAATGTATGTGTGTGTATATATATATACATATATATATAACTGAATCACTTTGCTGTACAGCACAAATTAATACATTTGTAAATCAACTATATTTAAATAAATGTTAAAAACATTTTTTTCTATTGAATGAAAGATTCGTTAAATTCTGCAGGGCTTCATACACAGATTATTTCATATAACCCCATAATAACCCCTTTTTAAAGTCTCCTACCCCTATTTTGCCTCTCCCCCTCCCCCCGGCAATCACTAGTTTGCTCTCTATATCTGTGATTCTGCTTCTTTTTTGTTTTACTCACTAATTTGTTGTATTTGCTTTGATACCACATGTAAGTGCTACCATACAGTGTTTGTCTTTCTCTGTTTGACTTATTTCACTTCGTATAATGCCCTCCAAGTCGGTCTATATTGCTACAAGTGGCAAAATTTTACTCTTTTAACGGCTGAGTAGTATTGTACTGTGTGTATATACATATATACAGTATGCTGCAGCTAAGTCACTTCAGTCGTGTCTGGCTCTGTGCGACCCCATAGACGGCAGCCCACCAGACTCCCCCGTCCCTGGGATTCTCCAAGCAAGAACACCGGAGTGGGCTGCCATTTCCTTCTCCAATGTATGAAAGTGAAAAGTGAAAGTGAAGTCGCTCAGTTGTGTCCGACTCTTGGCGACCCCATGGACTGCAGCCTATCAGGCTCCTCCATCCATGGAATTATATATACATATACATGCAGTATGTATATATGTATATATACAGCATGTATATGTATATATACAGCATATATATGTATATATACAGCATATATATATAGTACAGTACAGTATATATACTATATATGTGTATATATATATACAGTATGTATATAGGTATATATTCAGTACAATACTACTCAGCCATAAAAAGAATAAAATTTTGCTACTTGTAGAAACATATATATATATATAGTAGAATATATACATACACATATATACATATATATACCATATACATATATATACACACACAGTATCTTCTTTATTCATTCATCCATTGATGGACATTTGGGTTGCTTCCATACCTTGGCTATTGTAAATTACATTACTGTGAACAATGGGGTGTGTGCACCTTTTTGAATTTCTGTTCTGGGTTTTTTTGGGGTATATATATCCAGAAATGGAATTGCTCAGTCATATGGTAAGAGTCGAACATGACTGAGCGACTTCACTTTCACTTTTCACTTTCATGCATTGGAGAAGGAAATGGCAACCCACTCCAATGTTCTTGCCTGGAGAATCCCAGGGATGGGGGAGCCTGGTGGGCTGCTGTCTATGGGGTCGCACAGAGTCGGACACAACTGAAGCGACTTAGCAGCAGCAGCAGCAGCAGCATGGTACTTCTATTTTTAGCTTTTTGAGAAGTCTCCATACCATTTTCCATAGTGGCTGCACCAATTTACATTCCTACCAACAGTGCAGGAGAGTTCTCTTTTCTCCACATCCTTGACAACATGTGTTACTTGTGGTCTTTTTGATGATAGCCATTCTGACAGGTGTGAGGTGATACTTCATTGTGATTAATTTGTATTTCCTTAATGATTAGCTGGCCATCTGCATTTCCTCTTTTTGAAGAAGATTTTGAGGTACAGTTTTAAACAATATCAAGTAAGCAGACAAGATTGCAGCTCAGAAATGAGGCTGGGGTCTGGGCTGAAACATCCATTTGGAAGGTCTCAGTATGGAGATAACCAAAGCCGTGGGAACAGATGAGTACAGAGTAAAGAAAGATGAGGGCCTAAGACTGAGGCTGGAGAAGCTCCAACATTTAACATTTGTGATTGCAAGTGGAGTTATCTCGGTAAATATGCCATTTATGCCCCAGTATTTCCCATCCCCTCACAGTTAAGTGGGACCCTGTGACTGGTTCTATTCGAGGAAATATGAGTAGAAACGATGGAGAAAGCCCCAAATATGATTCCCCAGTCTTTTCCTTTCCTGCCAGCAGTTATAAGATGGAAAGACTTTTATTGCCGGGTCCTTGTGGCCGTGTGGAGCAGATCCTTCACAGATGTCTTGGGTAAATACCATGAGATGGAAATAAACTCTCGTTCCATTAAGCTACTGAGATCTTGAGGTGGTTTATTGTTGCGGCCTATTCTATTCTGTCCTTATTAATATCATCTGTTAAAGAGACAGCAAGATGTAGAGACCAATAACATAAATCAGATCCTAACTGTCTGTTCAAACCTTGTCTTTTGCAATTCTAGCTAAGCAAGCTAGGGGAAAGTTTCTGTGTGTCCTGGTTTTCTCATCTAGAGAACAGGGGAAAAACTATCCATCTCATAGTATTGTTTGGAGGATTAAAAAAGTTCAAATATAGTGTTTGGAATTGTGTAAATAATCGGGAGTCATGTTTGTTCAAGAAAAAGAAGGCTGCGAAAAGCAATAGCATTAGGAGGAAAACCAGGGGAATGAATGTGACATCATAGGAACTGAAAGCAGGGTGTTTCCAGAAGGAGGGAGGGATTCACCGGTTAGATGCTACTGAAGAGTCAAGAGGATGCAGATACCACAAACGGTGTGGGATTTACCCACCTGGAGGACACAAGTGGCGCTAGTGGAAAGAACCTGCCTGCCAGTGCAGGAGACATAAGAGATGTGGGTTTGATCCCTGGGTTGGGAAGAGTCTCTGGAGGAGAGCACAGCAATCTGCTTGATATCCTCGCCTGGAGAATCCCATGGACAGAGGAGCCTGGCTGGCAACAGTCCATGGGGTCGCAAAGAGTCAGACATGACTGAAGTGACTCAACACGCAGCTCGCAGCTCACTGGTAGTCCTGGCAAAAGCAGTTTCCGAGGCCTGTGTGTTGTGTAGTGTGTGTGGGAGGGAGGGTGAAGTAAGACTGGGAGAAGCATCTGGATCTGAGCCTTTGGGGGCAGTGTGGCTGTAAAGAGAGTAAATACGGAGATAGGACGATAGAGGTGGATGCAGTGTCAATGAAGGATTTGATTTTAAAAGGGGGGATTCTACAGCATATTTGAATAGTGATGGGAAAGTTTGAGTAGGGAAGGGAAATTGACAATTTGAGGGTGAGAAAGCATAATCAGTGCAACAGGTCCCTCACTCAAAATCAGTGGTTTGAGTGAGATCTGAAACAGAGAGAGGGCTGGCCTCTACCTCCACTGGGATGGGAGGGAGGCAGGGAGGGTGCAGATGCCAGGGAGCTGCTGGGCAGGAAGAAGAGGCAGGGCTCTACTGGAAGTGTGGAAATGTGGTGAACGGGAAAGCTTGCTCCTGCCGTCCTTAGATGCTGGGCATGAAGCTCTAGGCCAGGAGGAGGCAGGGAGACGGCCTCAAGACAGAGGCTGAACAGAGCCCTGCGGCCCAAGGACCATGGGCAGCCACGTGAGGGGATCTGCCACTAATCCCCATCTGAGCCTCAAGGCTCAACTCAAACCCAAGATTCCTTTGTCATTTCTAGGAAGGTCTAGGACGCAGGTCTCTAATAGGACAGAGTTCAGCCTGGGACTCTGTAGTGGTTGTTTGGCCCTCGGTTTACATTTGCAAACAGGTTTTGCATAAGCTCTTCTTTCCAGCCAAATGGTTCTTTTCGGTGGCTCTTGAACTCTTTCTGGGTTTTTCTAACCAGATATCCTGTCTCAGGGCATTTTACTCACTGCAATGTCTTCTGCACCCATCTCCTTCCAATTTAACCAAATCATCCCAAATCAACCTTCTAAGCTACACTACTCTTGCCTAGAAAATCCCATGGACGGAGGAGCCTGGTGTCCATGAGGTCGCAAAGAGTCGGACACGACTGAGCGACTACACTTTCACTTTCAAGCTACACTCAGTCCTCATGGCTTTGGTGAAGGCTTTCCATCTCTTCACCCCACAGTCACCCACTCTTATTTTTATGGCTCCTGGTGGCTTCTCCTGTTGTGAGTAACACTGTCAGGGGGTCATGGGCATGGGCATCACCCCCAGAACAGCTGTGCTGTGTTCCATGTGAATGGATCCCCCAGTTTGCACCCGAGTAGCCACCAGTGTCAGAGAAGGCAATGGCAACCCGCTCCAGTGTTCTTGCCTGGAGAATCCCATGGACAGAGGAGCTTGGTGGGCTGCCGTCTATGGGGTCACACAGAGTCGGACATGACTGAAGCGACTTAGCAGCAGCAGCAGCAGCAGCCACAGCCACCAGTGTGCCCTGGTTATATCTCCTCAAAAAAAAGTGTAAATTTCTTTAAACGAGAAGGGGTGTCTCATCTTAGACATCTGTGAGTCTCCAGTGATGCCTCATTCATTTGTAATAGGTGCTTATTAAATACTAGTTGATGGATTTGCTGCAGTCAGTAGGTGTGAGAAAAGCTCAAAGATGAGGATGTCAAGACTCCACTTGGATTTATTCTCTCACTGGCAGCATTTTCCTTAAGCTCTGAGCCCTGGTTGCAACATCTTCTATTTGGGAGAGGAGCAACTCCATTCATACCTGCCCCGCCCAGAGGGGAGGGGCAGAAGAGGATCTTGCCTATGGGGCATATGGTGATCTTGGGCAGAAAGCCTGGGATGACTGAAGATGTTATCAGTCCTAATAAAGTTCTTACGTGTTGGTCAGGGCTTGCTAATTGCCAGCAAAGCATGGTAATGGGAAGACAGTTCCAGGCAGGAAAAAACAACAACAACAACAAACAAACCATGTTCGTTCAGGGTCAGGGGCAAGATGTGGGTCTCTCTGGCTGTCAGGCTGAAATCTTCGTCTCTCTGCCGGTCTCCCTGCCAAGATTCTCCTAGGAGCACTGTGTAGGCGTTGAGGAGCTTGGTGGGCTGCCGTCTATGGGGTCACACAGAGTCGGACATGACTGAAGCGACTTAGCAGCAGCAGCAGCAGCAGCCACAGCCACCAGTGTGCCCTGGTTATATCTCCTCAAAAAAAAGTGTAAATTTCTTTAAACGAGAAGGGGTGTCTCATCTTAGACATCTGTGAGTCTCCAGTGATGCCTCATTCATTTGTAATAGGTGCTTATTAAATACTAGTTGATGGATTTGCTGCAGTCAGTAGGTGTGAGAAAAGCTCAAAGATGAGGATGTCAAGACTCCACTTGGATTTATTCTCTCACTGGCAGCATTTTCCTTAAGCTCTGAGCCCTGGTTGCAACATCTTCTATTTGGGAGAGGAGCAACTCCATTCATACCTGCCCCGCCCAGAGGGGAGGGGCAGAAGAGGATCTTGCCTATGGGGCATATGGTGATCTTGGGCAGAAAGCCTGGGATGACTGAAGATGTTATCAGTCCTAATAAAGTTCTTACGTGTTGGTCAGGGCTTGCTAATTGCCAGCAAAGCATGGTAATGGGAAGACAGTTCCAGGCAGGAAAAAACAACAACAACAACAAACAAACCATGTTCGTTCAGGGTCAGGGGCAAGATGTGGGTCTCTCTGGCTGTCAGGCTGAAATCTTCGTCTCTCTGCCGGTCTCCCTGCCAAGATTCTCCTAGGAGCACTGTGTAGGCGTGCAGTTTAAAATAACAGTGTGTTTGTTTGGCTTTGAAAGCAGTACCCTGGAGATGTGTGGTAAGCATGCCCACCTGGAGCTGGTCTGGAGCCTGGCGTCATCTCCAGTTGACTGAGTACATGCAAGTGAGCTGGGGTGGACATCCAGGTCTTCCAGAGCTTAGCCTTCACCTTCAGGGGTGCTCAAGGTTGACCAAAGCAGAAGAACCCTTGGAGACAGGCTAATGCTGGGGACAAAACCGATTCAGGCAAGAATCTGAACACTGGTTAAGACAAGGTGTCCATCACTCCTCTCCTTTGCTTCAATTTCTGCTCTTCCCTTTGCTTCCCCACCCACAGTCCCACTCCCACTTTGCTCTCCAGAGCCATTGTTCTCCAAAAGCGGAATCCTATTGTGTGTGTGTGTTAGTCCCTAAGTTGTGTGCAGCCTCATGGACTGTAGCTTCCTCCTGTGTCCGTGGAATTCTCCAGGCAAAAATACTGGCTATGCCCTCCTCCAGGGAATCTTTCTGACCCAGGGACTGAACCTGGGTCTCCTGCATTGCAGGTAGATTCTTTACCATCTGAGCCACCAGGGAAACCTGGAATCCTATTAAAAAAGAAATAGCCATTGTTCTAGCAAGGGAAGAGGTCCTTGGGTGTGGGGAAGAAGAAGAAAGCCCAGAGCAGTTGCCCCATGACTTTACTGAAATGAATTGAGAAAAGGCAGGAGGGCTGGGCCCCGGCATCAGAGGGTCACTGACTGGTTCCTTTAGTGGATACTCTGCTCTCAGAAAGGAGTTCCTTAAGACAGAGATAAAAGGAATTGCTGATTGGGAGTTGTAAAACCTCTTTGCCAGTTCTTTTAAAAAGAGAATTTCTTTCTTCTACGGAGACCCCCATTTAGAGGGAGAAGGGCCGGGATGCAAGGTGACTGGCTCTGGCTGGCCCTGGCCCTTCGCGCGATGACGTCATCGCCTGCCGCCACACGCTGCCTTCTCGCCATGCGTGCGCCTCTCTCCCCTTGTGCTCCAGAAGGTCAGCAGGCTGTCTCTTACATTTTTGTCTGTTTCTGCTAACAGGTCTCTGACAGGCAGGGTCCTTCCTTTGCAGGAAGACTGCCGTGTCCACAGCGAGGCTGCCTGGGATCTGCTTGGATGAGTCCTGAACTCACGAATCGGAGTCAGGTCTAAGGATAATGTGACCACACCCCAGGGTCCGGCTGCTAGGGAACATGCTCAGGCTTGGAAGGAACAATTTGGATCACAGATGGAAACTGCTTAACTTTGTGTTCTACTTGATCCCTTGTGTGCGTGCTCAGTTGCTTCAGTCGTGTCTGACTCTTTGCAATCCTATGGACCTGGGCCCGCCAGGTTCCTCTGTCCATGGGATTTTCCAGGAAGAATACTGGAGTAGGAGCCATACCCTCCTCCAGGGGATCTCCCTGACGCAGGGATGGAAGGTGAGTTTAGGTGAGTCTTCTGCACTGAAGGTGGAATCTTTACCACTGAGCCACCGGGGAAGCCCTCTTGATCCCTTACTTACATGAAAGAAACAATGAATTTGGAACTGGTCTTTCCTAAGAAGGTGAACTGGCTCCCAGACTGAGAACCAGAGTTCATTTGAAGCTTGGAATTCGATTGCCCCAACAGTGAGGGGCCTTGGGGAAGGCTGGGGGAATTCTCTGGGGATTTGTAGCCAATGCTTTTCCCTGACTTGCGGTCGCTGCCAATCTGGGAGTCTGAAATGTGTTTTGACAGCAGACATCCTTCGTGTCCTGACTGTAAGTAGTGATTTGTGGGTCTCCTGACTTTGTCTCTTCCACTGGCAGCTCGAGGAGTGAAGCAGACAGCAGGAGACACGAGGGAAGGGAAGAAGGGGTTGATGGGTGTGTCAGAGTGAGGCCTGAAGTCCGTTTTTTCTCCGTTCCTCTTGCGATGACCTCATTTATTATGGAAAAGGTTTAACTGATATTGAGTCATAACTCGCAAGAAGGAGAAACAGCCCAATCGATACCTCTCAGAGCACCTGGGGAGGCGGATCACTGGAGGTAGGGTGAGGAAGAAGCAGAGAGGGAGGAGAGGAGAGTAGTCAGAAGATGATCTGGCTTAAGAAGTGGCTCTGGACCACCTGTGCTTTTGTTGACCATGCATGGAACGTGCTCATCTAATCCCAATTAGCTTTTGCCACCATCTCCAATCTCAGCTTCTCTGTTCACGCCAGTGACAAAAATTCCCACATTACCTAGGTGGGAAGAACCAGATGGGCCCTGCCTGCTGGGGCACGGTGGTGATGGAGACCAGACAGAAGCAATTACTGGCTTCTTGCCAGTTCTCTGGCAAGTTTATCTGGGGGAACTGGAGAGAATCTTTTTGCAGTGGTCCTTAGGCCTTACAAAGGGACTCTATCAATATTCCCAGGAGTGAAACCCCCTGACAGGCATTCTGTTTATGTACTCAGAAATCTACACAGGATGGAGTCTTTTTTTTTTTTTTTTTTTGCCATAGCACGAGGCATGTGGGATCTTAGTTCTCCAACCAGGGATGGAACCCACGCTCCTGCATTGGAAGTATGAAGTCTTAACCACTGCCAGGGAAGTCTCAGAAAGGAGTTTTAACACGCTGCCTGTGAAGGCCATTGCATGAGCTTGGGTGATGTCCAAGGGCGTCTTCTCTGGCCCTCAATTTCCTCTCCTGGACCAAGAGAGAATTTGACTAGGTGATCTACAACTGCACTGTCCAATATGGTAGCCACTGGCGACGTGTGGCTATTTGAATTGAAATGAATTGATATTGAATACAAAATTCAGGTGCTCAGTCACAGAATTCATTTCAAATGTAAGATTCATTTCAATAGTAAGATGTCGCCACTGACTAGTGTATCAGGCAGTATAGACATGGAACATCTCTGTCACTGCTAAAAGTTCTACTCGGGTCTCTGGCAATTCTGCCATTCTGTTGTTCTTGAATTATCTGCTATCAAGAGTCCTGCAGCATTAGTTCCATTGGCCCCTTGGGTTTCCACCCCACCAGCTGCTGTCATCTGCCACCACTTACACAGCACACAACACATAGCAACGTGCGCATATGTGCATACAGACTTGCACACACCTAGGGCACATGGTGCTTTCTTCCATGAAGCAGCATTGAGAAGTTTGATATCCTGACTTGAGAATAACTGATTAATCAGGTGCACTCCTGACTTCTCCTTACATTTCAGGGACTTTCTTTGTCATGTAATTATTCACTGCACATCATTTCCTGGATGCCTACTACATGCTGGGTACTGTTCAAGAGTACCACTGGAAGGTGGAGTTTGGGGATGATCCTTTATGATACCAAATTCCTTTGTGGTAGAGGAGGCATGACCACCATGAGCATCAGGTACTCTCTGTGTCCACTCGTGGTTTTGCCCCTGAAGGGCTTGCATCGCACAAACAGCCCTTGCTTTGTAGACACTTGATATAAGCAGATGGGGGCTGGGAGGAGGTAAGGAACATGCTTGTGATTAGTACTTGACCAGAGGCCTGGACAGCACGTTATAGGGACAGAGGAGAGACAGTCACATCCCCCTGCCCCTGAGGCCTCGGTTTCCCCAGGTGAAGAGGCCTGGCCCTCTCCGAGGTCTCCCTGTAACTGATACCCTCTCTGCGGGAGTCGAGATCTCTGAGCGCTCTTTGAAGGAAAAGCCTCACTGGGTGCAAAATTCAGGTGGCACAGGTTTTTCTCAATTTCCCATCAGTGGTGCCCTTTATTCTTTTAAATCCTGAGGATGACTGAGGCGCCTTCCCTCCCCGCACAGCCCTCCCTCCTTCCAGGCTGCACAACCCCAGCCCAGTTCTTGTCATATTTCCTACTGGATCGGGTGTTTAATTAAAATCATAATTAAAATTGATCTCCTCATTAGCATGCACCTGCTCTGCCTCTCACATCCTTGCGTTCCATTATCCACTGAAGATGTCAGGGCTGACAGGCGAGAGCCAGACCCCAGGCCGGCCCCGCCTGATGGGGTTGGCCGACGACAACATCTGGACAGAGAGGACTTTGGGGGAGAGGCTGCCTCGGCTGCAGAACAACAAACAATTAGCGGCAGGTGGGCTCTCTGGGGAGCGGCCAGGCTGCTGGAGGCCTGCGGGCAGCTGGCTACATCTGTGGTCCTACTGCAAGGACCCCTTCCTCTGCCACCTTCCCACCCCTATGCTGTGTGTGCACACACACATACACACCCCTCGAGTGATTGTGATGAGCCAACAAACTGTTGGCCCCAAGAGTCTGGAGGGGTGAGAACAAGAAGGCCTCTGGTTTCTAGAGGTGAACTCGAGCTGTGCCTTCAAGGAGCCTCCAGCGGGGCTGTGATGACCGCTCTCCTCCAGGATAGTGAAGGTGATAACTGGCTCTGGTAACTCTCCTCCAGGGGTCGCCGGTGAGAGTGAGCAAACGACAGGGGGTCAGGAGAAGAGCTGGCCTGACCCTTCCAGTCTTTTGAGAGCTGCTGATGCTAGTGGTAAAGAACTCGCCTGCCAACGCAGGAGACTTAAGAGATGAGGGTTCGGTCCCTGGGGTGGGAAGATGCCCTGGAGGACGGCATGGCAACCCACTCCAGTATTCTTGCTGCGAGAATCCCATGGACAGAGGAGACTGGTGGGCTACAGTCCACAGGGTGGCAAAGAGTCGGACACGACTGAAGTGACTTAGCACGTGTAAACACAAAGAAAGTGGGGGTATCACGTGTGAGTGTGCAGGGCAGGGCTATGAACCTTGATGTCTGCTTAACTTCCTGCCTGACCCTTCCCACTCGTGGAAGGCGAGAGGAAGGGAGAGGTCTGGGAGGAGAAAGTCAGCAGGGCATGCACTCAGTGCAGGAATGAAAGCTCCACGAGCGCAAGGGATTTCTTTAAAAAATTGTTTTAAAATTTTAAATTATGTAAAAGACACACAAAGTTTACAGTCTTTACTGTCCCTAAGTGTACAGTTTAGTAGTGTCAAATATATTCACACTGTGGTACAACCAATCTTTAGAAGTTTTTCATCTGGTAAGATTGATGCTTTGGATCCATTAAGCAATAACTCTGCAGCCCTCCTCCCCCAGCCGCAGCCATCCATCACTCTACTTTCTGTCTCTATGAAGTTGACTACCCTAGGTGCCTCATATAAGTATAATCATACAGTATTTGACTTTTTGTGACTTGCTTATTTTACTTAGCATAACATTCTCAAGGGTCATCCATATTGTAGCATGAATCATAGTTTCCTTCCTTTTCAGGACTGAATACTACTCCGTTGTATGTAAATTCCACACATTTTGTTTGTTGACAGTTGGATGGACACGTGGGTTGCTTCCACCTCTTGGCTCTTGTGAATAATACTGCTGTGAGCATGCGTATGCAAATATCTCTTCAAGATTCTGCTTTCAATTCTTTTGGATAAATACCCAGAAGTAGAACTGATGGATCATACGATAATTCTGTAACAGAACAAACTTGACTCCATGTTAGATTTGTTGCTTCAGCTCTAACCCTTGTGCTTTATAGTTTGTGCTTAGTCATGCTGGCTCTGCACCTTTCTAAAAGAATGTTGCCTATAGCCTGACATATACAGGGCAGCCTGTTCTCAGGGCTCTGACCTTGAAAGGTATAACCCTTTCTCATTCATACAGAGACAAAAAGTTGCAGAAGAGAGAATAACATTTGTCTTGATTGAGGAATGTTATGACCAGATCATGGATAGCTGCAAGATCCCCTGGAGAAGGAAATGACAACCCACTCCAGTATTCTTGCCTGGTAAATCTCATGGACAACATGGATAGCTGCAAGAACAAAGGATTCTGGCACCAAGAAATTGTCACCCACCAACCACACCCCCTACCCTTGTAGTATAAAAGAAGCCTGAATTCTGACTCAGGTGAGATGGTGTTTGGGGATGCCAGTCCATCATCTTCTCTGTCTGCTGGATTTGCAAATAAAGTTGCTATTCCTCGCCCCGCAAATTTATCTCTCAATTTATTGGCCTGTCCTGTGGCAAGTAGTGCAGGCGTGGGCTCAGTGACAATTCTATTTTTAATTTTTGAGGAACTGCCACACTGCGTTCTGTAGGGGTTGTACCATTTTACATTCCCACCAGCAGGACACAAGGGTTATAATTTCTCCACATCCTCATCTGTTTTTGTTTGTTGGTTGGTTTATTTGGTAATAGCCATCCTAATGGGCATAAAGTGATTTCTCATTGTGGGTTTGATTTGCATTTCCCTAATGATTAGTGATGTTGAGCATCTTTTCATGTGCTTATTGGCCATTTGTATTTCCTCTTTGAAGAAATTTCTATTCAAGTTCTTCGCCCATTTTTTAATCAGGTTATTTGTTTTGTTGTTGTTGAGAGAGTAGAGCATTTTATCTGTCTTGTTCACTGCTGTCTTCCTGGCACCTGCAGCAGAACCTGGCACATCATATGCACTCAGTTTACTCACTGAACATTTGTTGAATTAGTGAGTACCTTTCACTTTCAGAAATCACTAACTGAAATGGGATTCTTCCAAAGGGGCGGTGAGGCTATGGATGTGATGTGAAATGTGATATCTCACTTGTTTATATTATAGAACTCCTGTGCGAGTTCTATAATAGGAGGCTAGGTCAAGTCAGGGCTTTCTGGGTGGCTCAGTGGTAAACAATCTGCCTGATGCAGGAGACCCCAGCTCGACCCTTGGGTTGGGAAGATCCCCTGGAGAAGGAAATGACAACCCACTCCAGTATTCTTGCCTGGTAAATCTCATGGGCAGAGCAGCCTAGTGGGCTATAGACCATGGGGTTGCAAAAACTCAGGCACAGCTTAGTGCTAAGCAACAACACGGTCAAGTTGACCTCACATCTAAGGGAGTTTTGACTCAGGTGGACATCCCACAGTGAAGGAAATTTAGGCTTTTGGGTTAGGCCTCAATTCATATCCCAGAACTCTGTTACTTACTGGCTATATGGCCCTGGGCAAATTACCTCTCTAAGCCTCAGTTTGCATATACATCAAAGTGAAATTGAAAGTGAAAGTTGCTCAGTTGAGTCGGACTCTGTGACCCCATGGACTATACAGTCCAGGGAATTCTCCAGGCCAGGATACTGGAGTGGGTAGCTTTTCCCTTCTCCATGGGATCTTCCCAATCCAGGGATCTAATCCAGGTCTCCTGCATTGCAGGCGGATTCTTTACCAGCTGAGCCACAAGGGAAGCCTAAGAATTCTGGAGTGGGTAGCCCATCCCTTCTCCAGCAGATCTTCCTGACCCAGGAATTGAACTGGGGTCTTCTGCATTGCAGGCAGATTCTTTACCAACTGAGCTATCAAGGAAGCCCATCAATGGGAATAATAATGCCTACCCAATAGGGTGGTCACAGGGAAGATGTGAGGTAGTAAAGTCCTGTCACTGATTGATCATTCCCTTTCTTGGTCTCCTTCCCTGTGATTCTAAAACTCTATAACATCCTACAAATGACCAGAACACCAGGACTCACACCAACCCTCGTATTAAGCACATGTGTCTGTTGATCACGTTCTCTGTGTGAGATACTGCTCTTAGGAGGGAGGAGGCTCAGAGATATGTGAGGCATGGGTCCTACCCTGGGAACAAGGCTGGGGGGCAGATGAACTTGAGGCCAGAAGAACGCTGCAGTGATCCTGAGCTGGCTCTGCAGGAATGGTGGGGATTAGATAGGCTAAAAGAGTGCCCTGAAGTGACGACAAGGGCATGGCTGTATCAGATTTAAGTTCCTGCCTCTGGACTTTCTCTCACCCATTGGAGGCCACCCAGGAGGTCCATACAGGGGAAAAGCCAGGTGAAGACTGGTGAGGGCTCGCTGGGCTGCAGAAGGAGGCATGGAAATTATCTAGGGATGCAAATCCTCCTCACAACAAGGAAGTCATTCCCCTGGGTTACTTAAATTTCTTCTGCTGGAACTGAAGTTTGTTTTTCTCTTCTGCAGTCTTTGGGGGGAAGGAGAGAATTGCTAATGACCTTCCTCCATTACCCCACATTGATCTGTGGGAGGGGAGACGGCCGTCGCCTGGTCTTCCTGCCTTTCCCTGTGTGTATCCCTCTGGATGTACTAACAAGGGCTTAACCAGAGATGAATAAGTGCCAAGGCATTTCCAGCTTACAGCACTTCTCCAAAATCCCTCCTCCCTCTCCTTCCTCCTTTCCCTTTCCTCCCCACCCCGCTATGTCCCCAGCCCCGGGTCCTTGGGGGCTCCGGGCAAAGGTCATCCTCCTGGAGGAGATGATCCTGCAGGCCTGCCCAGGTGGGCTCACCTCTGCTCCTCCCTGGGAGCTGCCAGCAGGCAGCCTGGGAGCCCAGGGATGTCAGGTCAAACGCAGACGATGTAGGAGCAGGAGCCGGGGGTGGGGAGGGGGGAAAGCGGGGAGATGTGTATAAGAGACAGCCTCTAGGAAAGGCAGAAGTTTAAGAGAAAAGAACTCAGATATTTCCCTCAGCTTCCTTTGATGCCTGATATCTAAAAACTCATTTCAATTCCCTTTCTGGAACCCAAGGATCACAAAGGAATTGTAACTTGTAACGAGTAGCTAAATATAGTTTATATAATAGGTGAGGCCAGGTGGTTAAAAGACTCTTAAAAATCTAATGGAGAGGGCAGTTCAGAATGGGTTCTCTCCAGCCTCATAGTTAGCTGAGTGTTAACCAGGAAAGGCAGAAGGCTTTGTGAGACTGCAAAAAATGAAATTCCAGAGAGCACCAGTGGGAGAGGGGAGAGCTTATAGACTTCCCTGGGGAGAAAGCTGGCACGGGGACCTCGGATGCACAGGAAACAGAAATACTCTTGAGTACCAAATGGGAAGCCCAGGAACTGAGCCATTCGAAAGCCATTNAGATGTGTATAAGAGACGGGGTGGGGAGGGGGGAAAGCGGGGGGAGGCAGGGTGTCCACGAGGGAGGTGATTAGCTTTGCAGCGCCTCTAATAATAATCTGTGAGGCTAACAAACAGCACTGCGGAGGCAGCGAGGGCAGGCTGCGCGCTGGCTGTCTCTGTCCTTCTTAAGGTTAGACCAGGAGGGAGACCTTGTTAATTGCAGACTTATCCTGATTACTACCAGCTCTCAGCCAGTGAGCCACAGGAGGCAAAGCCAAGGCTTAGTGGAGAGATTTGGAGCAGCTGGAGTCTGCTGGGGTAGGGTTTCCTCCCAACCCTGGGGACCCAACCTGTGAGAAAGCCCTGGGATTCAAAAACTCAGTTCATGTATCGGTCAGTATTGGCTGGCTGCAGTGCGTTCCACAGAACATTCAGAGTCCTGAATTTCATTTTTTGGAAGGTATGAGTTGAACCAACAAAGGTAAGTCTCCATCTATCCCCTCAGAGAATCCCTGAACACACACACACACATACACACTTACAGGTTCTGAGCCTTCTGGTGTTAGACGCTCTATAAATATCCATTGCATTGAATTAAACTTGAAATTGGACCCAGAGACTAGGGGTGTGGCTGACCTCCCTCTGGCTTCCCTGGCTTCTTTGCTGCTTGACCTTGTAGCTGCTTGGGAAAAAGGACAGCACAGAGTGAGGTGGGGACACCTGCCTCGGCTGGGAGGTGGCTGAGGCCATGAGGGGGCAGCAGCAAAGGCAACGGAGGGGCCGGGCTGGCATCAGGGGCTGCGAAAGCAGACGGAGGACACTAAACCCAGCTGTCCAGCAAATGCAGGGTGGGATCGTGGCCACAGCTGGAGCCCTGGTGTGGAGAACACGCCCGGGCCGAGCCCCATGAACTGGAGCCAAGAGGACAGAGAAGGGAGATGAGCTGCGGGCAGGCACTTTGCCGAAGGTCAATACCAGAAAATCTTTAAAAATGCAGTGTTCTGAGGCTAGCCTCTGTCAGAGAACAAGTGGCTCTTACCCCAAGACCACAAAAGAGCTCCTGGAAATAAGCTTTATGGAGGATGCTGGGCTTCCCTGGTGGCTCAGCTGGTAAAGAATCCGCCTGCAATGCAGGAGACCTGGGTTCCATCCCTGGGTGGGGAAGATCCCCTGGAGAAGGACATGGCAAGCCACTCCAGTATTCTTTCCTGGAGGATCCCATGGACNGAGCTCCTGGAAATAAGCTTTATGGAGGATGCTGGGCTTCCCTGGTGGCTCAGCTGGTAAAGAATCCGCCTGCAATGCAGGAGACCTGGGTTCCATCCCTGGGTGGGGAAGATCCCCTGGAGAAGGACATGGCAAGCCACTCCAGTATTCTTTCCTGGAGGATCCCATGGACAGAGGAGCCTGGCGGGCTACAGTCCATAGAGTTGCAAAGAGTCGGACCTGATTGAGCAACTAAGCACAGCCCGTGGAGGATGCTGGAAAGAAGAGGGTAGGATTTCCTCCTTATTGGGTGGAAGCTTGCCTTCTGCAGAGAGGTCCCAGTCGGTCTCTCATATCTGGGCAACTCACGGGGACAGCAACCCTGGTTCTGAACTGCCCCATCTTCTGCAACTGTTAGAATTTTCTTTATTCCTGTCTCTTCCTGGTTGCCCCCTCCCCTCTCCTCTGAAGACCTTATGGCTATGTGCAGTGGGCTGGAACCCACCCCTTCCCAAGGCACCCACTCCTGACACCCCTCTAAGATCTATCTACGGTGATAGGGCTAGTCATGACACCATGAAAAAATAACGATAATAATAATGAAGGAATGGATGGCCATGTGTTAGGTTCTTTGATGCGCCAGGGCCCTGAGCTCAGTGCATTATTTCATGGAATCTTTTTGTCAATCTCATGAAAGATTGTTTAATCATTTTATGAGACCTGATTTATAAAAGAAGAAACTGAGGCTCAGAGAGGTCACACAACATGCCCAGGGTCACTCAGATAGCAAGTTGCTGTGGTGGGATTCAAACTCTGCAGGGGGTTGCTCTTTCTCCTCCAGAGAAGACTAGGGAGTGGGAAGAGCAAAGCCTGAAGCCCCTCCTTCTACTGTCCACAAGGGCTCAGGGTGTCTAGGCCCATCAGTCACTACCTCCCCCTTCTCTGTCCCATCTGAGATGGCCAGAAACAGGGTTTCATCCCCTTGGTGGACACCCAAAGACCCATTGTTAGTGCTTAGACTTGGTCTTTTTCTGTTTTATATGAAACAAACGAATAGAGACATTGGAAGAAGTCACTTTAACCCCTTGATCCCCTGTGTTGATGGGAAAAAAAGAAGGATCAACTCGGAAAGTGTTTCCTTCAAGGATGTCAGAGCAGGGCCCTGTGCTCTTTCCTAGTTTCTCTGGAGCATTCCATCAGCAGGAAGTCCCTCCCACAGGGCACCATGGGCAGTGCCCCCGGGGGACCAGAGTCCCTTTCCAACTTTTTCCCAGCCTCCTGCCCTGCTAGTCCTGCCCCAGCTCCTGAGTCCTCATCAGCTCAGAGCTGGTGGGGTGGAAGGGGCACTTTCCCACAGCCCTTCTTCTCTGGGTTGGCTTCTATAGTTCCGCTTATTAGCCCTTGGTGCTGTTCTGAATGCCTTATGGCTACCGATTTATTTCATCCTCCCAGCAATCCGGTAGGGTGTGCACCATTCCCATTTTACTGATGAACAACAGAGGCTGGACAAGATGAGTGACGTTCAGTGACACAGCCTAAAAGTGCTGGAGACGGATGTGAACCTCCACGACCCGAGTCCATAGCTCAAACTCTGCCTTCTTGGTACAGGATGCTGGGGAAACTTAAAGTGATTTTTTTAAGTGTATGGGCGGTGGGAGGCTGGACAAGGAAACTTTCTACCGTGAATAACACTGCTCTACATGCCAAGTTCCAAGCAGCTGACATATTAATAAGCATAGCGGTGGCCTGGCTAGTCTTTCGTGTCCCCCTCAGAACTTGAACAAAAGGCACACTCGCCAGGCATTAGGTGGGTGTTGATTGATTGGAGTTTTAGCCGCAGGAAGCTCCACTGGCTTTCACAGTTGCTGGGTTGCAGCAGGAAAGGAGGGAGGAGGAGTGGTGGTCCAAGGGAATGGGTCCCCCCGTGAGCTACTCAGTCCTGGGGTGTTTGCTGTGCCTCTTCCTCGGGTGGAGTACCAAGCAGACACGGTGGGTCCCCATGAAGGTGGCAAAGCAGATGTGTTCCCATCCCCCTCTCCTCCTAGGGGACTCTTCACTCTTCTTCAGCCTGAGAAGTGGGGTGCCCCAGGAGCCTGCAGCATGAGCTAAATTGGGCTTTGCTCACAGGAGGATAATCTGTAGGCCCAACTGTGCTTGCTTTTCTCCAGCTGCCTTGGGATGAAGGCATGGCCCTCCCAGAGGAGGCTCAACTCCTGCCCCCCAAACCTGGGAGGGAGGTCGGGCTGTACAGGGAGACACACAGGCTAGTTCCAGAAGCCATCTGCTTTTCGCCTTCAGCTCAGAGAGCCCACATCTGCTGCTGTGTGTCCAGGTACCCCACCTGCTTGATCCGCACTGGGGGAGGCTGGGGGCAGGAAGATGGGGGAGAGCTGGGAGGAGGGGAAGAAGATGTAATGTACTGAGCTGAGACCACTGGGGGAAATAAAGGAGCTATTTTTTTTTTTCCATTTGTTCTCAGCAAACATTTGTCATTTAATTTCTTTCTAATTACACAATTACGTAATTATGTAGTATTAGTAAAATAAAGCCTAAAGACGTTTGAGTAAAGAATTACTTAAGTAAATAATGTCTGACTAGAGTAATTATTTCCCGGGTTTTCTTTTTGAAAGTAGAATTGGGTGAAATTAGTTCAGGCATTGTTGCGGAGCTGAGTGGGGGTAGGGGGGCTGCACAGGCAGGGGGCAGAGATAAGGGACCCCTGGTCCCCCTGGGGTTCAGCTCCCAACATCTTGGAACCTTCCTGTCTCTGTGGATGAGTCTCTGATGGCAAATTCCAGCCCTGCTACTGGCTAGTGGCTTGGGAACTGGCTTCTGTTTTGAGCTTCACAGGGTCCCTCAGAAAGGCTAGTTCTTACCTGAGTGGGAGGGAAGGAAGTCCAGAGCAGGGGAAGTATTTAGTTACTGAGGGCTGTGACGTGCCCTTTCCAGGTTTGTGAAGAGGCAGCCAATCCTGGGACCACCAGGTGCATAAAGAAACCAGCCCTGAGGGCTTCCCCAGTGGCTCAGTGGTAGAAAGTCTGCCTGCCAGTGTAGATCCATGAAGATCCTACATGCCCAGAAGCAACCAAGCCCATGTGCCACAACTACTGAGCCTGTGCTCTCGGGCTGTGGAGCAGCAGCTACGGGAGCCGGAGTGCCCAGAACCCGAGCTCCACAGCAAGGGAACCCACCACCACAGGAAGCCCACCCACGGCAACCAGAGAGCAGCCCCACCAGCTGCAGCTAGAGGAAAGCCCCACGCAGCAGTGAAGACCCAGCAGAGCCAAAAGATACATTAAAAAAAGAAAGAAACCACTCCCCCACCCAGCTGCAGGGTGAGGGACTAGGTCCTATGAGTGGTTGGGGGGTGACGTGATGGCATAGGTGGAGCGTGGATCTCAGGGCTGCAGAGCCACCAGGAGACCCGATGTGGCAGGCCCCTGGGGTCAGGCGCAGTTCACTTTGGGAGTTTCCCTCTTGGTGTGAAAGGTTGCAGAGAGAGAAGTCTCCTTCAAGGTTGGCAGTCAGCTCCCCAAAGCCCCGGTGAACTTGGACCTGGCCGTGTGCTTGAGCGGGGAGGAAGTTGGCCTCCCAGAGAGTTGGCAGACCTGGGAGGGAGGGAACCCCTGGATGGGGCTGGTGGTGATGCTGCTAGAGTGCCTCCTGGATGCCTGGGCCCATCGGTCAGTTCTCCAGACATGAGCCCCTTTCCCCGTGCTTCAGGGTTTAGGGACGGACTGACCCAGCAGCCTAGTACAGAAGGTGATTCCTGGGGGAGCAGGCCGCCCTGTGCTCCCTCCATCTCTCTTCTGCTCCCATCCCCACAATGCTCGTCCATCCTTCAGAAGAGAGTCACTTGTTCCTTTGATCTGGAGGGCTTGTGACCCTCTGAGATCCCCCTACCACCACGAAGCCCCAGACAAGGGAAGTCCCTTAAAGACTTTTTGACTCTCCTTAGGAGAGTAGAAGCAATATATTCCTCCCCTGGAGCTATTTTTGAGTTACCGGAGGACTCACAGCCCCGGCTGAGGCCCCGGGGAAGCCGAGGTGCATGTTGCTGATCTTCTGTACTCCTGCTGGTGGTGGGTGTCAGGCTGAGTTGCTTATCATGGCCCCCTGCCTGCTGCACATCTCCGAGAGCTCAAAAGTGACCTGCTTGAACACGAAGCGGGTAAGACTTCTTAGCCTTCTCATTGGAACCTGACTTTGGGCCTTTGATTGATGGCTCACTGACACCAGCACTCTTTGAGAAAGGAACACAAAAGAGGTTTCTGGAAAGTTACCGGAGCTACAGGAGAGTGTTGGAAAGGGATGCTGACACAGTCGTTTAGGCCAAAAAACATAAGGTGGGTTAAAAACATTAGCTTTTCTTGAGTGGCTTATCTGTTGCCATTGAACTACAAATGTTTGGAAGTATTTAGTAAAGTTAAAGATACATTGCCCTACAGTTGGGCAACTGTACTCTAGGCATATGCTGTAGAGAAACATACAGGTGGATAAAGAGACATATACCAGAGAAATCATCGCACTATTGTTTGTAATAGCAAAACAGGCAAACAGCACAAAAGGTGGAGCAACCAAAATTTCTAACAACAGGAGAATGAAATGAATAAGTTGAGTAAGTTGTGAAGTACTCATTCAATGGAGTTCTTTTCAGCAGTAAAAATGAATGAAGTGGAGTTACATGTATCAACATGGATGATTCTATGAAACATCACAGAGCTAAAGAAGGATGCTGCAGAAGAGTATATCCACTGTGATACCACTTATAAAAGCTGTAAGCTATGCAGAACGAAGCCAGGTACCATTTATGAGTAATGCATAGGAATACAGACACCAAATTCAAAGATGGCCAAACTCAAGAGCCTGGAAATAGGGAGTGAGAGGGAGGGTGGGCAGGAGCGGGAGGCAGTACAAGGGCATCCAGCCTTATTGGTCATGTTTTATTTATGACACGGCGATGTGGGCATAAGGGTGCGTATCATATTATTCCTTAATTTTTTTTTGAGTGGTTGAAATATTTTAAGAAATTTTTTATTAAGAAAGAAAAATGTAGAAATCCAAACAAAAATTAAAGACCCCCTTGGTTTTTCATAGGAGTGCCAGAGCATGGTATGCATGTGTGTGGGTGGGTGTGTGTGTGTCCATGCATGTGTGTGGGTCTCAGATGGTGGAGGCAGGTGGTGAACAGTTTGGGTAGAGAGCGGTGGCGAAGACCTCGGATAGACTAGGTCATATAGCTGGCTCCTGGAAAGTTTTCTGGATTGAATAGTTATTCAGGAAAGTTCCCGTCTTCACATAATATTTGCCTATGTAAGAAGCTAAATATTCATTGAGTAATTAGCCAGTTCAAATGTGTGGTATGAAAAGACAATTCCTTCTAATTATAGGGATGTCAGTTAAAAGATGTCACGCTAGGATGCCATTCACTGCCAAGACAGCTTTAATAAAATTCTCGCTGTGATTTAGATGCAAAAAGGTAAAAAAAAAAAAAAAAAAGACACTATTATTTTTGATAATTAAATATTTACCANTATAGGGATGTCAGTTAAAAGATGTCACGCTAGGATGCCATTCACTGCCAAGACAGCTTTAATAAAATTCTCGCTGTGATTTAGATTCAAAAAGGTAAAAAAAAAAAAAAAAAGACACTATTATTTTTGATAATTAAATATTTACCAGAGTTGAGAAAATAAGTCACACTAATGTTTCAGGCTAATCAAAGGCTCTTTTTAAAAGTTCCAATAAAGATATTGTTGCTCTCACAGCTCCGCTGCCGGGTTCAAAGAGTCTCTGGACTGACTCTCCTGGAGGGTCCCCGGGCCAGTTCTGACTATTCCTAACTTCACATGTGGGCATCCATTCCTCTCGGAGACATTATTTAACTTCTTGTTCAGTTGCTCAGTTGTGTTGAACTCTCTGTGACCCCGTGGACTGCAGCACGCTGGGCTCCCCTGTCCTTCAGTAATCCCCTGGAGTTTGCTCAAACTCGTGTCTGTTGAGTCGGTGATGCCATCCAATCATCTCCTGCTCTGTCACCCCTTCCCCTCCTGCCCTCAGTATTTCCCAGCATCAGAGTCTCTTCCATTGAGTTGGCTCCTCACGTCAAGTGGCCAAAGGATTGTCCGTCTGCTGTCTGCTCCCTCCCCACCGATTCCAAGTTCGATTCCAAGTGTCACGACTACAGAGCTGTGTCTTTTCTATGGGGTGGAGGTAGGGATAGGAGAGGAGATATGTCACCTCTAATTCAGTTTTCTCTATAATAAGGGAAGCTCAATAATGAATTGAGCTTGACAAAAAGTTAATGCAATAAAAATTGCACCCTGACTTGAAATTTAGCTCCGATACTCCCTGGTTATGTGCCACTGGGGAAGTGACTTAATCTCTCTGAGTGTCAGTTCTGCTTCTGTAAAATGGAGATATTACATAAATACCTTACAGGATTCTTTGTTGTTGTTTCAGTATAATTGACTTACAATGTTCTGTTAATTTCTGCTATACAGCAAAGTGATTCAGTTATGTGTGTGTGTATATATACATTCTTTTTTTACATTCTTTTCCATTATAGTTTACCTTAGGATATTGAATATAGTTCTCTGTGCTATACAGTAGGACTGTGTTGTTTATCCATTCTATATATAAAAGTTTACATCTGCTAACCCCAACTTCCCTCTCCATCCCTCCCCCAGTCCCTTCCCCCCTTAGCGACCATAATCTGTTCTCTATGTCCATGAATCTGTTCCTGTTTCACAAACAGGTTCCTTTGTGTCATATTTTAGATTCCATACATAAGTGATTTCTCATAGTATTTGTCTTCCTCTTACTTGTTTACTCCACTTAGTATGAGTATCTCTAGGTCCATCCAAGATTAAGGTAATTTAAACCCAAGTCTCCTTATACAGACTTGTGGACATTGTCTACTCATTTCTGTCTTTACCTCTACAACGTGCTAGCCCTCCCGCTGTGGGCAAAGGTCAGCATGGGACCCATCTTGTCTCCCCCCCAGCTTCTGGTTTTCTCAGAATATGCTCCCATGACCACAGCTGCTTGGTGCAGGGGTGGTATCTGATCCAGGCTGGACCAATCTGAGGACTTTCCAAGGATTTTCAATGACGAGCTGAAAAAGCTAGTCAGACTATCTCTGCTTAAAGTGAAAACTGAAAGCAAAGTAACTCAGTTGTGTCCTGCTCTTGGAGACCCCATGGACTGTAGCCTACCACGCTCCTCCGTCCATGGGATTTTCCAGGCAAGAGTACTGGAGTGGGTTGCCATTTCCTTCTTCAGAGGATCTTCCCAACCCAGGGATCGAACCCGGGTCTCCCACATTGTAGACAGATGCTTTACCATTTGAACCACCAGGGAAGCTATCTCTGCTTAAAGATACTGTAAATAGGAAACACCCTAATTGTGGTATAACAGTTAAGATTGGATTTTGCTGCATTTAACTGAAATCTCCACCACCCATGCCACACACACACACACACACACACAAAAACTAAACTAAACAAAAATAGTAATTAAATAAAATAGACATATATATTGCTCTTCTGCAAAAGCAGTCCAGAAGTAGATTGTGCAGGACCAATTGAGAGCTCCCAGATCAAGCCCTGATCTTTCTGCTTCTCCATCCTCAGAGCAGTTTCCAGCCTCCAACTTATCTCCTGTTCCATTAACAGTGCAGGAACTTCAGTGACCTTATTTGAATTCCATGCAGTTAGAAGGACAAAAAGGAGAAAAAGGCCCTCCTTTTTTAGAAGGCCTAACCCTTCTGCTTACATCTCATTGGCCTGAACCTACTCACATGGCCAAACCTAGCTGCAAAGATAGTTGGGAAATGTAGTCTTTTGGCTGGTAACCATGGCTGCCCGATGAAACCAGGATTCTATCACTAAGGAAGAAAGGAAAAAATTCACGTAGGACTAGGCTATCAGTAATCTCTGCTCCGTGGAGTAATTCTGTCACATGGAGAAATCTGGTCTGTTATCACATCTCTATATTTCCCATGGCTTGGTTATTTAATCTTAGCTCTGATTATGGGAGATTCTTTTAATAAACTCCTTCTTTTCTCCCTTTCATTAGAAAAAGTGTCAGTCACAGCCATGAGGGTCCTAATATTCCTCTCCTTTAAGATCCCTTTACAGCTCCCTGAGACACTGGAGGGACTCTAATAGCCCTTGCAGCTTTAGTGGTTACTTTAGAGGCTCCCATGTGCTTTCATTTGTGAAAATATTGTGGCGTTTTGCTTTCTCAGTTACTCTGCCTCTTTGGTCCTAAATCCAAGGCTCTTTGGCTCTCTTCTGGGTTGTGGGTCCCAGAACATTACAGGGAACTTAGAGCTTTCTGCTTTCTTGTTTCTTCCAGTGTTGTCTGAAATTACTTTTGTTTCTCTTCTCCACTCAGAAGTACTGGAAGAGAATTTGAGCTCCAGTGACTCAAGCTATAAAACCACTTCCTCTTCTCCTGCCTGGCAGGACCCCAGAAGAGATCTCCAAGACATTTGTCTGTCTGCCTGGCTCGTGCCAGGACTCAGCATACCCTCTTAGTTTGGCAGAGAGCAAGGTAGGAATTAGGAGAAGAGTCTATCCTTGGCCCTTCTCTGGAGAGTCGCTTGTGCCATAATTTTGGTGATATCCAACCATGGGGTTCGGTTGACCTTGGGAGACCCTGGAGGTATATTTTAAGAGGAAGATCAGGCATCCTGAAAATTATTTTTTGACAAACTCGGTAATTGCATAAAAACAGGAACCATTTCACCCCACCCCCACGCCCTATCCCAGAGAGGCTGGAGGTGGAGCTCAGAGCTGATCATGGAATCTGCAAGGGCAGGTCATTGTGGTTAGTTGATGGGCATTTGAGAATGCATTTTGTGCTGAGTCTATGGGTAAAAAATACTTCTCTATGAGCTGATTTTATTGCTGCAATGAACCTCATCTCTGAGTCAGAAGGTCATCCCCTGCAGCAACCATGTGACTGAGAGTCAGAGAAAAGAGGAATCAAAGGGCCTCCAGAAGTAATTTTATACACCTCTTGCCTCTATTCCATTAAATCCAGTTGCCTAATAGCTAACAGTGATTGAGCACTCATTATCTGTGAGTACCATGCCAAGAGTATGTATAATCTTATGTAATCGCCCCATAACCTTCTGAATTTAGTAATGTTAACACTCCAGTTTAGCAGATGGGAAAACTGAGGCTCAGAGTCATTCATAAAGTTGTCAGAGCTGGGATTTAAATTCAGGGATAGTTGGATTCACAAGCTTATCCTCCTACACACCACACTATACCACCTTCTGCAACATTTACTGAAGGTCTCCACTGTGCCTCAGCTGGTTTCTAGATGCCACAGGCAGGACCAGATCAAGATGGAGGCTCCCATTACCATCTCCTATTTCCTGCTTTCCTTTCCATTAAGTGCCCATCTGTCGTCATCATGCGGAGCTACTGCTAAACAATTCAATGGAAATATAATGCGAGCCACATATGTATTTTACATGTTTTATGAGGTATATTAAATGAGATAAAAAGAAACAGAAATCACTGAAACTCATGCCATCTGTAAAAAATAGTTTTAAAAAATCACTACAGTGGTACATCAGTGCATAGAAAACAAAATCATTCCAACTAAATCATCCATTGACACTGACAGCATTGTTTTTCTTTATTTATGTTTATCTTTATCTTCATTTTTCATTGAAGTATAGTTGGTCTACAATATTGTGTTAGTTTCAGGTGTACAGCAAAGTGATTCAGTTATATACACATATGTATGTGTATAATATGGAGAAGGCAATGGCACCCCACTCCAGTACTCTTGCCTGCAAAATCCATATCTTATAAAAAACTATAATGGAAAAGAATATGAAAAAGAATATGTATATGTGTATATAAATATATCTATTTATATATATATAGATATACATATACTATATATTTTTTTTTTAACTTTATTGGAGTATAGTTGATTTACAATGTTGTATTAGTTTCAGATGTACAACAAAGTGATTCAGTTATACATATACATATATTCATTCTTTTTCAGATTCTTTTTCCACTTAGATTATTATAAAATATTGAGTCGAGTTCCCTGTGCTGTACAGTAGGTCCTCCTTGGTTATCTGTCTTATATACAGTAGTGTGTGTTGACTGCAGCTTAAAGACTAAGTCTCTTTTCTGGGTCTATAGGGATCAAGAGAATGACTAGAAAGAGATGGCCAGAAAAACAGATCAAAGATCAAACCATTCCTCCTAACCTGATAGACATAAGAAATAAAACTGCAAAAAATTTAAAAGTCAAGGAGAATGAGTCCTTTAATGAGGTATTTTAGAGCAAAGAGGAAAGAGAGAAAATTTCCACAAAAGTCAATACAAGCACATGTGTATGTGTGTGGTCAGTCGCTCAGTCATGTCTGACTCTTGGTGACTCCTGTAGACTGTAGCCCACCCAGCTCCTCTGTCCATGGGATGCTCCAGGCAAAATTACTGGCATGGGTTGCCATTTACTACTCCAGGGGATCTTCCTGTCCCAGGGATTGAACCTGACTCTGCATCTCCTGCATCTCCTGCACTGGCCGGCAGATTCTTTACCTCTAGCGCCACCTGGGAAACAGTTAGTTCAGTCGCTCAGTCGTGTCCGACTCTTTGTGACCCCATGAACCGCAGCACGCCAGGCCTCCCTGTCCATCACCAACTCCCGGAGTCCACCCAAACCCATGTCCATTGTGTCGGTGATGCCATCCAACCATCTCATCCTCTGTCGTCCCCTTCTCCTCCTGCCCTCAGTCTTTCCCAGCATCAGGGTCTTTTCTAATGAGTGAGTTCTTCCCATCAGGTGGCCAAAGTATTGGAGCTTCAGCTTCAACATCTGTCCTTCCAATGAACACCCAGGACTGATTTCTTTTAGGATGGACTGGTTGGCTCTCCTTGCAGTCCAAGTCTCAAGAGGCTTCTCCAACACCACAGTTCAAAAGCATCAATTCTTCTGCGCTCAGCCTTCTTCACAGTCCAACTCTCATGTATGCAATTTTACATTTGCCATGTACAGAAATCCTGCCCTTTCTTTCTCTCCAGTGCTGGCTTGGATATTGGTGGGCCCGGGGTGACTGCAGAACAGTTCAGGCCTGCTTGACTTTCAGTTATATCAATATAAAGGAAAGTTTCTTTTCAATAGAAAGAAAAGACTTCGTGGGGATAGTAATTGCTGGAATGAATTTTCAGCTTGACATCTGTTCCAGACTCACCTGCAGCTGTTGCTTACCTACTTAGAGGCAGCTGGTGATGGGACAAAGCCCAAGATGTGTGAGAGAAGGAGCTAGGAAAACTAACCCTTTCTATGTTGCCACCTCCTGAGCCCCAGGCTGAGTTACACGGGGATCACACAATCATTCTTTTCGAGTGTCCTCCATTTTGGCTACACATTAGAATCACCTGGAAGCTTTAAAAATTCTGATGTCCCATCTACACCCTAGACCTCTAAGAGTGCGATCCAAGCATTAATAGTTTGTAAAGCTCTCAAGGTGGTTACGATGTATAGTTAAGTGCTGAGAACCATTGCCTAGGATTGTTGCTCCATTCCCGGTGGAAGTTAGAAAGAATGGAGAATGAAGGTAAAAAGAACAGAGGGGTCTGGGAAAAGACGAGGGGCCGGGGGTAAAGAAAGGCTGCATTTGTAAAGATTTGACCATCAAGGAACTTCTCTGGTGGTCCAGTGGCTTAGACTCCACGCTCCCAGTGCAGGTGGTCCTGGGTTTGATTTAGAAAGAATGGAGAATGAAGGTAAAAAGAACAGAGGGGTCTGGGAAAAGACGAGGGGCCGGGGGTAAAGAAAGGCTGCATTTGTAAAGATTTGACCATCAAGGAACTTCTCTGGTGGTCCAGTGGCTTAGACTCCACGCTCCCAGTGCAGGTGGTCCTGGGTTTGATCCCTGGGTGGAGAACTAGATCTCACATGTTGCAAATGAAAATCCCACATGCCGCAACTAAGAGCTGGTGCAACCAGGTAAATACACGAATTTTTAAAAATCCTTTTAAAGAAAGACTTGATTGTCATGGAGAAGATACGTACTTTTGGGAAAACACTGGAGTTAAGATTTGGGGAAAATAGAGGAAAAAAGTCTCACAATTAGAAAAAAACCAAGATGTGCTTCAAGCTTGGAAAGAAGCAGCCCGTGAGAAGCACGCATCCAGCCTTGATTCTAATACTGAGAGTGAGGGTCACTCAGTCAGCGTCTTCCTTTGGAAAAGTCTTTATATTACCAACTCAGCATCTACCTTCTTTCCAAATTATATTCGTGCTTCCATTTCTGCTCTTTAAACAATTGAGAATAAATCCAATTCTCTTCTATCCAGCAGCTCTTTGTGCAGAAGGTAACTCTCTCCTGTCCCCACACACATACCCCCTGCATTCCAATTAGTGCTAATATTAAAACATCAATTCAAATATTTAAAAAGCCCTCATATCCATTGTTATTTGGTCCTCACCATGCCCTACAAAGTAAGCATTACTTTATTTTTCCAGTTTACACATCATAAATGCAAAGTTCAGAGAACATAATGCTTGGCCAAAACACGTAAACAAATGCCAGTCACGACTTGAACCCAGACCTTCTGTGTGTCTTTTCCATCATATTTGTTACAGACTCTAGTCTTTGGTTAAGGCATCTAGGATGCCATCAGGGGTTCTTTTTTTCCCTCAGTTTTTTATAGAAGTTTTATTGAGCTATTATTTGTATACCATAAACCTCACCTTTTAAAAATATACAATTCCGTGGTTTTAATATATTCACAGAGTTGTGCAACTATACCAAAAATCTAATTTTAGAACATTTTCATCACTCCCCCAAAGAAACTTCATGTCCCTTAAAAGTTACTCTCCATTACCTCTTCCCTCCAGCTCCTAGAAAGAATGTGGTTTATCCATACAATGGAAGATTCAGTTCAGTTCAGTCGCTCAGTAGTGTCCGACTCTTTGTGACCCCATGAATCGCAGCACACCAGGCCTCCCTGTCCATCACCAACCCCCGGAGTTCACTCAGACTCACGTCCATCGAGTCAGTGATGCCATCCAGCCATCGCATCCTCTGTCACCCCCTTCTCCTCCTGCCCCCAATCCCTCCCAGCATCAGAGTCTTTTCCAATGAGTCAACTGTTCACATGAGGTGGCCAAAGTACTGGAGTTTCAGCTTCAGCATCATTCCCTCCAAAGAAATCCCAGGGCTGATCTCCTTCAGAATGGACTGGCTGGATCTCCTTGCAGTCCTTATTCAGCTATAAAAATGGATGAAGTATTGACACATACTATAACATGAATGAACTTTGAAATATCATAGGGGGTAAAAGGAACCAGATACAAAAGATCACAAACCATATAATCCCACTGATATGGAATGCCCAGAATAGGCAAATCCATAGAACCATTAGCATGTTTTTAATTTTGATAAAATACACGTAGCATAAAATTTACCATTATAACTAATTTTAAGTATATAGTTCAGTGTTATTAATTTCATTCACATTACTGTTTAATCATCATCATTATCCATCTCCAGAACTTTTTCATCATCCCCAAATAAAACACTTTATTCCGTAAACCATAATTTCCCAGTGTCCCCTCCCCCAGTCCCTGGCAACCACCCTTCTGCTTTGAGTCTATGAATTCAGCTCCTCTAAGCCTCTTATGCAGAGAAGGCGATGGCACCCCACTCCAGTACTCTTGCCTGGAAAATCCCAGGGATGTCCATGGGGTTGCTAAGAGTTGGACACGACTGAGCGACTTCACTTTCACTTTTCATTTCCATGCATTGGAGAAGGAAATGGCAACCCACTCCAGTGTTCTTGCCTGGAGAATCCCAGGGACAGGGAGCCTGGTGGGCTGTCTATGGGGTTGCACAGAGTCAGACACGACTAAAGTGACTTAGCAGCAGCAGCAGCAGCTGCAGCAAGCCTCTCATGTAAGTGGAGTCGTATAGTGTTCGTTTGGCATAACATAAGATACAACCATGTTGTAGCATGTGTCAGAATTTCCTTCCTTTTTAAAAGCTATGTAATATTCCATTGTACGTATATACCACACTTCATTTACCCATTAATCTATCAATGGACATTTGCATTGCTTCCACCTTAGGCTATGGTGAATAATGCTGCCGTGAACTTGGGTATGCTGCTGCTGCTGCTGCTAAGTCGCTTCAGTCATGTCCGACTCTTCGTGACCCCATGGATTGCAGCCTACCAGGCTCCTCCATCCATGGGATTTTCCAGCAAGAGTACTGGAGTGGGGTGCCATTGCCTTCTCCAGAACTTGAGTATACAGAGAGTAAAATTATCTCTGAGATCCTGCTTTCAGTTCTTTCAGGTGTATATCCAGAAAGGAATTGCTGGCACATATGGTAATCTGTGATTACCTGAGGATGCAATCACTGCAGATGGTGACTGCAGCCATGAAATTAAAAGATGCTTGCTCCTTGGAAGGAAAGTTATGACCAACCTAGATAGCATATTAAAAAGCAGAGACATTGCTTTGCCAACAAAAGTCTGTCTAGTCAAGGCTATGGTTTTACCAGTGGTCATGTATGGATGTGAGAGTTGGACTGTGAAGAAAGCTGAGCACCAAAGAATTAGTGCTTTTGAACTGTGGTGTTGGAGAAGATTCTTGAGAGTGCTTTGGACTGCAAGGAGATCCAACCATTCCAGCCTAAAGAAGATCAGTCCTGGGTATTCATTGGAGGGACTGATGTTGAAGCTGAGACTCCGATACTTTGGCCACCTGATGCGGAGAGCTGACTCATTTGAAAAGACCCTGATGCTGGGAAAGATTGAGGGCAGGAGGAGGAGGGGATGACAGAGGATGAGATGGCTGGATGGCATCACCGACACAATGGGCATGGGTTTGGGTGGACTCTGGGAGTTGGCGATGGACAGGGAGGCCTGGCGTGCTGGGGTTCATGGGGTCGCAAACAGTCGGACACAACTGAGCTACGGAACTGAACTGATGGTAATCTGTTTTTAGTTTTTTCAAGGAACAGCAGCACTATTCCCATTAGTATTTGTAAGAAGTCACAGGAGCTTACAGTAAATGAATGCCTCCATTCTATCTGTCATTTGTGTGGAGGCAGGAAAACCTGCCTGACCACAGTGTAATTCCATGTCCCCAAACAATGAGTAAGAAGCAAGTAATCTGTTCCTCATCACTTGCACTGTTTTTCACAAACTACCAAGTTAATCAGATGTCTCATTTTTCAAACTTCAGTGAATAAAACTGGTATCATCCTCAATGTATTATCAGCTAACTTAAGGAAAAAATTAAAGTATTTCTTCATTTTTAATAATCCTGAGAGTCAAAGTTTTCTCCTTGCTTGAGCAGAGCCTGCCTGTGAATGTTCAGAGGAAAAGCCTGCTTGTGAGTGGGTGGTGTCTACATGTGGCCCAAAGAGTATGTTATACACTGGATTTTAGTCAGAGAGGATTCAATTTGCATCCCCTAATGGTTTAGTTACACTCATGCCTCAAGGCATAGGAATAGACTGGATTTTGTATCACTTTATTTTTCTGACTCATGAGAGTAAAGGCATAGTGAAGCTGTTTCTGATTTGGAAAGAAGGAAAGGACAGTCGTCCTACCCATTTTCCCTCACCTGTTAGTGTTTCCTTTTTTTTTCCCATCCCAAATGTCTTTCTCCCCAAAAAAGAAAATATTCAGTCTTAAATTCCTCAATGTATTACTAACATATTACTAACATTTTCTTTGCAGAAGTAATGGAAAGAAAACCACCAGATGATCCGACTAGTATCAGTGCCCTATGGAGAGGACATTCAGCAACACAAATAATCTTCCTGTGTTGGGAAACCCTTCTAGCCCCCCTAAAATGGGCTCTAACTTAATAAGCCAGTACATGTCTTCCATGAAAAAGGCATCTCCTACTCAATGAAACTCATATTAAGCCATCTCAGAATTATTCATCTCTCAGATTCTATGCCAACAAAAGCAAGAATCTTAAGTGGGATTTTTTGGTTTTGTTTGTTTTGAGCCACATAGTGTGGTGTGGGATCTTAGCTCCCCAACCAGGGATGGAAGCCGTGCCCATTGTAGTGGAAGCTCAGAGTCTTAAGTCACTGGACCACCAGGGAAGTCCCCAGNCAAGAATCTTAAGTGGGATTTTTTGGTTTTGTTTGTTTTGAGCCACATAGTGTGGTGTGGGATCTTAGCTCCCCAACCAGGGATGGAAGCCGTGCCCATTGTAGTGGAAGCTCAGAGTCTTAAGTCACTGGACCACCAGGGAAGTCCCCAGTAACTTTTAAAATTAACTAGTTTGCCTTGATGATATGGTTTGTGCGACACTCATGTTCTTATTGAGGAGAAATCCATCAAACCCGCCCTCCCGGTTGTGTAGAGTGATATGTGTGCTTCCAGGAGTGAACTCCAGGGGAAACACAGGTTACATTTGTTAATCTTTTAGATGGAGAAGACAATTTTGCCCATGCTGGTGGAAGGCCATCAAGAACATCCCTCCATCTGCTGAAGGTCCCACTGCATCAGTTGACTGTGTCACAGTCCCCAGGATCCCTGGTGCCACTACATTTGTGTCAGCCTCAAAGTCACCATCAGAATGACTGAACTGAGTGCTCAGAGCTCTACCTGCTGTGGGCAGGAGCTCTGACTTCACTTTCAATGAACTCTCAGCCTTTGCACCTTTACCTGCCCCAGAATCTCCTAGGAAAAATCTCATATTCTCCATCCGTATTCACTTCAGCAACCTTGAGAAAGCCAAGACTCCCAGATCACTGCTTTACTCTAACACTTGACTCCCTCTGTGAACCCCATAATAACCTGACCCAATCTTTCTTTCCTTATGAACTCTCAGCCTTTGCACCTTTACCTGCCCCAGAATCTCCTAGGAAAAATCTCATATTCTCCATCCGTATTCACTTCAGCAACCTTGAGAAAGCCAAGACTCCCAGATCACTGCTTTACTCTAACACTTGACTCCCTCTGTGAACCCCATAATAACCTGACCCAATCTTTCTTTCCTCTGCAATCATAGTATCTTTTGCTGTAACTTCCAGAACCGGCTCAGTGGTAAAGAATCCGCCTGCCAATGCAGGAGACGCAAGAGATGCAGGTTCGATCCCTGAGTTGGAAGGATCCCATAGAGTAGGAAACGGCACCCCACCCCAGAACTCTTGCCTGGAAAATTCCATGGGCAGAGGTTGTGTTGTGTTTTTAATACTAGAAATGATACATATTGCTGATCCGTGTACTACAGTACAGCAATAATATGTTATGGAATATGATGGTTAAAGTGAAATGTGCTTCTACTAAACTTTATAATAAAACTGTATCTAATGTCAAAATATTTTATACTAATGCTTCTACCTTTTAATCTAAATTAAATTAAAAATTCAGTTTCTCAGTGGCATTTGCCACATTTCAATTGTTCAATAGCCATGTGTGGCTAGTGGCTACCGTTTCAGGCAGTTTAGGTCTATTTGAAGCTTTTCGTGATGCAAATGCACTGAAAGTATCCTGGCCAGAGAGAGGACAAATCAGGCCGGAGCAGGGCATCTGTAAGAGAAGCAGAGAATGAGGCTGGGATGCCATATGGGTCCATGGGAAACAGAAGCCACCATCAGTTTTTGAAACAGGATAATACAATGGGAATGGTGCTTTAAAAAGATTAATCTGGATGCACTGGATAGAATGGGGTGTGAGGACACAGATTAGAGGCAGGAAGATCGCATTGTGGGGAGGGGACATGGTGGAGTGTGAACTACAGTGAAAGCTGCCAGAAAAAGAAAAGATATCTCTGAGAAACAGTATGAAGAGTTACTATGAAAAGACAGCCTCTTCAATAAATAGTGCTGGGAAAACTGGGCAGCTACATGCAAAAGAGTCAAACTGGATTGCTTTCTCATAATGTATATAAAAATAAACTCAAAATGGAATAAAAACATAAATGTAAGACTTGAAAACATAAAAATTCTAGAAGAAAACACAAGCAATATGCTCATTGACAGTGATTTTAGCTGTTTTTTTTTTTTTTTTCCTAATTT
>SJYX01016579.1:209871-278662 GCA_006410675.1 Oreotragus oreotragus | reverse complement strand
TTTTTTTTTTTTTTTTTCCTAATTTGTCTCCTTAGGCAAGGAAAACAAAAGAAACAAATGAGATTATATCAAACCAAAAGACTTTTGCACAGTAGTGGAAACTGTCAACAAAATGAAAAACAGCCTGCTGAATGGGAAAAGATATTTGCAAACAATATATTTGATAAGGGGTTAATATCCAAAATACACAAAGAACCCATACAACCCAACATTAAAAAAACAAATAATCTGTTTAAAAAATTGTCAGGGGACCTGAATAGAAAGTTTTCCAAAGATGACATACAGATGACCAATAGGCATCTGAAAAAAACATTTAACATCACAAATTATCAGCAAATGTAAATCAAAACCACACTGAGATACAAATTCACACCTGTCAGAATGGCTATTATAAAAAATACAGCACATAACAAGTGTTGGCAAGGATGTCGTCCCAGAAGAGGACCTTTGTGCACTATTGGTGGGATTGTAAACTGGTGTAGCCACTATGGAAAACAGTATGGAGTTTCCTAAAAACAGAAAAAATTTAAAAATGGAATTACCCTACTCTGTTCATGCACAAGAAGCAAAGAAGGATCGTAACAGCACCCAGCAAGAAGATAGCTAGCTGTCTACAAGCCAGGAAGAGGGCCTTCAGCAGAAACCCAAACTGCTCACACCTTGCTCTCGGACTTTGCAGCCTCCAGAACTGTGAGAAATTAATGTCTGTTGTTTAAGGCACCAGACTATGGGAGTTTGTTCTAGCAGCCGGAGCTGACTAAGACATCCTATCATAGGGGTGCCTTGACTCTCTCTTTCTGAAGGACTGGCTCTTCACAAAGTGGGTGGGTGGCTCCCGTGAAACCTCTGGGAGGTTTTTCCTTCCACAAATGGGGCTGGGGACCAGCGAAGGGCTGACTGCCTTCCTCCTCCTGGCCGGCCGAGTGAGAGACCAGATGGAGGGTGCTCTCCTCCCGCACCCCTCCTCATTGTTAACTGAATGACTGCTCCCAGGGATCTGTTTTTCTGCTCCAAATGTTGTGTTTTGATGGTGGTGCTCTAATATAGTGACCCACCTGCAAGTACATACCAGAAAAAAAAAAAAAGTAGGGGGGCTTTCAAATGGAATAGGAGCCGGAGGAGGCCATGGAGGGGGAGGAGATGGGAAATATTGCCCTGCTCCTGTACAGCAGCTCAAGGGATTTACTCTAGGCTTTCAGAGCCAAGTGAATATTGCTTATTCATGTGCAATCTAATCCTCTGCGCGGCCTGAGGCTGAGGGCAGCAGGCATGACCTGGTTACAGAGGGGCAAGGAGGGGCTAGAGTGCCTGTCTCTGGGCGCTGTGGGATGGACCAGGCATCCAGTGCTCTGGGAAGGCTGGCATCGGAAGTAGGCCCTTGAATGGCTCGGATACATGGGCAATGGCTGGGAGGGAGTGAGTACGGGCTGGAGGTGGGATTGGTGATCAGACTCAGGATCCCTTGGTGGATCCAAGGTACAGAGCATGCAGCACAAATATTCAGGGAGCAGAAATGCCTGGCACCCTCTGCCATGCCCCTTGGAAAGGACAGCTGAACGGCAGATTGATGCACACTCCCAGGCAGAGGATATCTTAATCACCCACTCGGTGGCTTATGGATCATCGGAGGAGGAGCGGCAGAGCCGGGCCACCCCGAAGCTCTGACTTGATAACATGTGATAATTCACTTAAGGGCACAGGGAAGGAAAAGCTTTCCCAACTGTGGCTCACCAGCGCTGAAGACCTGAAAACAGCCACTTGGGATGGCTTTTATGTTCAGCTGTCAGCTTGGAAGCAGATGTCTAAGCGAACCTGGACACGGATCAAACAAATATGCTGGGAACCGCATGCAATGCACAGATCTGCTCTTATATCCTGCTGAGGGCCTGTGTGCCCGGCCTGCGCCCCTCCAGTCGCACAGAAGGAGAGACACAGGAGAAGGCAAGACCTCTCTGTGACATCTGATGAAGTGTGGGGGCGATTCTAGTACAGAGCCATCGCGAAGCAGCAGGCAGTAGCCTCTGCAGGGCACAGGATTGCTGTGGGGAAGATAAAGTGGTCCTCTGCTGCCCAGTGGAAGTGAAGACCTGCTCTCTGACCACAGGGACCTAGAACAGTTCAGAGTCTGGTTACAGGAGACTCCTGTTTCCTAAAGGGAAGGAAAGCATTCCCTAGGAGCCACTGGGTGGAGGACAAAGACAGCTTCTTGAGTCACCCATCTGTTCTCACTCTCTATCCACTTCCTGCCAAAGAAATAACCTGCAGTGGTTTTGTTTCAACCAAAAGCTGAGTTCGCCTGAGGGTGAGGGGGTGGAATCCTGTAGTTATTCTCATCACGGGAAGAGGTAATGCCACCTTAACTGTGTCCCACCTAAGGGGCAGAATCACAGGTGTCTTTCGCCAAGAACACCTGTGCTGTCCTTTAACTGCACAGGTGTAATAATAATAGAAATACCAGCAGGTATCACTACGCAGTGTTTGCCCTGCATTCAGGCCTGGACCAAATACTCCACAAACATAGTCACTTCTTCTGATCCCATGTTAGCTCTTCCTGCTGCCCTCCTCCTCTGACCTCAAAAACCCTCACAACCACATTCCCCAGGATTGAAGCATTTGGGAACTCAGACTGAAAATAAAGCCCAGGTAATCTCTGAGCAGGTGTGTGTTACCTTGGGTTGGCTCCAGGTAAATGATTAATTGGTTGATACCTTTATTGGCTAGACTGTGGCAGGTGGGGATGGAAAGTAATTAAGTAATTGGACAGGTCAGAGGTGATGAGACATCTAACAGTGAGTTTAGAACTGTAGCCACACCTGAAGTTTATAAAAAGTGCTTGTCCTTGTGGAAATACTCTAGAGTAGCAAAAGCACATGAGGAGGGAAATGTTCTTAGCCTTCATTTTACATACAAAGGAACTGAGGCTGGAAGTTGAAGAGTGATTATCCCAAAGTCAAACAGCAAGTAAGTTGCACAATCAGGATTTGAACCCATGTCTGTCTCACACCAAAACCACACCTGTCCCTTCTGAGACCAAATCCCAGCTCAGAGGAAGACGTGAACAAGACCATGACAAATACAGAGGAGACATCCAGCCTAGCACAGTTCATTTGCGTGCATTTGTGCTAAGTCACTTCAGTCGTGTCCGACTCTTTGCAGCCCTATGGACTGTAGCCTGCCAGGCTCCTCTGTCCATGGAATTCTCCAGGTAAGAATACTGGAGTAGATTTTCATGTCCTCCTCCAGAGGATCTTCCTGACCCAGGGACTGAACCCGAGTCCTCTGCTTGGCAGGCGAATTCTTTGATTGAACTCCGGGAGTTGGTGATGGACAGGGAGGCCTGGCGTGCTGCGATTCATGGGGTCGCAAAGAGTCGGACACGACTGAGTGACTGAGCTGAACTGAACTGGGTGCAACTTGGGAAGCCCAGAGTTCATATCTTTGAATAGATATTGTATGGGGATAAATAAGGATAGAAAGTTCTATTGCTCTAATAGAAAACACCTCTACAGACTGGGAAGGCATTTCCCACACCAACTTCTCTTTCTCTTGGAGACTCTCGGAAATAGAAGGGACAATGGAAGACATCTAGTTCCATCCCCTTCTTTTACAGAAGGAAAAAGGGATCCAGACAGAGGAACCAGGCTGTTCAAGGTCACACAACCTGTGAGTGACATGATTGAGCCTAGAATTCAGGAATTCTCACTCTTATTCCCAAGCTCTTCCCATCACTCTGTGAAATTTCATACATCTTTGGGTTCTTCTCATGAAAAACACATGACAACTTGCTCCAATCTCATTAGTCTGAAGATGAAATTTTTATAACACATTTTTCTACTCTTTCCCTATTCCTTTTCCTCTTCTCACCCAACTGGAAGGATACGATCTACCTGGGACAGGAGAGGGGGCACAGATTTCCTGGGTTGGAAAGATATTGGTACTGGTTTCTTTAACGGTATCTTGAAGACTTACCTAATTAGTCTGAAGATGAAATTTTTATAACACATTTTTCTACTCTTTCCCTATTCCTTTTCCTCTTCTCACCCAACTGGAAGGATACGATCTACCTGGGACAGGAGAGGGGGCACAGATTTCCTGGGTTGGAAAGATATTGGTACTGGTTTCTTTAACGGTATCTTGAAGACTTACCTAAAACTGTAATAACAAAGATAGTGTTCCACAGGTGAAATGACAGAACTAGACTGTCTGAACATGGCATAGTCTAGAATCAGACCCCCACACATATTCAGTCCCCCATTTTTGATAAAGGTGACTGTTGTGTTGTGGGGGCAAGGATGACCTTTTGCAATAAGTGATGCTAAGTTAACTGGATATCCTTATTTGAAAAAAAAAAATCAAATCCCTACCTCACACCAGACAGATAAATTATAATTCTAAATGAAAAAGGTAAAATGAAAGCTTTTAGGGGGGAAAAAAAACATGGAAGAATATCTTCTGGATCCAGGCTAAATAAAGATTTCTTCAACAGGGCACAAAATGCTTAACCATAAGGGGAAAAAATCTGATGTATTAAACTACATTAAAATTAATAACATCAATTGATAATAAAAAGTAAAACCACACAGCTAAGAAAGCAGAAAGGCAAGCTACAGAGTTGGAGAGGATATTTGCAAAATACATATCTCCCAAAGGACTCATATTCAGAATATGTAAGGATCCCTATAAATCAATAGGAAAAAGGCAGATAATTCAGTAGAAAAAAAGGAACAAAAGATTTGAACTGGCTTTCTCAAAAGATCTCCAAGTGACCAATAAACATATGAAACAGTGCTCAACTCTTTTGATAATCAGGGGTATGTAAATTAAAATCACTGTGAAGTATCACTACATTTTCAGCAGAGTGCTTAAAAGAAAAAAGAGACAATACCAAGTATTTGGTGAGGCTATGGAGCAATCAGAACTCCAACACTACTAGTAGGAGTGAGAATTGGAACAACTATTTTGGAAAACAGCTTGGCAGTTTCTACTGATGCAAAACATACATTTCTTAGAACTAACAGAAAAACATGTAAGTTTGTCAAAAGACACACAGGAGAATGTCCAGAGCAGTATTTTAGTAAAAGCAAAACACTGGAAACAAAACATATTTATCAACAATGGAAATGATAAATAAATTGGGTATATTCACACTCTGGGGAACTATATAGAAATGAGAGAACAAACTATAACCTATGCAGCATCATGGATGAATCTCATAAATATGGTGAGTGAAAGCGAGCAGACACGACAGAGAATATGCTAGATGATTCCATTTATTTAAGTCGGAAGCAGGTAAAATGGATCTACAGTGTTAGAAGTGAGGATAATGATTACCTTAGAAAGGACATGGTAACTGGGAAGGGAGGGAAAGGGGGGCCCAGGGTGGGATGAGTGGAAATGTTCTTTTGTCTGATTTCAGGGTACATTTTGTGAAAACCATTGTGTTGTACAATTATGTTAAGCAACCATAAAACACATCTTCAATTTATTTTTCTCTTGTAAAATGGAAGAAAGTAAAAAAAAAGAGAGGTAACATCAATTTATACCATACTTCAAGCCTGCTATCTTGCTACATTTTATAGGCACTAACTTGTGTAATCCTCCCAACCATCCCATGAGATAGGTGTTAGGTCCTCCATTTCACAGATGAGGAAACTGAGATCCCAAAAGGGTATCTGTCCAAGGCCATGCTATTAGCAAGTGCTGGAACAAGATGAGACCTAGGATTTGAACCTGCTTTTGCCTGGGCCAGGAGCCCATCTTCTCTCCATATCACAGAGCTTTCAAGGAAAGAACATGAGCGTTGGGGTTAGAAAATCTAGCTCTGTGTCCTATTGCTGTAACTCACATGTTGTGTGCTGGCAACGGTTGTAGTTTAGTCGCTAGGTGGTATCCAGCTCTTGCGAACCCATGGACTGTAACCCACCAGGCACCCTGGGAATGCCAAGGAGTTTTCCAGGCAAGAACACTGGAGTGAGTAGTGATGATTTCCTTCTCCAGGGGATCTTCCCGACGCAGGGGTCCAACCTGCATGTCCTGCATTGGCATGTAGATTCTCTCCCACTGAGCCACCAGCAAAGACCCACATGTTGTGTGACCTTGGGTAAATCAATCTAGCTGGTTCTCGAAGTTTGCATCTGTGTTTGGGGGAATTTGGGCAGGGGTGGGGAGGTGATGCTGGTTGAAGGCTCTGGTAATGTCCATGAAATCACATTACAGAGCCCCACGCTCAGCAGATGCAGAATCCTTTCTGTTTCATCTAAACCCTATGAGGCATTCATGCCCTTCCTGGCAGGGGTGTGGAGCTCAAAGCAAAATGCACCATGCCCCTCTCCCTGTTGTCACTGTTCTAGTAAATTCAGATGAAAGCGAACATCAAGGGCAAGGTTGGTGGGAAAAAGGAGCCATGTTCAGCCTGAGGGTATATGTGAAAGTGGGCAGAAGGCCTTGCTCTGGTGTTGAGGGAGTTTGCTGGCAACCTTATGAAAATGAGCTTCAAGTCTGTGGTTTTAACACCTGCCGGCAGAGCTGAGTTCACTGTCTCCCCTTGAGTTGCCTCCTTGATAGGAGAGGTTGGAAACGTGGAGAAGGATCTTCCCAAACCTGCTAGCTTCGCTCTCTTAGACACAGCAGATTCCGCAACCTCCTTTCACAGCAGAACTGAGTTAAACTTTTTTTTTTTTTTTTGAGTCCTCCTAGGAATAGTCAGAAAAATGGATGGAGAGTAAATAGCACCTGTATTTGTTCAACGCAATGTCACCTGTCCCCAAGTCATTCAATGTCTGCTGAGGAATCTGAAACTCCTTGGGCTGGGAGGGGGAGTGGGGACCGGGGACCTGAGCTCTATGGGGTGCCCAGCAGGGCAGGACATATGGATGGATTTTCTATGAACTTATGATCACGGTCCTGTACTCCACATGAGGCACATGAAAAGATGCTAGTTCTGGGTAATGTGGAAGAGTTGTCCTTCTGTGTTCATGCCTCAAAGACCTTTTAAAGGCTCAGAGATCAGTGCTATGGGATGGGTGGGGGTCGAGATGTGTATAAGAGACAGGAGTCGGACACGACTGAGCGACCGAAGTGAACTGAGGCTTGAGAACCAGGAAAGTAAGAGATGCTTTTGTTGTCGTTGTGGTTTAGTTGCTAAGGCCCGTCTGATTCTTTTGTGACCCTGTGGACCGTAGCCCGTCAGGCTCCTCTGTCCATGGAATTTTCCAGGTAAGAACACTGACGTGTGTTGCCATTTCCTTTTCCAGGGGATCCTCCCAATCCAGGGATGGAAACCACATCTAATGCATTGGCAGGTGGCTCTTTACCACTGAGCCACCTGGGACATCCAAAAGATGCTTTAGGAGGACTTAAACCTGAAGGGAGCCAGTTGGGGAATCTCTGCTGGGATGTGGTCAAGAATCTGAGCTTGCTTTGGGGAAACCGGAAAGACTTGTGCTGAGCTCAGCAGAGAAATAAAGACCCATCAATCATCAACTAGGGCCTTGTCTGCCCTCATAACCTTTTTTTTTGAGCTGCTCTTTCTTCTTCTCCATTTAAAAATAAAAGTCAAGTGGGAAATAACAAAGCATATAGTAAAATAAGCTGAAAGATGACTCAATAAACAGAAGTGACAAAATAATAAAAGCAGCCTGATATAGTAAAAAAAAAAAAACCAACCCAAAACTCAACCGAACAGAATCACCACCGAGGGCCAGACAATAAAATAAATAGCTAAGATGTACTGATCCAAGTGGTGAGCCTGACAGTGAAGGAGGATTATTCCCATTTTACAGAGGAGAAAAATGATGCTTGGGGAGGTTAAGTATCATGGTTCCAGGGGGGTGGGGGAGGGTAATGACTCCATGTTATGGATGAGGAAATGGAGGTTAACTGGACAAGAATAAATAGCCAGTCAGGGGCAGACCAAGACACTGAGCTCAGGTTTTCTAGCTCAAGTCCAGAGAACTTTCCCTTGGACAAAGGCCCAAGCCTTGGTGGTATATTGGCATCATCAGGGAAGCTTTTAAGAAATACTGATGCCAAAGAGACATTTCTTCAAAGAAGACATACAGATGGTCAACAGGCATATGAAAAAATGTTCCATGTCTCTAATCATTAGGGAAATGCAAATCAAAACCACGATCACACCTGTCAGGATGATTATTATACAAAAAGCAGAAGATAAATTTTGGCAAACATATGGAGAAATTGGAACCCTTGTGTATTGTTGGTAGGAATGCAAAATGGTGAAGCTGCTATGGAAAACAGTGTCCTCAAAACACTAAAAATAGAACTACTATATGATCCAGCCACGCCACTTCTGGATATTTATCCAAAGGAATTGAAATCAGGATCTCAAAGAGAGTTAGCACTCCTATGCTCATTGCAGCATTATTCACAAGTGTCACGGTGTGGAAACAAGCAAAATGTCCATCAGATGAATAGATATTTAAAATGCGGTATATACATCCAATGGTATAACTATTCAGCCTTAAAAAGGAAGGCAGTCTCATAGCATATGACCACATGGATGAGCCTTGAGGACATTATGCTCAGTGGAACAAACTGGTCACAGAAAGACCAATGCTATATGACCCCACTTATAGGAGGTATCTAAAAGAGTCAAGTTCATAGAATCAAAGAGTGGAACTGTGGTTGCCAGGGGCTGGGAGAGAAGGGAATGGGGAGTCACTAATCTATGGTCATAAAGTTTTAGTTAAATGAGATGAAGAAATTCTGAAGTTCTGTACAACGCTGTGCCTACGATCAACAAAACTGTACTAGACATTTAAAATTTTGGTGAGGGTAGACCTCATGTTAAGGGTTTCTACCACAATAAAATTAGAAAATAAAAAAGGAGATCCTGATGCAACCACAGGTCAACCCCTCGATTCTAATCTGGTCCATCTGTGGCTGCGGGGGAGGCACACAGGACGGACAGGAGCAGCTTGGCATGGTTTTGGCTGTGCTCTGCTCTTCGTAGTAACTGATCCTGTGTCTTGCGCACCTTTAGAGGTATTTCCTGTCTTGCTATTCCCCCTCAAGAATTAAGGAAACAGAGAGGTTAAGTCCCTTTTACTGGGACACCCAGCTAGTAGTCACTGGCGCCTGTGTTCATTCTCAGATCAGCCTGACTGCCAAGTCCATGCCCTTAAGGCTTTGAAGCAGGGGCTCCTGTGGGGCATGGATGCGGTTGTCGCATGCCCTTCCATTTCATTTCTCCCGCAAGCTTTAGAGTCGGAAGCATCACCTTTGTCCTGGGCTTGTCCACTGTCATTGCGCAGATGGAGAAGGGGCGGAGAAGAACGGGAGAAGAACGGGCGAGTGGAATGGTGAGGTCAGCTGCCCGGGGAGACGGTGGGCGCCCGCCAGCCTCAGCATTGCTGGGTAACCCCCAGAAGGGCCTGTTGGGAGGAGAGAAGCCATCCTTCAAAGTGTCGTGTGTAGGGACAGAAGCAGGCAAGAGGGGGTAGGCTTAGATACTCTGAGCAGGTCTCCAGGCCCTGAAACTGAGGGGTTCGAGGTGGGGGTGCTATCAAAGCCCAGTGGGTGAAGATGGTTCTAGAAGATGAGCTCACAGAACTGGGGAGTTCCAGAAGGCCCCGCGTCAGTTTCCCATCATTCCCTTCCAGCCGGGTGCCGCGAGCCCCATCAGTATCATGGGGTGTGTCCTGGGCTGAAGCCGGGGTCGGGCCACCACTGTTACTGCCACCGCCACTGCCGTGCCAGCTCTGGTGAGGGCGACACGGTCAGTGAGCCGCCTTCCCCCTCCTCCTGCAGCTGTTAACCAGGGCTCTGGGCTGGTTTGACCAGAGAGGGACGTGGGAAAATGAAGGTGGTGGTCAGAGATGGTGAGGGGATACTGGCCTGGCGAGGATGGGGGCGCTGAGTTGAGAGAGAGAGAGAGAGAGGGGAGACCATGCTGGCAGGTCTCTGGTCTTTGAATCACCGGACCTGACTCCTTCCACCTCTAGACCTGCTGGGGAAGGCTTAGGAAGAGGTTACTTTGAAATAACTCTTGGTACCGAAAAAGCAAAAACAGTCTCTGTGTTAACAGTCAGCTTAGTTTCTTCATCTATAAACTGGGGATAGTAATCCTGCCCGCCCCTCGAATTGTTGTGAGGATTAGATGAGATTAAGTCAGAAAACAGCCAGAAAAGGGCCAGCACAGTGTGGGTCAGACTTTAAGAACTCAGAAGGGTGTCTGCCTCGCTCTCACCCCCGACACTTTGATGAAAAGGGCTTGTGCGCTGAGCACATGACTTCAGTATACTTCAGTCTTGAGAAGGGCCCATTTGATCAGCCACTCCAGGCCGGCAACTCTGCTTGACTCTCAGGATAAGAAGAGAAATAAGAGCGCCATTGTTCTCTGGAAGCTCACCTTGTAGTGGGGGAAAGCTGAGGTCTTTTACAGTCTAGTGTGCAGAAACACGGCGCCTTGGGAGTCTTGCAGGGGGCCGGGGGCTTCCTGGGGACATCTCACTGGGGAACTCACTTCTGATGTGACCTTTGAAATATGAGTAAGAGTGATGCATGTAAAGGAAAGGGGTTCGCATTCAGATGGCAGGTTCATCATGAGCAAGTGACATGGAATTATTGTCGTCGTTTAGTCATTCAGTCGTGTCTGACTCTTTGGCGAGCCCATGGACTGTAGCCCACCAGGCTCCTCTGTCCATGGGATTTCCCAGGCGAGAGTATTGGGGTGAGTTGCCATTTCTTTCTCCAGGGGATCTTCCTGACCCAGGGATCAAACCCACGTCTCCTGCTTGGCAGGCAGGTTCTTTAACACTGAGCCACCTGGGAAGCCCTGACATGGCATTACTGGAGCTTAAAGTGTCGTGGGGAGAGGTCTGCAAGCCTGGGTCACCCGGGTCCTTGCGGACCACACTTGGGACCAGTGATGAAGGACACCATCTAAGGATGCCCCCTGGCCAGGCTTTTTGTTTAAAACCTTCAGTCTGGTGAACGTGTGTAGAATAGTTTGGGAGAAGAGTCAGGACTAGCAAGGAGACCATCAGCACACCAGGAGGGTGGGAAAAGAACTAAGGGAAAGAGGTTGCTCCTGGAGGGAAGGTGGCCTCACCAGCACTTTGAGATGAGTGAAAGATGTCGTGAGGAGAGAAGGAGGGAAGAATGACATTTATATCGCTAGTTTGGATAACCATAAGTTTAAGCCACAAAACATGATGAGTTTAAAGGCAAGAATGTTTTAAACCAAGAAGAGAAGACATAGAAAAAGAGCTCTAAAACAGTGGGACCATGGGTTCTACTTTGGATGTGCTCAGCAGGAGGTGCCTGTGTGACCCGCGTGGAGACAGTCAGGAGGCAGCTGTGAGGCTGGCTGCTCTGGGGAAGATGTAATAGGAGCCATCATCCTGCAGGGGGCAGTAGGTCCAGGCGCGCTCAGGCATCCTGCAGCCTGCCAAGGTTTCCTTTGTTCTGTCTTTGCTGGGCCTCCTGTGGCATGTGGGATCTTAGTTCCTGGACCAGGAAACAAACCTGTGCCCCTGTAGTGGAAGTACAGAGTCGTAACCACCGGACCACCAGGGAATTCACGAGTGTTTCCTGAAGTGGGAGCGAGGACAGCTCAAGGCAGAAATGCCTAGGAAGCGTATCAGCATTTAAGACCTGGGCAGAAGTGTGTTGCACAAGGGGAGTCCTAGGGAAGCATCATGGTAGCAGAGAGAGGGAGAGGTAAGAGTTTGAACCAGGTGGAGCGGGCAGCAGGATGCAAGGCTGCTGAGAGCTCCTGCGAGACAGGAGCCCACGAGGGTCCACTGCACCACTGGGCAGAACAGTGTCAGGCGAGAGGTCGCGATGGTGATGCCAATGTCACTGGGCTGAAAAACAAATAGGAGGCGAGAAAATCGTAGATTTTCGCATAGATGTTTAAATGAGAAGAGAGGCAGAGGGACAGGTCAGTAGAGAGAGAGTCCAGGGAAGGTAGGTATTTTAGGAGCTGAAGACCTAAGCACGTCCGTACCTGCAGAGGAAGGAGGAGCCGATGGAGAGCTGGTGATGCTGAGAGAGGAGGTGTGGCTGGTGGAACAAGGCTGAGAGATGGGGAAGGATGAAACGCAGAGCTTGGAGGAAAGATGGGTCCAGATCAGCATAGAGGCACCTTCTCTGTGAGGACGGCTGAGGCTGTGGATGCCTTTGTGAATGGGGTGGGGCGAAGGCAGAAGGAAGGAAGACATCTCACAGGGGATGTTTTTCTCAGTGAGGCAGGAGGAGAGATGGGACAGCGAAGGGAGGGGAACTTGAGGACAGTAACAAAGGTCCTAAGTACCCTTTGAGCAAAACAGGAGAGAGAAAGCTGACCAAGATGAGCATCAGTACCTGTACCAGCATCACTTTGTAACAGAAAGAACAACCAGCTGGGTTCTAGTGTAAAGAGCCCAGTTCTCTCTGTGCCTTTCTTTTCTCATTCATTCTTTCAACCGTCGGATGAGGCAGGTGTTATTAATTTCCTAATTTTATAGAGGAAGGAAATGAAGCTAGGAAAGTGTTCACATCAGAGACGTAAAGCAAAGAGGTGGGCTTCCCGCTGAGACAAGGCTTGCTGCAAAGCACACCCTTGTCTCGTCACCCTTGGGCTTGGGGCCACCCGTTTGCAGGGACACCCACTCTTGTGGCTGGGTTTCATTTCTGGAGTTTATGAAGGTGGAGGGTGAGTTGGCGGGGGGTGCAGAGGTCGTGAGAGACAGATATGTCAGAGGTGATCAGGGAGGGATAGAACGGGACTGGTAGGCTGCAGAGGTTGGAGGGATGTGGAATGACGACAGGATGCAGGGATGACGAGGCTGTGGGAGCCGGTCGCTGAGACAGAGTGGAGGTCAAGATCGTAACCAGGTGCAAATGTCCTTTGTGATATTGGGGGCTGACCTGCAGAGCCACGGATGAGAGGCGTGGAGGGCAAACTGAATGGGGTGAGACGAGCCTCGAGGGAGGCAGGGAGATGGTTTAGAAGGGGTGGTGGGCATGGAGGAGAGTTTTCAGTGCTGCCTGGCCTGGGAGAAGGTCTATGTGTGGGAGAGAGCAGCCTCCACTTGAGAGGCTGCAGGCTGGCAGGGCTCTAGGGGAAACCCTGTCTTCAGTTCAGGCCAGGAGGGGGAGGCTCACTGAAGAGAGCTTCGTGGCCGTGGGGCTGCAGGATCGATATGCACTGATGCTGCTGCTTGGCCGTCCCTTCTGGGAACATCTCTGTGTGTGTCTTCAGTTGCTCCATTGTGTCTGACTCTTTGTGGCCCCTTGGCCCACCAGGTTCCTCTGCCCATGGAATTTTCCCAGTAAGAATACTGGAGTGGGTTGCCATTTCCTCCTCCAGGAGAGCTTCCTGATCCGGGGATAGGACCTGAGTCTCTTGTGTCTCCTACATTGGCAGGCCGATTCTTTACCACCAGCGCCCCCCGGGAACATCCACTTATGGCCAAATCCCGGTGGGGCTTTGGAGTCACGTAAACTTTGGTTTCAGTCCAAACTCTGTCCCTTCTGGGAGTTCCCTGGCAGTCCGGTGATTAGGACTCTGAGTTTTCACTGCGGTGGTTTTGACTTCCATCCCTGTTGGGAACTAAGATCTGCAGACTTTGTCCCTTCCGCGTTGTGAAGTCTTGGGCTTTAGGACTCAGTGATGCCTGGCATGTAATTTTTTTTGGCTGTGACACATGGCATGTAGGATCTTAGTTTCCCGACCAGGGATCAAACCTGCTCCCTCTGTGTTGCAGAGTCTTAACCACTGGACTGCCAGGGAAGTCCCATGCCTGACATGTAGTATGGAGCTTGGAATATGTTTGTTTTCTCCCTGGTTTCCCTCCTCTTCTCTCAGCTTCTGGGACAGGAGGGTATGAAGCAGGATTGGAATGACCCAGCAATCCCACTCCTGGCTATATACCCTGATAAAACTATAATTGAAAAAGACACATGTACCCTGATGTTCATTGCAGCACTCTTTACAATCAGTTCAGTTCAGTCGCTCAGTCGTGTCTGACTCTTTGCGACCCCATGAATCGCAGCACGCCAGGCCTCTCTGTTCATCACCATCTCCCGGAGTTCACTCAGACTCATGTCCATCGAGTCCGTGATGCCATCCAGCCATCTCGTCCTCGGTCGTCCCCTTCTCCTCCTGCCCCCAATCCCTCCCAGCATCAGAGTCTTTTCCAATGAGTCAACTCTTCGCATGAGGTGGCCAAAGTACTGGAGTTTCAGCTTCAGCATCATTCCTTCCAAAGAAATCCCAGGGTTGATCTCCTTCAGAATGGACTGGTTGGATCTCCTTGCAGTCCAAGGGACTCTCAAGAGTCTTCTCCAACACCACAGTTCAAAAGCATCAATTCTTGGGTGCTCAGCTTTCTTCACAGTCCAACTTTCACATCCATACATGACCACAGGAAAAACCATAGCCTTGACTAGGCGGACCTTAGTCGGCAAAGTAATGTCTCTGCTTTTGAATATACTATCCAGGTTGGTCATAACTTTTCTTCCAAGGAGTAAGCGTCTTTTAATTTCATGGCTGCAGTCACCATCTGCAGTGATTTTGGAGCCCAAAAAAATAAAGTCTGACACTGTTTCCACTGTTTCCCCATCTATTTCCCATGAAGTGATGGGACCGGATGCCATGATCTTCGTTTTCTGAATGTTGAGCTTTAAGCCAACTTTTTCGCTCTCCTCCTTCACTTTCATCAAGAGGCTTTTTAGCTCCTCCTCACTTTCTGCCATAAGGGTGGTGTCATCAGCATATCTGAGGTTATTGATATTTCTCCCGGCAATCTTGATTCCAGCTTGTGTTTCTTCCAGTCCAGCGTTTCTCATGATGTACTCTGCATATAAGTTAAATAAGCAGGGAGACAATATACAGCCTTGACGTACTCCTTTTCCTATTTGGAACCAGTCTGTTGTTCCATGTCCAGTTCTAACTGTTGCTTCCTGACCTGCATACAGATTTCTCAAGAGGCAGGTTAGGTGGTCTGGTATTCCCATCTCTTTCAGAATTTTCCACAGTTTATTGTGATCCACACAGTCAAAGGCTTTGGCATAGTCAATAAAGCAGAAATAGATGTTTTTCTGGAACTCTCTTGCTTTTTCCATGATCCAGCGGATGTTGGCAATTTGATCTCTGGTTCCTCTGCCTGTTCTAAAACCAGCTTGAACATCAGGGAGTTCACGGTTCACATATTGCTGAAGCCTGGCTTGGAGAATTTTGAGCATTACCTTACTAGTGTGTGAGATGAGAGCAATTGTGCGGTAGTTTGAGCATTCTTTGGCATTGTCTTTCTTTGGAATTGGAATGAAAATTGACCTTTTCCAGTCCTGTGGCCACTGCTGAGTTTTCCAAATTTGCTGGCATATTGAGTGCAGCACTTTCGCAGCATCCACTTTCAGGATTTGAAACAGCTCAACTGGAATTCATCACCTCCACTAGCTTTGTTCATAGTGATGCGTTCTAAGGCCCACTTGATTTCACATTCCAAGATGTCTGGCTCTAGATTAGTGATCACATCCTCATGATTATCTGGGTCGTGAAGATCTTTTCTGTACAGTTCTTCTGTGTATTCTTGCCACCTCTTCTTAATATCTTCTGCTTCTGTTAGGTCCATACTATTTCTGCCCTTTATCGAGCCCATCTTGCATGAAATGTTCCCTTGGTATCTCTAATTTTCTTGAAGAGATCTCTAGTCTTTCCCATTCTGTTGTTTTCCTCTATTTCTTTGCATTGATCGCTGAAGAAGGCTTTCTTATCTCTTCTTGCTATCCTTTGGAACTCTGCATTCAGATGCTTATCTTTCCTTTTCTCCTTTGCTTTTCGCCTCTCTTCTTTTCACAGCTATTTGTAAGGCCTCCCCAGGCAGCCATTTTGCTTTTTTGCATTTCATCATAAGCAACCTAGATGTCCATCAACAGATGATTGGATAAAGGAGTGTGGTACATACATACGATGGAATATTACTCAGCCATAGAAAGGAATGAAATTGGGTCATTTGTAGTGATGTGGATGGACCTAGAGTCTGTCATATGGAGTGCAGTAAGTCAGAAAGAGAAAAACAAGCATTGTATATTAAGGCATATATATGGAATTTATTATAGAAAAATGGAACTGATGAACCTATTTGCAAAGCAGGACTAGACATGCAGACAGAGAGAACAGACTTTGGACACAGCGAGGGAAGGAGGGGGTGGGATGAATTGAGAGAGTGACACTGGAACATATACACTAACATGTGCTGGAATTTATTATAGAAAAATGGAACTGATGAACCTATTTGCAAAGCAGGACTAGACATGCAGACAGAGAGAACAGACTTTGGACACAGCGAGGGAAGGAGGGGGTGGGATGAATTGAGAGAGTGACACTGGAACATATACACTAACATGTGCATTAAATAAAATGGACAGCTAGTGGGAACCTGCTATGTAGCACGTGGTGCTGTGGGATGACCTAGAGGGGTGGGGTCGGGGGGAGGTTCAAGAGGGAGGAGATGTATGTATATTTATGACTGATTCATGTTATTGTCTGGCAGAAGCCGGGCTTCCCAGGTGGTGCTAGTGGTAAAGAACCCACTTACCTGCCACTGCAGGAGACATAAGAGATGCAGGTTTGATTCCTGGGTCAGGAAGATCCCCTGGAGAAGGAAATGGCAACCCACTCCAGTATTCTTGTCTGGAGAATCCCGTGGACAGAGGAGCCTGGTGGGCTACAGTCCATTAGGGTTGCATGGACATGACTGAAGCGACTTAGCTGCAGGCACACACGGCAGAGGCCAACACAATATTACAACAATTATCTTCCAATTAAAAATAAAGGGAAAAAAGCATAACTGAAGGGGAAAGAGGCTGGCCTTGGGGAACCCTCTTGGGCTCTTGAGGGAGAGTGGCTGATGCTCCACCAGAGTGGCAAGGCGGCAGGCTGGCCGCCCCCTTGTGTAGGAGGCCCCCTCCCCACTTTCCTGCCCACTCAGGCTCTGTTCCCCTTCTTCTTCCAGGGGTAGCCTTCTGTGAGTGGCCTGCCATCTCAAAGCCTAGCTCTGAGCCAGTGTGGCGGGGGCTCTGTGCACCCCCGCCTGCATGGAAGCCGGGAGCTGGGCTCCCAGAAGGTGGCCCCGCCCGCCCGGGATCGTGCTGCTGGCCTTGGCTTCTGTCCTCAGCAGCCTGCTCTCCTCCGGCCAGGCCAGGGTCTACAGTCGCTGCGAGCTGGCCAGGGTGCTTCAGGATTTTGGCCTGGAGGGATACCGGGGCTACAGCCTGGCTGACTGTAAGGACCCTGATCTCTCCCTCCTGCTCCCCCTCCCTCCTCCTCACTCAAGGGCTGTGGCCTTGGGGGCCTCTGTTCTCCTTTTTCAAATCAGGATCCTGTGCACTGATAGGTGGAGAACACCCAGGACTGGGGTAAATACCCAGTAGGCAGGCAACGGGCTGTTGTTGTTGCGGGGTCGCCCAGCCGTGTCTGACCCTTTGCGACCCCAATGGACTGCAGCATGCCAGGCTTCCCTGTCCCTCCCCATCTCCCGGAGTTTGCCCAAGTTCATGTCCGCTGAGTCAGTATTGCATAGGAACCTGGAAGGGTAGGCGACAGGTGGCCAAGCAGAATTGCTCCCTTATGTCCTTTCCCGCTGGAAAGTTGGGCGCCACAGGGAAAGAAAGGTTTCCTATCTTTAATGGAATCACAGCCCCTAGGATCAGACACTGCCAGTGAAGTTGGGGGCACACTGAGCAAAGCTAAGTAAGACCAAACTTTTCAAGCTGGTGAAAGTTTTGAGACACTAACTAGTACAACCACACCTGGACTCATTTCTTCTCTAGTTCCAGCCCTTTCTCTCAGTCCCACCCGTGCCTTCCCAGTCATGTCTCTAAAGAGTGAGCTCTTGTTCATTCATTCCGCAAGCATTTCTTGGGTCCCGCTATGCGTGGATGATGAGACCAAGGGAGCATGGCAGGAAGGAAGTCGGGAGACCCGCGGACTCCTGCTGTTTGGTAGCTGTGTATAACCTTGAGTAAGTCACTTTGCCCCTCTGAGCTTCAGTGGATTCCTTTGTCAAGGAGGTGAGAGGGCGTCAGCCCTGATCTACTGGAAACTTGAGTTGAGGCTTGGAGGAGCTGATGCGCAGGGCCTACCCCGTGAGCTCTCTGGTCTGGGTTGGCCTTTGTCATCCCACCTGCAGGCCTGTGTCTCCGCCCTATGCAGGGATCTGTCTTGCTTACTTCGCAAGCGGCTTCAACACAGGTGCTGTGGACCACGAAGCCGATGGAAGTACCAACAGCGGCATCTTCCAGATCAACAGCCGAAAGTGGTGCAAAAATCTCAACCCCAATGTCCCAAACTTGTGCCAGATGTACTGCTCCGGTAGGCGGGCCCTGGGCCCAGGGCTGGCTTGGGATTCTTCTCTGGCCTTATTTGCTCCTCTTGTTTTTCTGTCTGAGTGGGAACCCCCGCTGCCTGCCGGGTCTACCAGGGATCGTGGGGTGGGGCAGGTGATGAGAGTGGCCCTCCATGAATCTGATTTAGGATCCCAGGTGGGACACTGTCTGGAGAGCTGTGGGAAGAGGTGGGGGGTGGCTTCTGATGGGGGAAGTCTTGGAGTAAGACCTGTGCTTCCAGAGGGCTTGAGAGACAGGGATGGAGTTAGGATGGAGGAGGGTGTGTGTGTGTGAGTGAGAATGACAGACAGACAGACTCTGGATGTCCAACTCCACCTCCTGCTCCTTCATCGCGTTTCTCTGCCTCCCACCCCAGACTTACTGAATCCCAACCTCAAGGATACTGTTATCTGCGCCATGAAGATAACTCAAGACCCCCAGGGTCTGGGCAGCTGGTAAGTAATGTGGGTTAGAGCCCCCTGCTCCAGCTAGGACCACAGCAGAGAGCTAACCTGGGTTGGGAAGAGCCCCTGGAGAAGGGAAAGGCTGCCCACTCCAGTATTCTGGCCTGGAGAATCCCATGGACTGTATAGTCCACGGGGGTTGCAAAGGGTCAGGCATGACTGAGTGACTTTCACTTTCACACTACTTTCACAGCTTATACCAGGCATCATTTCATGGCCTCACATTCTAATCTGCTCACCACCACCAATGCATTTGCAGACAGTACACTGAGTTTTAGGGAGAATAAATGTCACTGGAGGTCACAGAGTCAAGCCTGACTCTTCTAATATCTGCCTATGTTGGACCAGGGTCTAGTAACTTTGTTTCTTAACTGTGGCATCTTTGTCTAGTACAACAGATCAAAAAATTCCCTGCTTGAAGCATGAGTGAGTTCTCTGGAGACCCACCCTGTCAGTCATCCTTTGCTCACCTCCTTTCCACAAGATGGCCTTTGGGAGCCATCCGTCAGGGGCAAGAGAGTTGGATGAGCATCTCTTGGGGCATCAGCTAGATCTTTGGAGCCCCTGAAGCAGCAGTCCTACAGCTTCCCAGCCTCTTCTGATGGGAGTTTCACTCTGTAGAGCCTCCTACCTCCCTTTATTCCCATATCTAGATGGGAGACCAGCAGGGGACAGAATGTGGGGCAGGTAAAATTCCCCCAGGTGGTTGGATCACAAGAACCCATGGCAGATGTGATAGTGACAAAGTTGATGAGGTCATCAGGAAGGCATCAAATAGCGCAAGAGTAGAAGGAAGGGGGATGGGCTAGAGGCAGGGGGGACTAGTGGGGAAGCCTTGGCAGAAGTCCAATGAGAGATGGAAGGTGTGGACGTGCACAGTTGTATGGGTGATGGACAGGAGAGGGGTGAGGGGTGAGGGGCTGCGGAGGAGGAACAGGGACAGGTGATATGTGGCCAGTGAGGGAGAGGAGGAAGTGAAAAGGACTGCGGACATAGAGAAAGTCTAAGGTGAGCCTTGAGGTTGACCACAGCTTTGGAGACACGTTGATTTGCGCCCCGGGACCTGAATCTGGAGTGAGGCAGGCTCAGCAGGAGAGGGCACACATCTGTAAAATCAGGAAGGGTGAAGGTAGGCTCAGGCAGGAATCTGAGGACTTGGAGGTACCACCCTGGGATGGGAGAAACAGATTCCATAGGGCTAAGTCAAAGAACAGCTCTCTTGTATGCTGGGAGTAAGTCTCTGAGAGGTGGCCCCAGAGGGCAGTGGTCGCAGAAAGAAAGGTGCTGTCTATTCCCTCCACACGCACACCTGAGAACTTATCTGTGCCAAGCTCTGTGCTGGGTGCTAGGCTTCAGAGGTGGTGGAGACCGAGGTCTTGGCCCTTAAGGATCTCAGTCTAATGGAAGAGATGAACAAGCCAGTCAACCCCTCTCACTTAATAGATCTACTGAGGTCCTTTAAGGGCACTCCTTGCCATTGGGCTCTTTGACATTGACGTCCTAGAGGACACTAGTTATCCAAACTTGGAACCCCTGGGAATTTAGGACCCCCAGGACCCCAGGATCTTGCTTATCATCCTCAAGATGCTTGTGTGACACTGAAACCAGGTAATGGTCCTAAAAGAGCCGATAAACTATAGTTACCATCAATGGAGAGATCCACATTGGTAGCCGGGGAGAATAAGATCCACATTGGTAGCCGAGGAGAATGGCGTGTAGGTGCATTTCTGTCATTTACAAGCTGTGGACTGTGGGCAAACAATTTCCATCTTAGTTTCAGTTTTATCGGCTCAATCTAACTTACAAGGCTGCTGGGGAGATGGCAGATAAATGGTGATGGGGGTGACAGTGCTGTGTAAACTGTAAAGGGCCGCACGCCTGTACGGTGGCAGTGTCTGCAGAAGCAGCGTGGTGTAGGAAGGGAGAATTGGACTGAGGCTCTGGACCTCAGGACCCTAGGCCTTTGCCACTGACTTCTGGGTGAACTTGAGCAAATTATGTCTGTATCTCCATCAATAAAATATCGAGGCTAGACAGATAACTTGTTACGGGTCATTCTCTTCCTTAAAAAAAAAATTCTTTTTTTCCCTAGGGGCTTCTTAGCGAATTAACATGCTGACTTGTTTCTCTACCCCTTGCCTAGCCCCTTTCCTCACCTCACTTCAGGTTTAAAGCCCACATCTCCTTCCTGTTCTTCTCTGAGCAAATATTGAAGACTGCAGCTGACTTGCTCTCTCCTCTTCCCCATCTTCCATCCTCAGGGAGGCATGGAGGCATCACTGCCAGGGCAAAGACCTCAGTGACTGGGTGGATGGCTGTGAGCTGTAGGATTCTCTCTGGATGGACAGGCAGAGAGAATGGATGGCAGCTTGGGAGATGTTGCCTGGTTCCTGACCCAGGCCTGGGAAGACAAACCAACTAATAAAGTATGGTTTAATTCAAGTGTTGTTGTGCAGTTGCTAAGTCATGTCTGACTCTTTGTGACCCCATGGACCGCAGCACGCCAGACTTCCCTGTTCTTCACTATCTCCCTGAGTTTGCTCAAATTCATGTCCATTGAGCCGATGAAGTCATCCAACCATCTCATCCTCCATCAGTTTAAGTGTGGTTCTCAGCTATCACTGTGTTTCCAGGTGATATGTTGGAGCCGAAGCATCTCAGGAGTTCCTCACTTGTCCCCATGGGCTGGGGTTCAGTTGGTCTTCCAAAAACCCTCAGTGGAGGTTTGCCTCCATCCCTGGAGGCCTGACTGGGGAGTATGCGTCATTGCCTTCATTGCCCACCCCCGGCAGAGTTTCCCGAGTGAACCTCGTGAGTATATGAACGAGGCATCCTGAATGAATGGTAGACACTCAGCTCAGTTTGTAGAATCAGTGAATGAATGGGCCCTGATACCTTCTTTCCATATAGCCACAATTCACTCAATGGTATTGGCAAGCGCGAGCTTTCCGGCTCCAGGCATACCTCTAGAGGGAGCCATGGCCCCTCCTGAGCCCTCATGGGGAGCGCTCTACCTCTCATAGGGCCAGTCAGGCTGCTTCTCATCCAAGTCTGGCTCACCTCCCTTGGAGCAGGGAGTTTGGCATAGTTTAGGAAGAGATGGTTCAGTGGGGTTTTCTCCTTTATCCTGGCTGCCTGGCCTTGGAAAGGTCACTCCACCTCTCATAGGCAAGTTCTTCATGGGTAAGAGGAGCTAATAAAGGCCATCTTACAATAATTTATCAGTGACATAGTGCACTGAGGCACCTGGTACAGGATGGGACACAGAGCGGGGGAAGGGGGTTCCAGAAACACTGACCTCATGCCTGGTTTCCCTGAGGTCTGGGGGTACCAAGCCCTGCCCGCCTCGTGGGCACATGTCCTGCTTGTCCTGGTGACCAGGGCTTCCTTGGGAAGTCTGCACAGTGCCCTCATCACTGTTTGCTGAGAAGGAGGAAGAGTGGAGGAGAAGGTTCTGGAAGAAGGAGCAGAAGGGGACAGACTTTGGATAAGGTGGCAGAAATTTCTGTGGGAAATGGGGGAGAATTAAGTAAAGTTCTCTCATTTTTTAAAAAAGATTGTTTTGATGTGGACCATTTTTAAAGTCTTTATTGAATGTGTTACATTATTGCTTCTGTTTTACTTTTTGGCCACAAGGAATGTGGAATCTTAGCTCTTCCACCAGGGATCAAACTTGCCCCCCTTGTATTGAAAGGTGAAGTCTTAACCCCTGGACCACCAGGCAAATCCTGTTTGTCATTTTTAAAAATTCACTAATGAGGACCTACCATATAGCACAGGGAACTCTACTCAATACTCTGTAAAGACCTATATGGGAAAAGAATCTTTAAAAAAGAAGCAGATATATGTATATGTATACCTGATTCACTTTGCTGTACACCTGAAACAACACTGTAAATCAACTATATTCCAATTTATAAAAATAAAATAAGGGGAAAAAAGTACAGGTCACCTCATTATTGCTCTAGTGTGGTTCCAGGAAACTCACTGGACTTTTGTCCAAGGTAACGCAGCTGGTGGAGCTAGGATTCCAACGGGGCTGTTGAACTCAAAGGTTTTGCTCTGTCCTCAGTGTGTCCCAGCCTCCATAGCTGGACCAGCTCTTAGACGGGACCCCTGGGATGGGAAGGCATGGTGGATGGAGTGCAGCAGAGAGACAGCCCAGTTCTCTCCAGCAGGCACCCAAGCTTCTCCAGACATTCCACATTCTCCTCTACCTCCAAGCCTTTGCTCAGGGATCTCCTCTGCAAACCTGCCCCCCTGGCAACTTCCATCCATCTTTTGAGGCTTCAGCCAGAACCTGCTCCTCCTCAGGAGACAGTCCCTGTGCCTCTTCTCTAATGGGTGCGCATACCTGGTACATCTCTGCTATACGTCTCTCTGCTCAGGTTCCTGTGTGCGTGGCTGTTGCCCATCTCTGCCTGCCTCCACTCTGAGCCCCATCCTCTTGACATATGAACCGCGCCCCCAGCCACCCACCAAGGGCTAGCACTGGGGATCTCTGCAAAGAGATCAAACCAGTCAATCCTAAAGGAAGTCAACCCTGAATATTCTTTGGAAGCACTGATGCTGAAGCTGAAGCTCCAATACTTTGGCCATCTGGTGTGAAGAGTTGACTCATTGGAGAAGACCCTGATGCTGGGAAAGACTGAAAGCAGAAGGGGACAACAGAGGATGAGATGGTTGGATGACATCATTGACTCAATGAATATGAATTTGAGCAAACTCTGGAAGATAGTGGAGGACAGAGAAGCCTGGCGTGCTATAGTCCAAGCGGTTGCAGAGAGTTGGACACAACTAAGCAATTGAACAACAATGAACTGCCTAGCATAGTGCCTGGCTACGTAGTGAGCACACAGAAAATGCTCAAGGAGCGAGGAAGTCTGGACAGAGGCCCCCACCTGGTGCTTTGAAGTTTTGCAGCCGTTTCTTCTCCCTCTTCCCTGTAAAGCAGGTGGAGCTGAGGATTCTTTGGTGGCCTCCAGTATCTTCCTCTTGGGCTTATTTTAACTTGGATGGAATTCCTTTTGAAACAAAGCCACAACGTCTGAATTACACTGAAGACAAATGGCCCACGGTGGCGCTCAGTTAGTCAAACGAGCCGCTGCAGAAGCACAGCGTCGTGGAGAGCAGATTTAAGGAGGCAAGGCGTCCAAATCCCCATCCCAAGGCATCACTCACAGCCATTAGCACCAAGCGGTTTTATGCTTTTCTTTCTTTTTAAACAAAAAGCACTATTATAGTCTCGCTTGGGAACAAATGAGATGTCAACAAGGGTGCCTGTCTAGGGACTCAATGGCAATGTGCCCATGCACTTCCTGAATGCAGTGGATGCGATGGTCATATTCTTGAAGAATCAGGTCACAGGGATGTTTGCAAAGTGATGCTGCAGTTGCTTCCTATGTATGCAGGTCTCCTAGGCCCTTGTGATCTCCACATGTACAAGATAATCTGATGAAATCCCATTTCCAAGGTTCTCTGTTCATCCTCTTTTTCTGCTCGTTCATTCGTTTTGCCCTCTGTGAAAACTTGCTAGTACCCAGGCTGCAGCAGGTGCCAAAGATTTAAAAAATTGTGGGAGAAAAAAAGCTTGAAATCGATCAAATCCCATCTATCTTTTTACGCTTCCTCCTGTAAATTGAAAAATGACAGACTATCCTTTATGGGGAGAAAGTTGCTCTCGTGATACCCTGGAGTTCTTTTGGAGGAGAGTTTAACACTTTCTAGACCAGGGGGTGTGTCCCTAGAGGATCTGGCTCCTTGGGGTCCATAACCCTTCTAAAATTGTCCACAAAATTTTGTGTACATCTATTGGACCATGTGCATTTTTCCTCTTGGGGAGAGAGTTCATAGCTTTCACCTTTTAAAAAATACAAACAAGGCTAAAATCAGTGTTTTACAGAAAGAAAAAGAAAGAAAAAAAGATAGAAAATATACACCTTAGCGCATTTAATTCTCATACTCAGCCTGGAACCTAGGAACCATCATCTCTGTAGAGATGGGAAACAGAGGCTCTAAGAAGTAAGTGGAACCTTTGCTTGGATACCTGACACCTGTTCTCAGTTGAGAGTCAGGGACTATTAGAGTTGGGATGTACCAGAGACTCTTTGTCCATTTCCCACCCCTCACTTTTTTTCTTTTAATTTGAAAAATTTTACTTTTTTGGCTGCGCCACGTGGCGTGGCATGAGGACTCTGAGTTCCTGACCAGGGACTGAACCTGCACCCCTTGAGGTGGAAGCGTGGGGTCTTAACCCTGGACCCCCCGGGAAGTCCTTCTCATCTTTCATAGAGGGGGAAACTGAGGCAGAGAAGTGAAATAAATTGTCCAAATTTATATGGTCAGTTGTTAGCAAAAATAGGTCAGAAATTCAGTCTTTTGACTCTGTCCAAAGCTTTTGCCAACTAGCGCTTTGTTCTTGCAAAGCCAGTGAGTGTAGGTTTCACAGAAGGTTAAATTGAATTAGTAAGAGACCTCCCCCCTCTATTCATTCTCAGGCTAGGCCTATTCCCACCGACCTGTTTCATGGTCTCCAGGCAACTTTCAGCCTCAAGCACGTTGAGCCTATCAGTCTTAGGAATACACAGATGCACGTGCAAAAGGATTCCACAGGCTAGGAATCCCACATGGGGAGGGACAAAGCCATTAGATAAGGACATCAACCCTGGGCTTGGGAAATCCAGTCCTAGACGCTTGGAGAGCTGAGGAAGAAACGTAAAGAATTTCAACCATGATGCAGAGTGGTACCTCAGTGTGGTGTCCTGGCCCTGCATCCGTACACGTCCACCAGCCTCTCGGTGGTCATTTTGGACATTTCCCCCCTTTTCTTCTTCACTTGGCTCCCCTGGATCTTCCTGCAGTCCCACAGCTGTGCCTTCTCCAGTATTCCACCCCCAGGGGCTTCCCATATGCTGCTCTAGCGTTCTGCTGCTGCAAAAATTCAGATCCATCTTTCAGAATTGTTTTCTTGTCAGTATCCCCACTCAGATGATAAATTCCTTGAGGGCAAGTGCCGGCGCTTAATAGACAATCAATGAATGGAGACCCCTTGTTCTTCATGTGTTCCTGCTTCCTTGGTTGCCTGCTCCTCTCCCAGTTATGCCAGGAAGCTCGCTCTGTGCAGTGTGGGGTCTGCCCCGGCTGTGGCTGGATTAGGGCTGGTGGCACCCGCCCCGCCCCCTGCTCCCCGCCCCGGAGGAGTCAATTCCTTGCCTCTCTGTAACAGGGGAGCTCATTCATTGGTGCTTTCTGGAGGCGCTTGTCTCTGCTCCAAGTTTAGTTCTCAGAATCGAACTGAATCTCTGAGCTTGTGGAGGAGGANTCTGCCCCGGCTGTGGCTGGATTAGGGCTGGTGGCACCCGCCCCGCCCCCTGCTCCCCGCCCCGGAGGAGTCAATTCCTTGCCTCTCTGTAACAGGGGAGCTCATTCATTGGTGCTTTCTGGAGGCGCTTGTCTCTGCTCCAAGTTTAGTTCTCAGAATCGAACTGAATCTCTGAGCTTGTGGAGGAGGAGGCCCCAGATTCCTCCTTGCATTCCAGGCTCAGGCTGGCTGAGCTGAGCTTCGCCCGAGGGAATCATTGAAAGCTCACACTGGGGCTTCCCTCGTGTCTCAGTTGGTAAAGAATCTGCCTGCACTGCAGAAGACCCAGGTTTGATTCCTGGGTGGGGACGAATCCCTGAAGAAGGAAATGGCAACCCACACCAGTATTCTTGTCTGGAGAATCCCATGTACAGAGGAGCCTGGTGAGCTCCAGTCTGCTGCTGCTGCTAAGTTGCTTCAGTCGTGTCCGACTCTGTGCGACCCCATAGACGGCAGCCCACCAGGCTCCCCCGTCCCTGTCTCTTATACACATCTAGATGTGTATAAGAGACAGGAATATTACTCAGCCATAGAAAGGAATGAAATTGTGTCCTGGGTTGGGAAGATCCACTCGAGGAAGAAATGGCAACCCACTCCAGTAATATTGCTTGGGAAACTGCATGGACGGAGGAGCCTGGTGGGCTACTGTCCATTAGTTGAAAAGAATCAGACACAACTGAGCACACAGTAGCTAGTTTCCATTTATGTACATCTGGGCTATTTCCAGTTTGGAGCTATTATGAATAAAGCTGTTATGAACACTTGCATTCAAATCTTTATGGGAAATATGTTTTCATTTATGCCTAGGAGTGGAATTGCTAAGTCACAGGATAGGTGTATATTTAGATCTTTTAATGCCAGACTATTTTCCAAAGTGGTGGTGGTTGTTCAATCACCCAGCCTTGTCTGACTCTGTGACCTCATGGACTGCAGCATGCCAGGCTTCGCTGTCCTTCACTGTCTCCTGGAGTTTGCTCAAATTCATGTCCAAAGTGGTTATACCATTTTAAATTCCAACCAATACTGTGAGAAAGTTCCAGTTACCCCACAGCCTTGTCAGTGTTTGGTTTTGTCATTCCTTTACATTTTAACCATTCTAGTGGGTGTGTTGTAATTATATACCATTGTAATTTTAATTTGCATTTCTTTGTTAACTAATAATGTTAATCTTTTTTTTCGTGTACTTATTGGCTATCCACGTATCTTCACTTTTATGAAACATATTTTCAAATATTTAGTCTATTTTTCAATTGGATTGTCTTATTATCATTTGTAGGGTTTTTTCTTTTCTAGACCAGTGCTGTCCCATAGAATTATCTGCATATTGGAATATATTTATTGTGAAATGCAACTAGTGCAAATGAAGAAGTATATTTTTTAGTTATATTTAATTTAAATTTAAATAGCTATATTGGCTACATATTGGACAAGTTCTAGATAACAGTTCTTATTAGCTTCATATTTTGTAAGTATCTTTTCTTAATCTGTGGCTCGTGTATGGATGCTCAGTGGCCTCCAACTCTTTGAGACACCATGGACTGTAGCCTGCCAGGCTCCCCTGTCCATGCAGTTTTCAAGACAATACTGGAGTGGGTTGCCATTTCCTACTTCAGGGACTCTTCCCAACCCAGGGATTGAACCCAAATTTCCTGCACCTCCTGCATTGGCAGGTGAATTCTTTACCACAACACCACCTTGGAAGCCCAATCTGTGGCTTGCCTATTCCTTTTCTTTAATGGTATCTGTTGATGAACAGAAGTTTTAAATTTTGATCATTGCTTAGTTCTTCAGTTTTTTCTTTAATAGTTATTGTGTTGTATGAACCATCTAAAAACTTTTGATTACTCCAGAATCACAATTTTTTTGTCTAGGTTTATCATCCACCTTGATGATGTTTGATGGGAGTCAGGGTTTTTCGACTGCCATTGTTGTAAAGACTTTCCTAATTGGATACTTTGGTGCTTTTTTGAAAAACAAAAATCTGTGTAAGTGTGGGTCTTTTCTGTTCTCTCTTCCCTTTCATTACTCTATTTACTGAGTCTTATGCTCTTAATAGGAAAAGGCAATGGCATCCCACTCCAGTACTCTTGCCTGGAAAATCCCATGGACAGAGGAGCCTGGTAGGCTGTCCCAGATACTTTCATCCCCGTAAGTTTTGTCTGTGATCACGCTTGACTCTTCCTCCTAATCAGGCCAGCCTCAGAGCATCCATGAGGCTACATGATATGGAATGAACATAGGTAGAAAAGTGTCAAAATTCTGATTGTTTTAATCAGAATGTCCTAATTATATGATCTTTGACAAGTTACCTTTTCTTAGCATTTCTGCTTTGAAGAAACAAAATAGTTATACTATCCTATAGGATTTTTGAGAATTAAATGAGAAAATGTATGTAATATTCATGGCAAATTGGTGCTCATTAATAAGTTTTTTCTTCCCCTCTTTGTTGCCCAAAATAGTCCCAGTCTGGAGACTCATGGGCAATCTAAGTAGCTCAGACAGTAAATAATCTGCTTGCAATGCAGGACACCCAAGTTCAATCCCTGAGTCATGAAGATCCCCAGGAGAAGGGAATGCCTATCCGCTCCAGCATTCTTGCCTGGAGAATTCCATGGATAGAGGAGCCTGGTGGGCTACAGTCCTTGGGGGTCGCAAAGAGTCAGACACAACTGATTGATTAACAATAAACTAAGTTGTTCAGCATTATTATTATCCAAAGTTCACTCAATACTTTATTCATTATTCTAAAGAACACATGTCATTTTTTGCTCCTGCCTCTGGGGAGGCAGTAAGTTCTTTTTTTTTTTTTGTCATAGATCATTTTTATAACTAGTCCTTTACCCTCACATAATACAGCAGGGTCTGCTCAAATCGAAACTGTGAGAATCCTCAATGGTTTTGTGTTTAGCACTAGGAAGCCTCTCTTGGACCCCTGAGAGCCAGAATAGTACCAACCAAGGAATTTCTACTCTCTTCCACTCAAGAGCTGTGCCGAGAAAAGATGGGAGGGCTGCTTGCTCAAGTGTGGCCTTCAAAGACAAGGTAGAGATGAAGAAGAGATGAGAATGTAGCCTGTGGACCTGAGATGTGTAGCTCTGGATATAAAAGCCCCTGAGGAGCCCTGTGGACAAATCATTCACAGCCAGAAAGTGGCACCACCTGCAAACAGAGTAGAAATGTTTGATATTTTTAATTTGACATTTTTAGGAATAGATATCTATATAGGTTGATGTATTTTAATACTTTGTCATGAAGGAAACGGGGTCTTCTATGCTCCAGGCCAGAAGAGAATCTGTAATAATCTTTGTGTCTTCCATGTTGTATTGTTTACTCAGAAGGGACTTTGAACAAGAATTTCCTTGTAGAACCTGGGGTTAGAGTTGCAGACTCTCTGGAGCATGAAAAATTAAGAATCTAGGTTCCAAAAGAAAGAATAGAAAGTACTTCCAAGATGAACTAGTAATGTAAAGCGTGTGAAATCTACGTATTATTCTTTGATGTGTGTCCTATTTACAGAAGGCCACAACCCTTGAAATTTTTCTACTCTTTAGCATCTCTAAACTATTTTCCCTTGGTTTTTCTCAACATCATTTTAGGAAAAGTGAAGCTTCACATCTTTGTTCTCTTCAATTCTTAATTCAATATACACTTGGAAGACACATCTACAGATTATTTAGTTTAATTTCTTCATGTTGTATATAAAGAAGTAGAATTAAATGATTTGTTCAAGATCAGTAGCTAGTTAGGAGCAGAGTTCTGACAATATTCCAGGTTTTCTAACCTCTCTACTGCACTGACATTTGCACTTTGCTTTGCTGTCATAATAGCTAACTAGTAAGTAATTCCTGAACCCCTATAATGCCTAGCACTGGGCTATGTATAGATGATATAAATTATCATTATGATATGGCTCTGGTCCTCAAATATCATAGAGTCCTGTGTCAGAGAAGACATAATTAGAAAATAGTAAAAAGTAATATGTAATAATGTTCCAAGTTGGATACAATTTAAGATAAAGTACTATGAATTCATATAGAAGTAATATTGTGCCTCATTTTAAATAAACCTGGCTGTGTCATAGCAATACTGAACTGTAATTGAAAGCAGGTTGTAAAAGAAAGACCTGAAACAGGCTAGTTTTGTTAACTGTTTAAAATGAATACAATCAAATTGAACCTTAAATTCATGTTCTGTTAAAATATTAACAACAGTTAAAGAAGGCGAAGATTAATACTTGATGAAATTATCAGAGAAAGCTTTATGGAAGAAGTAGGGTTTGACACATGGTTTCAAGGACTGATGGAATTACAAAGAGCAAGTGATCGTCACTCAGTCGTGTCCAACTCTTTGCGACCCCATGGACTGTAGCCTGCCCTCTGGAGTGGCGGGTTATAAACTATTGTAATTGGGATACAAAAAAATATTTTAATGAAAATTTGAATATATTATCCATTAAATATGTTTATGGGTTTCTGAAATAAATTACTTTTAGCTAAAGCTGCTGCTGCTGCTGCTGCTGCTAAGTCGCTTCAGTCGTGTCCGACTCTCTGTGACCCCATAGACGGCAGCCCACCAGGCTCCCCCATCCCTGGGATTCTCCAGGCAAGAACGCTGGAGCAGGTTGCCATTAATGAAGCCTAAATTTGTATGTGAAAGTTAAATGTGGGAAATGCTTACTGGATTAAGCGCTTGAGTAGGAATTCAGATCTCTTCTCACAGAGGTGGCACTGTTTTGCCTGGTTGCTTCTTCTATGATAGCTGGTCAAAATGGAATAATGTCTTTTCAACAATATTCCTTAAAGGTAATGAGAGACCTGTATTTCCATTTTGCTTTTAGCAAGTTGACCTAAAGCAAATAAACTAACATCTCTGACTCTGTATTTCCTTATCTAGAAATGGTATCAATGATAACTTTACTGACAACCTCATGGCAGTTGTGAAACCTGAAGAGGATAATGTGTGTGAAAATCCTTTGGAATCTTTCAGATGTAAGATTCAGTAAATAACAAGTTGTACAGATTATGGCCTAAGGAGTTTCTATGCGGACAGTTTTAGGAATAAATACTGCAGAATTCTCTGCAACGTCGACATGGGTTGTCTGCCGTATCAAAGATTCTAATGAACACAATGTATTATATTTTCCCTGGAGTGTGGATAACCTATGTATGTGTGCAGCATGATTAGTTGATTGCTGCATAGGTACTGAATCATCTTTTATCAATTCTGGGCTGATTTACAACTATGCAGCTGTTATTTAGAGTGTCATTGGAAAATTCTTGTTTGTATTATTTTTAGTTTATAGATTATGTACAAAAAATTACCTTCTTCATACTTGTATCCAGATTAATTGCATTACTGAAGAATGATAATGAACTGCTAATGCAGAGAATAGCGCTCCAACTCTAATTTCTTATGTAACTGAAGAGAAGACTATTTGATCACTGAGAAGAGAGCACAATTATAGAACTGTAGTACCGTCTAGCTTTTCTTCCACTAAGAAGGAAGTTCAGTTGTTACTAAAAGTAGGTTCAGTTGTTACTAAGAAAAACAGAACTTGGTTTGTGATGCAAAGAAAGTCTTCAATTCACTGTTGCCACATCCCTATTCTCTAACATCTAATGATATAGTATTATTTTATGGGGTGTGATAAAATTAATATAAAATTTAATAAATAGTACTCAAATAATAACATTTAACTCTCTATAAAGTTTCAAAATACACAAAGGGTTTAATTTCTTAACAAAATATACATATTTTTTCATATGGCAAAAAATTGCCCTTTTATGTCAATTATATTTCAGTTAAAAATTGCCTATTAGAAATGGTATCTTGATTATATTCTCATTGATATCTGGGTTACTGAGTAGTATTAGTTTTCTATTGCTGCATAATCAATTACCATGGACTTAGTGGCTTAAAAGGATACATTTATTATCTCACAGTTTCTGTAGGTCAGAATTCCGGGCACAATGTAACTGAGTTATTTGCTTCATAATCTCTCACAAGGCTTCAATCAAGAGGTCAGCCAGGGCTGGAGTCTCATTTGAAAGCTCAGCTGGTAAGGACTAACTTCCAGTCCTATATGGTTGCTGGCAGAATTCATTTCCTTACCAGCCTGTTTTCCTGAGAACCTCAGTTCTTTTCTGGCTGTCGGCTGTTCCTTGCAAAAAGGTCTTCTCCATAGGCAGTTTATAACATGGCAGCTTGCTTCTTCAGAGCCAGACAAGAGGTCTCCAAAAAAGCCGGAGTTACAGTCTTACCTACTGTAATCACAGAAGTGACATCCTATCACCTTTGTTGTATTGGCTAGCACAAGTTATGTGTCCTGCTCACCCAGGGGAGGGGATTACACAAGGGTGTAAATGCCAGGAGACAGGGATCATTTGGGCCATCTTAGTTGGAAAAGAACTGATTAGTTTGACATGTGACAGTCTACCAAGAGAGATGCCCATTAAGAAATCTTGCTCAGGGGAATTCCCTGGAGGTTCAGTGGTTAGTACCACTGCGGGCAGGGGGCGGGGGCACGGGCTCAACCCTGGCCAGGGAACTAAGATCCACATGTCACATGACATGGCCAAAAAAAGGAGAAATAGTATTCAATTAATTCTATAATCCAGAAGGAATTGATGGGAGTGACGTCATAGAATTTTCTAGTTCAGTTCAGTTCAGTTCAGTCGATCAGTCGTGTCCGACTCTTTGCGACCCCATGAATTGCAGCACGCCAGGCCTCCCTGTTCATCACCATCTCCCGGAGTTCACTCAGACTCACGTCCATCGAGTCCGTGATGCCATCCAGCCATCTCATCCTCGGTCGTCCCCTTTTCCTCCTGCCCCCAATCCCTCCCAGCATCAGAGTCTTTTCCAATGAGTCAACTCTTCGCATGAGGTGGCCAAAGTACTGGAGTTTCAGCTTTAGTATCATTCCTTCCAAAGAAATCCCAGGGTTGATCTCCTTCAGAATGGACTGGTTGGATCTCCTTGCAGTCCAAGGGACTCTCAAGAGTCTTCTCCAACACCACAGTTCAAAAGCATCGATTCTTCGGCGCTCAGCTTTCTTCACAGTCCAACTTTCACATCCATACATGACCACAGGAAAAACCATAGCCTTGACTAGGCGGACCTTAGTCGGCAAAGTAATGTCTCTGCTTTTGAATATACTATCCAGGTTGGTCATAACTTTTCTTCCAAGGAGTAAGCGTCTTTTAATTTCATGGCTGCAGTCACCATCTGCAGTGATTTTGGAGCCCAAAAAAACAAAGTCTGACACTGTTTCCACTGTTTCCCCATCTATTTCCCAGGAAGTGAGCTGGCTTTAAAGCTCAACATTCAGAAAACGAAGATCATGGCATCCAGTCCGATCATTTTCTAGTTAGCAATACAGTATCACAAGCAAGTAAGTATAAACTACTAAGCACATTATTTTTTCTTCCACTGTTCTGCCCTTTATCTACTACTGTCAGCTATGAAATGAGATAGCCTACATCAGACCCTGAAAAAATAGTAAGGAGTTGTACTTCAGAAAAATGTTAGAGAAAAGAAGTCTCACATATATATGAGTTTTATCAACAAATGGTTTATTTTATCAGCACATGATATTACTTTTGTTATATTGATAACCGATATCTACTAAAAATGGCATTCTCAACAGCACAGGCCAGCACGTGCTTGCCTGTGTGAGTGCCGAGTCACTTCAGCCGTGTCCGACTCTTTGTGACCCCATGGATTGTAGCCGCCAGGCTTCTCCGTCCATGGGATTGTCCAGGCAAGAATATTGGGGTGAGTTGCTTTGCTCTCCTCCAAGGGATCTTCCTGACTCAGGAATCAAACCCACATCTCCTGTATCTCCTGCACTGGCAGGCAGGTTCTTTACCACTTGGCCATCAGGGAAACCCTACATGCCAACATGTTCCTCTGCAGATAAAATAAGGTTAAATAAAATAGTAATGCTTGGATATGATTAGAAATTATCAAAAGAGTCACTATGGCATTACTGTAATAAGGTTGTTGACTCTGAGTAACTGACAAAACTTCATCAGGTAATTAGGAGAGCTCTTTGTATTCTTAACAAGTCAAAACACCAGCTATGAAACAATTTAGAGCAATTATGCACAAAATGATCATTTTCTGTGTGAAAACATTTTTATCTATTTGAAGACTAACAAAGACTGCAAAAGCCTATGATGGGAGAGATTAGTAATTATAACTTCAATAGCGTTTGGACTGTTGAGTTATAGTTAGTGGATGGCCTCTAATAGGATTGAGAATAAGTTCATTAGCCTGAATGGGTAGTCAGGAAAATCCTATTTTGTTTTTATTTTTAAGCTGCAGAAGAAATGCCATGGAAAATGGAAATAGTATTTGTAAGTTTGGTTGGTATGAACTGGAGCACTTCCAGCAGCTTAAGTGTTGTGTAGAAGGCTGAAGACAAAGATACATTTCCTATTTTTAAGTTTGCCAGTTTATCTTAGAGCAAATTGATATTATAACCCTTAATGTTGGTATTTCTGCTCTATTGCTCTAAATCAGACTATAGATGTATTTTGAGAGATTATAGTGATTTGGTAGGAGTTCTTCACTCACATAAAAGGACTGAATAAATTTTGTGCCTACAGTATTTATGACATATCATGTATAATATCTATGGTTCATAAATCCTAAATAGAAAAGGTTAAGAAATGAATTGACAAGATTGGGTACCACCATGCCAAGTAGACTAAGATATTATATAAGCCACATGGTCAAAGAAGACATTCTAATATTGTGGTAGCAGCTTCAAACAGACAAACATCTACGTGTCTCCTTTTTATTAGCTGAAATGTAGGTTTGGTATTTTGACAGGGCCCTGCTTTGTCATTGTCCTTGGAATGTTCTCTTAAGTACACAGGAAAATTCTCTTCTGAATACAGAGTGAAGTCAGGTTTTAGCCAAGTCTTATAGAAACTTGAATACAGAGTGAAGTCAGGTTTTAGCCAAGTCTTATAGAAACTTACGTCTTCTCATCTCTAGTATAGAATTGAAGGGTAGGAAGGACTTTGCTGAAAAAATACATGTTTGATGCTTGGAGCAAATGAAACAAAAAAGCAAAAGACTGGGAATACTAAGGCCTTGGGTGTAGCAAGTATTTGCCTGAGGAGAAAAATACTTTTTCTGAATTCTGATAGTGTGGCTTCTGTTTCAGGGTAGGAGCTTCTTTGAAGGTTTAGCATTAAAAAGAGACTCTATTCAGTTATAATGTGAGCCCTTGACCTTTGCCCAAGGATTCAGTTCAATCATATAAATCAGAAATTCAAATGTCAAATCACCCATGATTTACCCAGCTTTGTATACTGGCATTTAGAAACCCATCCTGTCTCATTCTAGAGGTGAAGTTTTGGTCATTTGGAGGCATTATCAGAAGCCTATCCAGTCTAAGAACATATCGGTATTTCCCCCTCTTTTCGAAAGTTTGCTTTATGCCACTTTGTTTATATGAAGGACCTACGTTAAGTACCTATTTTCACTAAGTGAAATCTGAAGAGGATTTTTACTTTTACGAAAAAAAGGTGAAAAGTGAAAATAGCGTTCAGCATTTGTTTTACAGCAAGTGTCTATAGAGGCAGTGCCCCCTGAGCAGCAAGTCGGCACCTCAAGCTCCTTCCCCAGGAACTATATGCAGCATCTCAGCATCAAGTCACCGTTTTTGTTGTTGTTTGTTGGAGGTTGTAGCTCAGTTGCTAAGTTGTGTCCGATTCTTTGCAGCCCCATGGACTGCAGCATGCCAGGATTCCCTGACTTTCACTAGCTCCCTGAGTTTGTTCAACTTCATGTCCATCGAGTCANCAAGCAAGTAAGTATAAACTACTAAGCACATTATTTTTTCTTCCACTGTTCTGCCCTTTATCTACTACTGTCAGCTATGAAATGAGATAGCCTACATCAGACCCTGAAAAAATAGTAAGGAGTTGTACTTCAGAAAAATGTTAGAGAAAAGAAGTCTCACATATATATGAGTTTTATCAACAAATGGTTTATTTTATCAGCACATGATATTACTTTTGTTATATTGATAACCGATATCTACTAAAAATGGCATTCTCAACAGCACAGGCCAGCACGTGCTTGCCTGTGTGAGTGCCGAGTCACTTCAGCCGTGTCCGACTCTTTGTGACCCCATGGATTGTAGCCGCCAGGCTTCTCCGTCCATGGGATTGTCCAGGCAAGAATATTGGGGTGAGTTGCTTTGCTCTCCTCCAAGGGATCTTCCTGACTCAGGAATCAAACCCACATCTCCTGTATCTCCTGCACTGGCAGGCAGGTTCTTTACCACTTGGCCATCAGGGAAACCCTACATGCCAACATGTTCCTCTGCAGATAAAATAAGGTTAAATAAAATAGTAATGCTTGGATATGATTAGAAATTATCAAAAGAGTCACTATGGCATTACTGTAATAAGGTTGTTGACTCTGAGTAACTGACAAAACTTCATCAGGTAATTAGGAGAGCTCTTTGTATTCTTAACAAGTCAAAACACCAGCTATTAAACAATTTAGAGCAATTATGCACAAAATGATCATTTTCTGTGTGAAAACATTTTTATCTATTTGAAGACTAACAAAGACTGCAAAAGCCTATGATGGGAGAGATTAGTAATTATAACTTCAATAGCGTTTGGACTGTTGAGTTATAGTTAGTGGATGGCCTCTAATAGGATTGAGAATAAGTTCATTAGCCTGAATGGGTAGTCAGGAAAATCCTATTTTGTTTTTATTTTTAAGCTGCAGAAGAAATGCCATGGAAAATGGAAATAGTATTTGTAAGTTTGGTTGGTATGAACTGGAGCACTTCCAGCAGCTTAAGTGTTGTGTAGAAGGCTGAAGACAAAGATACATTTCCTATTTTTAAGTTTGCCAGTTTATCTTAGAGCAAATTGATATTATAACCCTTAATGTTGGTATTTCTGCTCTATTGCTCTAAATCAGACTATAGATGTATTTTGAGAGATTATAGTGATTTGGTAGGAGTTCTTCACTCACATAAAAGGACTGAATAAATTTTGTGCCTACAGTATTTATGACATATCATGTATAATATCTATGGTTCATAAATCCTAAATAGAAAAGGTTAAGAAATGAATTGACAAGATTGGGTACCACCATGCCAAGTAGACTAAGATATTATATAAGCCACATGGTCAAAGAAGACATTCTAATATTGTGGTAGCAGCTTCAAACAGACAAACATCTACGTGTCTCCTTTTTATTAGCTGAAATGTAGGTTTGGTATTTTGACAGGGCCCTGCTTTGTCATTGTCCTTGGAATGTTCTCTTAAGTACACAGGAAAATTCTCTTCTGAATACAGAGTGAAGTCAGGTTTTAGCCAAGTCTTATAGAAACTTGAATACAGAGTGAAGTCAGGTTTTAGCCAAGTCTTATAGAAACTTACGTCTTCTCATCTCTAGTATAGAATTGAAGGGTAGGAAGGACTTTGCTGAAAAAATACATGTTTGATGCTTGGAGCAAATGAAACAAAAAAGCAAAAGACTGGGAATACTAAGGCCTTGGGTGTAGCAAGTATTTGCCTGAGGAGAAAAATACTTTTTCTGAATTCTGATAGTGTGGCTTCTGTTTCAGGGTAGGAGCTTCTTTGAAGGTTTAGCATTAAAAAGAGACTCTATTCAGTTATAATGTGAGCCCTTGACCTTTGCCCAAGGATTCAGTTCAATCATATAAATCAGAAATTCAAATGTCAAATCACCCATGATTTACCCAGCTTTGTATACTGGCATTTAGAAACCCATCCTGTCTCATTCTAGAGGTGAAGTTTTGGTCATTTGGAGGCATTATCAGAAGCCTATCCAGTCTAAGAACATATCGGTATTTCCCCCTCTTTTCGAAAGTTTGCTTTATGCCACTTTGTTTATATGAAGGACCTACGTTAAGTACCTATTTTCACTAAGTGAAATCTGAAGAGGATTTTTACTTTTACGAAAAAAAGGTGAAAAGTGAAAATAGCGTTCAGCATTTGTTTTACAGCAAGTGTCTATAGAGGCAGTGCCCCCTGAGCAGCAAGTCGGCACCTCAAGCTCCTTCCCCAGGAACTATATGCAGCATCTCAGCATCAAGTCACCGTTTTTGTTGTTGTTTGTTGGAGGTTGTAGCTCAGTTGCTAAGTTGTGTCCGATTCTTTGCAGCCCCATGGACTGCAGCATGCCAGGATTCCCTGACTTTCACTAGCTCCCTGAGTTTGTTCAACTTCATGTCCATCGAGTCATTAATGTTATCGAATCATCTCATCCTCTGCAGTCCCCTTCTCCTCCTGCCCTCAATCTTTCCCAGCATCAGGGTTTTTTTCCAGTGACTCTTTATATCAGGTGCCCAGTGTATGGGAACTTCAGCTTCAGCATCAGTCTTTCTAATGAACATTCAGGACTGATCTCCTTTAGGATGGACTGGCTGGATCTTCTTGCTGTCCAAGGGACTCTCGCGCGTCTTCTCCAACACCACAGTTCGAAAGCATTGATTCTTTGGCGCTCAGTCTTCTTTATGGTCCAACTCTCATATCTGTATATGACTAAACCATGGCTTTGACTATACAGACATTGGTCGGCAAAGTGATTTCTCTGCTTTTAATATGCTGTCTGGGTTTGTCATAGCTTTCCTTCCAAGTCACTGTGGCTTTGAACTATTTCTGTGAGCATCGGTGCTGCATCTCAAGTTATGAATATTTTATGCATCTATTAGTAAGATGTATCCTAAGGTGATTGCTTTTTTGTCTTACATCATTTCAGCTTTCATATGGTTTCATAGGAGCAGTCTACTTTCAGATAGTGGGGGAAACCCTGTACATATATTTGTTTTGTGCAATTTTTAAACGTAAGAATGAGGTGCTTCTTTGACAGAACTTTATGTGAGCTAAGGTACTGAAAGGCCAGCAAAGTCTTTGATACGGGAAAATCCACAAACTTTGTAGACCAGGTTTCCCACAGAGAGCCTGGCTCACTGGGAAGTTATTCTCCTAAGCAGAATTACTCCATATATTTTAATGTGAACGTTTGTATTACATATAGATAAAAGCCAGTTTCATGCTTAGTCATGAGAGGAGATTCAGAAACAAATCAGACTATGAGGCAAAGTAGGGTCAGTTAATGGGGCTGTCATTTAGACAAGTCCATAGATGGGGTGAGGTTTTCATTTTGATGAGCCCTTTGAATAGGATGAGAGTCTCAGTTGGGGACAGTCACCTTAAACTGAAGGAAGTAGCACTAATTTGGGGTCTTTATTTAGACTATTCAGCAGGGGATGCAAATGGTCCTCAAGACCTTTCTCTTCTTTAGTGAGCTGAGCAAAGCTGTGCAACCCTGAGGAAGTACCTGAGGTTTATGGGCAGGAAATAAGGCCAGCTTCTTGTTTGTGTGGGTATCTGAGCTTTCAGTGAGTTCTTGGTCACCTAAGGAGGATATATATATTTTGAGAGAGTAATCTAACAGGTACAGATACTCCCTTTCTTGAAAACAATACATACTATTACCGTATGCACAGGAGATATTCAAAATAATTCTGTTTTGATCAGTATTTCTTAAATTTTCTTAGGGTGGTAGAAACTTAATCTTGATAAGTAAGACCCCACCACAGACTCCATATATATAGTTTCTGTATCAGTTCAGTTCAGTTCAGTCGCTCAGTCGTGTCTGACTCTTTGCAACCCCATGAATCACAGGACGCCAGGCCTCCCTGTCCATCACCAACTCCTAGAGTTTACTCAAACTCATGTCCACCGAGTCATTGATGCCATCTAGCCATCTCATCCTCTGTCATCCCCTTCTCCTCCTGCCCCCAATGCCTCCCAGCATCAGAATCTTTTCCAATGAATGAGTCAACTTTTTGCATGAGGTGGCCAAAGTATTGGAGTTTCAGCTTTAGCATCAGTTCTTCCAATGAACACCCAGGGCTGATCTCCTTCAGAATGGACTGGGTGGATCTCCTTGCAGTCCAAGGGACTCTCAAGAGTCTTCTCCAACACCACAGTTCAAAAGCATCAATTCTTTGGCGCTCAGCTTTTTTCACAGTCCAACTCTCACATCCAAACATGACCACTGGAAAAACCATAGCCTTGACTAGATGGACTTTTGTTGGCAAAGTAATGTCTCTGCTGTCTAGGTTGGTCATAATTTGGATTCCAGGGAGTAAGTGTCTTTTAATTTCATGGTTGCAGTCACCATCTGCAGTGATTTTGGAGCCCCCCAAAATAAAGTCAGCCACTGTTTCCCCATCTATTTGCCATAGTGTCCAGATATTCACATGGTGATGTGAATGTAATTCTCGCAGTCTTTATCTGTCCATACCAGCATCCACTGAAATGCCAGATACTTAACTTTGCAGATTATTACCACGTCTTACTATTTTTCTTTACCTTAAGCTCTCTCTCTCTTTTGTATTTCATTATGGTTTTATTTGGGGCTTCCCAGGTAGTAAAGAATCTGCCTACCAATGCAGGAGCCACAGGATGCATAGCAGAAGCTCCCTGGGTTGGAAGTTACCCTGGAGTAGGAAATGGCAACCCGCTCCAGTATTCCTGCCTGGGAAATCCAAAGGAAAGAGGAGGCTGGACAACTACAGTCCAAGGGGTCGCAAAGAGGCATCCACATCTGATTATGCATGTGTATTTTATTTAAAATTTTTTTATTGAATTATAGTTGATTTACAACATTGTGTTTAATTTCTTCTGTGCAGCAAGCTGACTCAGTTACACACACACACACACACATAAATCCAAAGGAAAGAGGAGGCTGGACAACTACAGTCCAAGGGGTCGCAAAGAGGCATCCACATCTGATTATGCATGTGTATTTTATTTAAAATTTTTTTATTGAATTATAGTTGATTTACAACATTGTGTTTAATTTCTTCTGTGCAGCAAGCTGACTCAGTTACACACACACACACACACACACACACACACATTCCTTTTCATAGTCTTTTCCATTATGGTTTGTCACAGGATATTGAATATAGTCCCCTGTGCTATACAGTAGGACCTTTTTGTTTATCCATCCTGTATATCATGGTTTGGATCTGTTAATCCCAAACTCCCAATCCTTCCCTCTCTTGGCCCCTCCCCCTTGGTAACCACACATCAATATTTGTAAGTCTGTTTTTGTTTCACAGATATGTTCATTTGGGTCATATTTTAGAGTCCATATATAAGTGATATAGTATGATATTAATCTTTGTCTTTCTCTTTCTGACTTACTTTGCTTACTGTGGTAATCTCTAGGTCCATCCATGTTGCTGCAAATGTCATTATTTCATTCTTTTTAGTGGCTGAGTAATATTCCTCTCTGTGTGTGTGTGTTTAGCACATCTTCTTTATCCTTTCATCTGTCAGTGGACATTTAGGTTATTTCCATGTCTTGGCTACTGTGGATAGAGCGGCTATAGGGTGCATGTGTCTTTTTGAATTATGATTTTGTCTGGGCATATGCCCAGGGGTGGGATTGCTGAATTATATGGCAACTCTGATTTTACTTTTTTGAGGAACTTCCATACTGTTTTTCACAGTGGCTGTACTAGTTTACATTCCCACCAACAGAGTAGGAGGGTTCCTTTTTCTCCACAGCCTCTCCAGCATATGTTATTTGCAGACTTTTAAATGATGGCCATTCTGACTGATGTGAGGTGGTACCTCATTGCTGTTTTGATTTTCATTTCTCTAATAAGTAACTATGATGAGCATCTTTTCATGTGCTTGTTGGCCATCTGTGCATCTTCTTTAGAGAAATATCTGTTTAGTTGATCTTAAGGCCTGGTGGGTACAGTCCATGGGGTTGCAGGAGTCAGACAGGACTGAGAGATTCAGCCACCACCACGTCTCTTTACGACCAGTTTTCTCTCAGCTACTCCTGTGGCTCTTTATGGAGGCAAATGCAATGAGGCTGCCTCAGACTGTTTGCCTAAACGCAACCCTCAGCCGTTTTTACTCTGCAGTCCCTGCCACTACGCTGAGCTCTACCTGGGAATGCGGGCATTGATTCTGTCCTTCTCACATCCCTCTAAAGGATTTGAGGCTCTCTCCCCGCTTCCTCAGTGGGGCTCAATCTTAGGTAAATGAGGAGAGGTAGTCAAAGTTTATGGGGTTCTTTCTTAGGAGCTGTAATACGTGCAGATAATTTTAGCTTCAAATAATAGAAACCCTAACCAACAGTGGTTTACACAATTGATTATCTCATACAACAGGAGGTCTAGAGACACAGGCCAGGACTGGCATAGCAGCTTCACTGTATAACCAGGAATTCATCTTCTTGCCATACTTACATTTTGTTACCCTTAGCTGTTAGCTTTTGTCACTGTGTTTGGCACCATTGTGCTTGGCATGTTCACTCAACAACTGGCACACCTCAAGGCATCATAATACAGTGCCATATAGTTTATCCAAAGGGGGAAGGGCTATATGAGCTATAAGAAATTATAGGGGGAATTCCTCTATAAATATTATAAAATTTATCTCACCATAGTTACAATCCACAGAAACCCACCCAAATTAGGCCAAGGCAAGAAGAGAATTTGTTGGAAGATGTAAATATATCTTATGGACCTAAAGGATAGGAAGTATAGCTGAACTTTACTGTAGACTAGAAGCAGGAACCAGAAAACTGTTATGAACCAGTACAGCTGTCCTCCCTTCCTTCTCTGGACACATGATCTCTTATTGTCTGCTTTACTTTTCTTTCTTGGCATTGGCTTTTTCTATTTCTCTGTGTACAAACTAGAAAATGGTCATTTTAGTCATACCGGTTCAAATGCAAACTAAGATTGAGTAGCATATCTCATGTTTTAAGTTCTCCGGGGAAAGAATATGATTGGTCCAGTTTTGATGGTATGTCTATGTAACCATGGGGGTGGGTCAAATGACTTAGCAGTTCTTAGGAGCTGAGCAAGAATACTCTTTTGAGAAGAGGCAATGGGTGTATATGTGTCTGTGTGGCAGTGGTTATTGAAGAAGAAATAATAGACAGCTATACTACTCTCTTGATATCCTTAATCTGAGGAATGTGTTAGCTACTCAGTCATGTCTGACTTTTTGTGACCCCATGGGCTGTAGCCCACCAGGCTCCTCTGTCCATGGAATTCTCCAGGCAAGAATACNATACTACTCTCTTGATATCCTTAATCTGAAGAATGTGTTAGCTACTCAGTCATGTCTGACTTTTTGTGACCCCATGGGCTGTAGCCCACCAGGCTCCTCTGTCCATGGAATTCTCCAGGCAAGAATACTGGAGTGGGTTGCCATTCCCTTCTCCAGAGGATCTTCTTAATCCAGGGATCGAACCTCGGTCTCCTGCATTGCAGACAGATTCTTTACTGTCTGAGGCACCAGAGAAGCCCAATCTGAGGAAAGATAAATCAAATTAACCATTCATTCATTCTATAGACATTGGTCTCAGTTTTCTTCCTCATGTTTTCTTTCAGAGAGTGTCAGTACTATTTATGTAGTTGCCCAAATTATTAATTCTATACCACCAATAAGCATCACAGTAGCTAATATTCATTGAATATTGTAGTATGTGATAGGCATTCTATGTACATTATTTTAAGTTCAGTCTCAAAACAACTACAAATAAGTATTGTCTATTTTGTAGATAAGCAAAGTGAAATTTAGAGATGTTAAGTCAAGCTTTCAACATCTCTTATGGATTACTGCAGTAACCTGCTATCTCCCTGCCTTTGATCTGGCCTCTCCCATTTTTTTTCTGCCTGGCAGTCATAGTGGTATTTCTAAAACACAACAGATTTGTTACGTTTGATCATGCTACTTTCCTGCTTAAAATCCTTATAAGGTTCCCTCAAGATAAAGTCCAAATTCCTTCACAGGATGTATAAAACCTTTTATGATCTGGGCAGCCTTTACCTTACCAACCTCTAGCCTCATCTCTTTCAGTCCTGTACCTCACAGTCTATCCTCAAGCCACACAGATTATTTGCAGTTCAGAACAATTCATTTCTTTCCTCTGCACAACAACCCTGTAGTCATTACCCTGTAGTAGTATTTTGAGGAACTTCCATACTATTTTTCACAGTGGCTGTACTAGTTTACATTCCCACCAACAGAGTAGGAGGGTTCCCATAGTCAGGATTCGACTTAGATATTACCCTATTCAGAACCCTTTCCTGATTGAATTTGGTAGTCCTCCTTTATACTTTTGTATCATTGGGTGATTTTCTCTTATGCTTATCAAACCATGCTGTAATTGTGTGTTAACTTATTCTGTCTCTTGCATTGGATCATAAAGTCTTTGAGTGGAAAGATGAAGTATAGTTTAGTTTTGAAAACCCTAAGATTAGGGTAGTGCTTGGTGTGTATTTGTTGCTCAATAAATATTTGTTAAATGAATGAATCTGGGAGAGGTCTGGAAGAACTTACAAAGTTACCTGGAGAGAAACAGATATTTAGCATTTCTTGTTTAATAAATGAATTATTCTGACAGCTATTTCTCCTTAACTATATTCTTTTGGCTTATAATTTATAAAAATTGAGCAGATACAAATTTAAAAATTGAGAAAATTAACCATAAAAACATATCACAAAATAATAAAATTAGAAAGTGATATTAAACAGTAACCTAGGAGTGTTAAACTTAATGTAAGATAAGACTGAATGATGTAACAAAGTTTGAGACTGGGGAAGAAAAAGCAAGGAATTGAGTCTTTTTCAGTGCCTTCTAAATTGAATGGATTTTTTCCCCCCGGTAATATCTGATTTAATTCTTAGAAAAATTCTTTGAGGTTGCTATGCTACAGCTTCATTAAAACTAAAGAAATTAAAGATCAGAGTAAAATAAACTGAATGTACAATAAACTTTCTACAGATAGAAGCAAATGAAACAAAACTCAACCATAGAAAATATGGGGTATATGCGAGGATAAATCATCCTACACCCTAAATGATCCTTTTTTGGGGTCTCTGTATCAGCTTTCCAGCTTTCTTTCCTAAAGTGATTTCCTTCACTCTCGTCTGCTTTGAATGTATGGATACATCCTTCCTTTTACCAGGATAAATTCGATCTCCTCTTTCAAGGTTTGTCTCACTCAAGTTGCTTCTTGAATGAAATTTGTTTCATTAGATCTGTTTTTTGATTTAGCTAAACGTTTCGGAGCCTAGCAAAGCACCCTGACTTCTCTTTCAGAGAATTATAAGCACACAGCAGTAAAAACCAACACAAAAGAGACTATTACTATAGATCACTCAGGAGAAAAAAAAAATCCTTAATAGTGGCAGTGTTAAGTGACTATATTCTGCGCTGTGAGAACACCGAGAGTCATTTTTAACTTCCACCACTCCCTACTTCCTAGTCGGGTCAGTTTTTTAAACTTTCTAAATCTGTTTTCTTATCTACGAAAAGAGGATCGTATTGAGTCTCCTACCTACTCCAGGACTTCTGTGAGGAGCAAATTAGAGGATATACGTGAAAATATTTCACAATTCGGTAAAAGGCTACAAAATGTTTGTACCTGGCTACAGATGAGACCACGACAAGTTATGTTCCTGGGCTAAAGAAACTCAGAGGCTAATCGCTAGGGAATGGAAGCGGAGCGTTGCTACGGGACGTCATCACCCCGCGCCAGACGCGACGGTTTCCGGATTGGGCTTCAGGCAGTATTCCGCGTCATGGGGGTTTGGCTGCGTTTGCTGGTGTTTGGTGGAGTGTCGCTTCGGGGCTGCGGCGGGGCCTGTGTCCCACTTGGGGGAAGCCGACTATTGATTTGTCGGCGCCAGGTCCGTGTTGCTGCAGGGCAGGTGGAGGCGGGCGGGTCGGAGATGCTGGGGCGCCAGGGCTGCAGGTGCTCTGCAGGTGCTCTGCAATTGCCTCTTGCCAAGGACCCACTTCAGCTCCTCTTGGGCCCCCTCCCCTGCTCAGTGAGACCCCAGTTGTCTGGATGTGCCCACTTTCCAGGCAGGCCCCCAGTAGGGCCAGGGCGAGGCATAGAGGGATGTGAAATAGACAGAATATGGATGTGTGACTTTCACGTGCTTTCTTGGTGTTAAGTTTATTTAGAAAATAGGTTAAAGAGAAGGAAAACACGTGGGGGACTTAGCTCCGTAAAGAGGGAAATTATTTACTTGCTATTTTTAACGCCTGGCAAATAAATTTCAACTTAAACAATGTGTCTCTGCAGTTGTGATCAACAGCTATTTGTAAATAACATTAAAGGCCTGACTCAACTAATGGAGATGAGCAGAATTAAAGTAGAAAAGAAAGACCTGTTAATCGCAAATGTAATAATGGAGATAGCTTATTTTAAAACTGTTTTTTTCTTCTTCTTCTCAAGTTCTCTGGCGCTGAGAATGAGACCCTAAAACAAAGAAGATCACAAATCATGTCTCGAGGACTTCCAAAGCAGAAACCAATAGAAGGTGTTAAACAAGTTATAGTTGTGGCTTCTGGAAAGGGTGGAGTTGGAAAGTCTACTACAGCAGGTATTATAGGATATTCTCATTTTGCATAGAACTTTAGGCCAACTGGCAAGTGCACAATATTAAAGTTATAGTTTTGTTATTGAAAAAGTATTCGTGAAGTTTCTAATAGCTGGTTCCTTAGTATGAGGAGTTGGTAGTGATTGAGGGCTTAGATTTTGAAGTTAGGCAGAACTAGATATGTTGCCAGATCTTGACTCCTTAACTGAGGAAATGGTAGTCAGGTTGCCCATCAGATCTTCAGTTTACTTAACTGTAAAGTGACAATGATGATAATCTTTTTCATAGGGTGGTCATGCAAATTAAACAAGTTAACCACTTAGCCCCCGTCTCCTACATAGTAAGTACTCAACGTTTGATTGTTGTTATTATTTTTAAAACATTTAGTAAGTTTAATACTAAATTTATTTGTTTTATTTGCATTCTTCTCTAATCTTTTTCAGTGTACATTGAGCTAAGTAGTTGCAATAAGATTGTTTACATTATTGTGACCTATTTTCATTTAACCATAACAGTTTTCCAGCATTTATAAAGTCAAAATAGATCTAATATTTGAAAATCTTTTAATTATTTAAAACATTTAATTTTTAAATCTTTATATTAATATACTGGAACAGAGAATTTTCTTTTGGTGGAGTTTTCAAATTGATTATAGATTTCATTGTGACCGAATGCTGCTTTAAGAACTCATAAAAGAAGTCCCACTAGAAATGTAAGAGGTACCATCCAGGACTAATTAACAGGTATTCCCAATTTTTTTCAAAAGAAACTTATTATTTCTAAAAAAAATTTCAGTATAATAATGTAAAAAGGTAACTCTCCTCCTTCCACTTCAACAGAGGCAACTTGTATTATTAATTTGAAGTCATAAATCTATCAAGTTTTGTTGCATCACTTAAAATTTTCAGTCATTTTAATAGGAATGGCTTAATTCAGATCTTACCCAATTTATCCTTTTTGCAGTTGAGTAAGAAAAAAACTGTCCTTATTATATTTCATTTTGTTAGTTTTGACATAGTTCCTCACTATTAAGATCTTGTATATATTCATGTATTTTTTTAAGCTTTTGACTCAAATTTCTGCATTTTTTCAAATTGAAGTGTAGCGATGTACAGTATTATGTAAGTTCCAGGTATACAGCATAGTTCACAATTTTTGAAGGTTATATTCCATTTATAGTTATTATAAAATACTGGATCTAATCTCTATGTTGTATAATATATCCTTGTAGCTTATTGATTTTATAATAGTAGGTTGTACCTCTTAATTCCCTACTCCATCTTGCACCTCCTCCCTAAGATCTGTAAAGTTTTTTTTCCCCTCAGATATTAATCTAAACTTGGGACATATATGTACCTTAAAATTACTTAATTCCATTGAAACCAATGACATTTTGAAATAAAAAGAGTCAGGTACAGAGTTCCGTGACTTTCACTAGAGATCCTGTGTCTTGACTCAAAGCCATATTCCTGGATACAGCAGTTCTGTAGTTGTATAACCAGCTATAGATCCAACTATATAGTGTCATTAGCTTAGTTCCTCCCCACCCCCATTTTGACCTGAATGTATTGTGGAAGAGTTTTCCATGTATTTTGAAGAAATTAAGATTTAATAAGTATTGTAGTTATGATAGACTCCTACTATACCATGTTATTATTTAAAATGGTTAGTGATTGTTCTTAATGAATTTATGCTGTATCCTACAAACTCTTGCTTTCTTTCCTAAGGATGTAAAATCTATCTATTTGATATTTTGTTTTTAAAATTTGGAAGCTCTTAGTTTTCAGTTCTAGAATCCATCTCTACTTGTGTTTTGAAAATTAAGGTTTCAAAAAAAAAGTACCTGTTTTCAGTGGTGTGAATCCTTTTGCAAGCTCTGTGTTTACTTGGTTTGGTTAAAGATGGAAGGCATTTTCATAATAGCCATAAGTTCTTTGGGTTTTGTGCAATATAATTTGTCAAATCTGTAGGCTAGTTGTTTAAAACACATTTATTTATTGTTTTAGGTTCTAAGATCATCTAATGCCATGGGCTGTGGCAGCATTTAGACAGGAAAATATATGAGAAAATGTCCAGTGTGTGACATATGTGCGCTTTAGTAAGCGTCCCTTCCTTGCTTTTCATCTTTGTTAGCATCATACCATCTATCTCAAATATTTGATCTATTCTTTTCATAACTGCTCTCTCTGCTTTAGAAATAGATTATTTCTATGTAACTCTGTCTACATTATATTTCTTTCCCTTATACATATTTATTCCAATTCCAAACTGTCTCAAAATACTTCCCATCTGACTATGCATGCTAGAAATATTTTAGATTAGAATGAGGACATTTGATTAATGCAGACATGCTCTTAGATTCTATTGTGTAGATGGAGAAAGACCCTCACATTGAAATGAATTACTCTGCCTCAAAGTTGGATTATGTTTAACCTACAGTATACTTGAAATTCAGAATTATTTTATAATTTGTGATTTAATGATTAAATCAAATATTAAACATTAATAATGATTTAATAATGAATTGTCAAGTGCCATTCCCTAGGCTGAGTACTTTACACTTAAGAATTTGATTTGATTCTCACAAGAGTTATGAAATAGGACCTCATTTTATCAAGGAGGAAACATACTTGGGGGCAAAAATACTCAAGATTGTAAAACATGAGTGGTGACCCTGGGGTTTGAACCAGGTCTGCCTTGAGAGTTTATGTTCTTAAATACTTCAAAAGAAACTGTATTGGCGTCATCTATAACATTGTCCAGTAAGGAACTGTGATCCACAGTATGAGGGTCTGCTTATCAGTTTGGGAATGTGTTCCTTTTGGACCTCTTTCTCTCTTGCTGGGTTAACAGTTGTTTGGGGGCCTACTGCTTTCCCCGTTTATGTCTGAGATTCACTATTAATAGGCACTTTTGGGAAACTGTTTCACTGTCTTACCTTTTTACCTTTTTCCCTTCCCTCTCCTTACTGGTCCAAGCTTTCAGTTATGTGGGTATTTGTGAGTTAGTGTTTGGAATTCCTGTATTACCTGCATTTATTTTTAAAAAACAGTAGGATCAGCTCCATTTTTATTTATTAAAAAGTAATTTTTCTGCAAAGTATTTTTTGAAAATAATTGAATGATATATACATTAATATGATTAAAACATTTAATGGATTACTTAAACACAGTTGTAACATATGATAAATGGATTATTTAAAGTTTTGAGGCATGTATCTGTTACTTATGCTGAAATGTTATTTTCCTTTTTGTCTTTTACTTTTATAGTCTCTCCATGTCCATGTTTATTTTTTTAAATAAAGGATTTATATTAAAATTTTATTTGCTTTGGTTATTACATTGAAAATATTAAAAGGCAAAATGAATTCTGGTAGAAGGAAAGTTACCAAATTTAATTTTTTTTTTTTTCTTACAGTGAACCTTGCACTCGCTCTAGCAGCAAATGATTTGGTAGGTATTTATTAATAGAACTACTAATTTATTAACATTTTAAAGTCAATTATTTAGAGCATACTGATGTTTTTCATTTACTCTTATCATATTCTGGTAGAAGGAAAGTTACCAAATTTAATTTTTTTTTTTTTCTTACAGTGAACCTTGCACTCGCTCTAGCAGCAAATGATTTGGTAGGTATTTATTAATAGAACTACTAATTTATTAACATTTTAAAGTCAATTATTTAGAGCATACTGATGTTTTTCATTTACTCTTATCAGGGGCTGTATATTGTAGCTGTAGTTATTTGCATGTCTTTAAGGGGCTAAAAAATCTGCCATAAGTACTGGTTACATTTAAGAATGAAAATGGAAGGGGATTGCTGGTCAGGGAATTCAGGTAGCCTCTAGAAGTTAGAGAAGGCAAGAATTGTTTTTTTTTTTCCTTAGAGCCTCCCAAAGGTATGTAATCGTGTCAGCTCCTGAATTCTAGCTCATTGAAATCCATCTGAATTTCTGTGATAATTTTTTGACAGTAAAAGTAGGAAACTGATACAGGAAGTCAGTTTTCTTAGTCCTTAAATTTCTAAAAGTGTCTTTATTTTACCTTCACATTTGCTAGTTTGACTAGATGTAGAATTCCAGGTTCACAGTAATTTGCTTTCCGAACCTTGAAAACAGCTTTCCTTTTTCTTCTAGCATGCTAATAAAAGGTCTGGTGATAGTCTGATTCATACTGCTTTGTAATAACCTGTGTTTTTTTCCCCTGAGGCTTTTATGAGTTTCCTTTATTTCTTTTAAATTTAGAAATGTCACAGATATGTGTCTGGTTGTTGGCATTACATTTTTTTTTAACCTGTTTGGAAATTGGGCAAGCAGTACAAGGCTTGAGTCTTTTTCAGCTTAGGGAAAATTTCCTCATTGATTACTTTTTGTGATGTGCTTGTTCTTTCTCCAGAAGTCTATTAAGTAGGTATTGGCTGTTTATACTTGTTAATTTTTCTCTCATATTTTCCATCTCTTTGTCTTTTGCTCTGTGTTTTGGAAGATGTCTTATGCTATTTTCCACACTGCAATATTAGGTTGTGGTTGTTATTTAGCCCTTTTTATTTTTATTTTTAATTTGGAAATTATATTTTTTTTAGTTTTTCAGAACTGTTTCCCTATTTTTCAGTTGCTTTTCCTGATCACTTAAAAAAAATGGTTGTACCATTAGTTTGAGTCTCTCTGAGGATGCTAATTAGAATTAATAAAATGGTTCCTTTTAATGATCTCTATTTATTTAGCATGGTGGTTCTTATAATGTGGTCCTCTGACCAGCAGAATGAGCATCACCTGGGAACTTGTTAAACACATAAAATCTTGAGCCCCAGACCTACTGAATCAGAAACCCTCAAGGTGGAGTCCTATAGTTTGTGTTTTAACCAGCCCTCTAGGTGATTTTGATGCATGCTAAAGTTTGAGAACCATGCATCTAGATTTTTTTAGAACTCTAAATTGCTAATGCTCTCTTTCGTTTTCTTGTGTGATTGTTTTTAATTTAGTTTTAAGCTTTTTTTTTAAAATTTGTTTGTTTCAATGCAAATTTGGAATAGAAGAGAGATACTCATGTATGGTTAGGCAACTTTAAAAGCCAGTACTACTTTTTAAAGAATACTTTTTATTAAAGCACTTAGTTACCTTGAAGAAAGGACCCCATCTTTCTTAAATTAGGGAGGAAACAGGAAAAATTCAGTGGATAGGAAGGTAAGTAAATTCATAGGTGTGGGGATCTTTTAATTTGGTTATCATTTCAGCCAAAGCTTTGAGTCTTTTTTTTTTTTTTTCTTTTCAGGACCTGGCTTTTATTCAAAAAGACAAAGAAATGTCATAAATCCAAGAAGTAACCATGTAATAAACGATCTAAGGATGAAAAAAATAGTTAAAAGGGATTGATTCCTTCATTGTTAGATGTTGCTAGTTTTTTTAAACATTTATTTTCACTCATTTATTTTGGCTGTGCTGGATCTTTGTTGCTGCTCGCGGGCTTTCTCTAGTTCCAGTGAGCCCTGCTGTGTTGTGCACAGGCATCTCGCTGCCTCTAGGCCCGTGGGCTTCAGTAGCTGCAGCATGCAGGCTTAGTAGTTGTGGCTCGAGGGCCCTAGCATGTGGCAGGCCTCAATAGTTGTGGTACACGGGCTTAGTTGCCCCATAGCATATGAAATCTTCCCAGACCAGGGATCAAACCATGTCCCCTGCATTGGCAAGTGGATTTTTATCTAGCATACAACCAGAAAAGTCCTAGATGTTGCTAGTTTGGTGAGATGGTAGCTCCGAAATTTCTGTTTTGCTGTTTGCTTCACAGCACCCCATCCCCACCCCCTCCTTCAGGCATGAGAGCAGCTTCATCTTTAATGGTCTAGATGTATGACAGGGAAATTGGCCGCAAGAAAGGAAAAGCAATGTTTTTCTCTGGGCCACTTTTTCAGAAAGCATGTTAGTATCCTTAAGTGTCTTTAAACACGTTGTAGAATCTTCCTTAGGAAGGGCTTCAATATTCTGTTGCCCAGAAGGTGAGTTTTGTTCCTTTTTTTCATTTCTTGATTTTTTTTTTTTTAGCAGCATTAGTATAGAACTTATAAAAAGGAAAGTCAGGAAATTTGAGCAGCATGTTGTGGAACTCAAAGATAACCTGATATAATGCAGTATTTTATAGTTGGTTACTGTCTTGTCCTAGTTAACTAGTTTGCGTGTATTTAAGAAAGATTCATTGTATACAGCTTAATTAACAGTGTTTTTGATTTGGGAGCAACATGTTTGACTTAAACTGTGATCTGCTGAAGGACTAACTTCATATAGAAAAGAAGATAGATCATATATAAATATATAATTTATATATATCTGACATAGTCTTATAATCTGTATTCCCCAACCTAAAATTTTAGTAATATTGCATTTATTTCAAGGACATGTTTGGTCTATAGGGAAAACTCAAGATTCCTCTAAGGCTTTCTCATTGCCTGAGCTGATATAGATGGCTTATGTCCAGGGACATTTATTGGGGAATGGTACTAGGGTTTGTTGCTTTGGGGCTTAAAACCTCCAGGTATCATGGTGTCTTTGGAGCTGATCTAGTGATTTATTCCCATGGAGCTTAATTCCATGGAGCTTGTGTTGTAAGAGAAGTCTCTGACCCGCTTACCCTTTAAGCCAACTTTGCCCAAGACCTTGCTAATTGTTTTCTCCTTTCTTCCTTGGGTTGCCTTTTTTTAACATCGCAGTGGGAAGATCTAATAAGACTTGTTGGCTTAGATGAAACAGGTCCAGGAAGTTATTCATTTTACTTACATTGTTGGTCTTAATAATCTCTAAACAGGGTTATATAAACCCCAGGGTATATGTAAGATAGTCATTGGAATGTGGAATTTTTCTTTATTTGTATGAATTTTTATCTTTTAAAATTTATGTTCTTTGTGTACACTTTATAATTTATAGTAAATTAATATAGTGGCTCTAATAAAGTCAACAGATGTATTAACATGTATTGAGATTGTATACTTAAACATTTTTCACTGAGTGGGGTACGTGGTCAGAAAAGTTTGGTTGTCACTGGCCAAGGCAAAAGAAAATAATTCTGAGCTGGATCATATGCCAGTTCAAAAGAAGACTACTTTATAGATGGAAATAAAAGCCTTACAAGAATAGGGTGTGAATTTCCTCTGCCTTTTGTACTTTCCTTTGGGGATGTAGCAGGTAGTGTTACAGGGCAGAATTTGGGATCCTGTCATGTGTACCATGCACTTAAATATTCAATCCTATGGTATATTGGAGCTGGCTCATGCTAGTTGTGAGAACTGTTAAATTTTCAAGAATTTTGCAGTTGATATCCTGTTGTTAGCTCAAAATAGGCCATGGTAGGAGTATTTAATTAATAAAAATTGACAAATACTGAAAATTAGACTTCCCACCTCACCCTGGGCCATTGTTAAACATTTTTTGGCACAACACTGATTATACATATTACCAAGCATATATTTTAGTCTTTCTTTTTTCTATTTTCTCAACCACTTTTATTATGGATCTCATTCTTCTACAGTGTAAATTTAGTGAGCAGAGAAGCACTGAAACTGGAGAAGGGAAGCTAAAGGTCACCAGAAACCATTGATAAGCTCTGTGATATTCCTAAATCAGTTTACTTCAGTTCATTTTAGTTCAACAGATTTAATGAATCTTTAACACTCACTGTCAGACACAATGAGTATGAGTATATAAAGAGAAGTAAATATGCCTACTAAGACTGCATTAACAAACCTGTTTTGTGTGTGGATATATAATTACATAAGTGTATATATGTCTTTTTGTGTATGTGTGTGTGTATTTTGGTGATGGTAATCATTTCAGTTCAGTAATCATTCCTTCTGTGAGTGAGACAAAGTGTGCTTAAAGCAACACTTAATAAGGTTTTATTGTAATTTGTTTCAGAGTAGGCACACTGTGCACTCTTAAAGGTTTTATAATCTAGTGAGGACAAGAGGAAGATAAATGTCTTAAAATGATGACCTGTGTTCAAGGTCAAATATAGTAGTGTTTCTGTCCAAGACAACTAGCTTTTATTTCAGAGAAAAACCGTCATTTTTTCACAGAGCATTTTAGTGAACATAATTATATTTGCCTTTCACAGAAACCTATAATGCAGTACACTTAGTATTTATCAGTTTTATGGTCTTTATTGATCCTGCCCTATCCTTGTCACATTTCATCAGCCAGCAAATGTCCTTTTTTGTCTCTGCAATATTTTTCCAGTATGTATCTTTCTCTTTTCACTGTTCCCACTCTAATTAAGCCTCATGTTACTTCTTTTTTGGCTCAAGAGTGCCTACCCTTCCCCAAGAACTTTGCTACTTTGGAGAATATAGAAATGCATGAAATACAGCCCCTGCCTTTAAGGGCCTCGCAGACTAGGAGACTGCTGCAAGCACCTCTTACCTGCCCAAGCACAAATCCATTCAGTGCATAATGCCAGATTGTTCTTACTTGAGCACCACTGGAACCCCATTTCACCCTGCTCAGAGTCACTCCTGAATGCCTTTGGTGAACTTCAAGATCTTCTATAATTGGCTCCCATCCACCTTTCTGGGTGTATCTTCAGCTCTTCTAAACGGTCCCTGTGCTCTGGCAAGTCTGGGTTACTTGCTGTTGCCAGTTTGGGCTTGACTATATTGATATTATGTTCGTAATAGCTTCCAGTGTTTCTTCCATGTTTCTACTGGAGTGTCTATACATTTTCTTCAGCTTTATTCGTCCTCTCCTCCAGGCTGGGATGCATGGCTTGGCTGGTTATATCGTGCCCCTAGAGTGCTTCTCAAGGGAATTGAGTGGTGACAGACATCCAGGGTATCCTCCTCTTCATGTGCACCCGCAGACTGCTTTCTGATTCACACTGAGGCCCTGTGTGAGCTAGCCTGCCCTGAGAGGTACTTAGTGACGTGCTCCCTGAATTCACTCCCAGGGAGGGTCTTTCTTCCATCTTGTGAAATCCAGTAGCACTATTTATTGTTACTGTTATGTACCCACGTAACCATTCTGGTAATTTTATATAGCAAATAATAAAAATAACATTTATCGAACATTTGTTATATGTCAAGCACTGTTCCTCATGATGTTTCTTAATTCATTTATTCTTCATAACAACCATATAGGACTTGATACTGTTATGATCCCTGTTGTACATAAGAAGCAGAAGCAGCTGGAATCTAAGTATTTTGCCCAAGCTCACCCCAGGAAGTAAATGGCAGAGCCAGGTTTGAATGCCAGCCTAGATCCTGTACCCTTAGCCTATTTGTTATACTCCTCCTATGATAGCTGGATTCTTATGATTCAGAACTGTGTTGTCTTCGTTCTTGGCTATTGACTTAGGAAATAGACAACAAATGTTTGCTACATGGATGAATCAAGTGTATACAGATGGGTTTCGTAGTATATAAGTGCGAAGTTTTGTTTTGCGTTGTTTTTTGAGGAGTAGTGTGGGATGGGAGGGCTTGTTGTGGCTTAGTGGCCTGCATACTATTCTTTTCTAGTGTGATCCATCATTCTACTTGGCTCTCTTCTCATTTTATACTGTCCAGTAATCTCATCTTTTCCCGCTACCCCAGTAACTACCCATGTGCCCTGGATTCTAAATGCATCAGCAGCCTAGGTATCTCTCCTGGGTGCCAGACCTGGATGCCCCACCTACTGTAGATGCCCACTTGAGTGCTTTACAAACATTCAGGCTCAACATGTATAAAACCAAACTCTTCTTTCTTGTAACTGTCTTTGTCCTGTGACAGTCATGTGGTTCCCTCCCACCTCCAAATCAGATACCTGTTCCTGCTGCTTCTACCACTCAAAGCTTTCTGGAGTATGTCTTCTCATTTCATTCCTTAATGCCATATCTTTTTCAGACCTTTATTATGGATCTTTCATGAGGTGATTCCAGCTGTTTATTTTCTCTGCTATGATGCTTTGAGGACAAGACTAGTACTTCCCATATTATTTGAGAGATCTGTTTCCTTGTTTAATTTCTGTGCTAGTTTAGGAACCTTTTTGGGCCAAGGATCTTGGCCTTATTCCCTTTTTTTTTAATTCTCAGGCTCTAGTCCAGTGATGGTATATAGAAGGCTCTTGGTAAATGTTGGTAATGACAGTGGAACACGTTAAGTGAAGAGTGGTTGTGAATATATATACTAATATATTTCACATATGTAGATTCCAAGTGTTGGATAAGCCATCTATGATTTGCTGAATGCTAAACTATGCCGCTTTCCCCCCTGAGCAAATGAAATTGAAATCTAAATGGGATAGTGTGAAGTGCTTAGCACAATGGCTAGTACATAGTAAGCTTTAAATTACTTTTTAGTATTGTAGCTAAATAAAATTTTTTTGCAAGTAATGTCTCAAAAATTGATATGCATTTTGCTTAATTGACTATTAACAAAAACTTATTTTCAGTTTTTACTTATTTTCCATTGCTACAATGAATCATTAAGTAGAATTTTAATTGGACTGAAAGATGGAAAAGGAAGCAGTATAATCTTCAAAGAGTTTGTGTTTCTTTGGTTATTTTTTTTCCATTGATGTTTATCTCAAAATATTTATTTTTTTCCCATGATTACATAATGTCTTCACACTTATTCTTTGCAGATGTACTGCTCTATTTCACAAAATTATTATGAGAGGCTCTTAAACATAATTAAGATTGTCTTAAGTCTTTGAAGTTCTGTGATTATGTTGGGAAAAACTGGAAAGTTTTAGTTCGAGATTTAGGTTTTGGTTTTTGAAAAGTTCATTGATCTTGGAAAGAGAACATGATATGTACTGCCACTTAAAACATGATGATTTTCTTCATTAATAGCTATGTGTATAGCAGTTAACAATCCAGCTTTTTGGTGGCAAATAGGCCTGGGCTTGATTCTGGCTCTGCCTCTTGCAGCCTGTATAACTTTTACCTGTACCTACCTCTTAAGGCTGTGAGTATTAAAGGAGATAATACACATATAGCACTTAGCACAGTGCCTGGCACATTGTTGTTGCTGTTCAGTCGCCTCTGACTCTTTGCAACCCCATGGTCTGGCATATAGTAAATGCCAATAAGAGCATTAGCTGTTCTAGTTTTCTAAATTCCAGCCTGGACACATTAACTATAATATTAGTTATAATGTGAATTTGGATTAAATATGAATGCAACTCTGTTTTTCACAGTTCATAGGAAATCCTGATGTATACTACTTAGCTCATATTGGGGGTTATCTTCTCTTTAATGCCAGTGTTGTAAAGAAATTACAGTATATTAAAGCAACCTGTTCTTAAATTTTTTTTAATCATTGCTTGGTAGTATATACAACATACACATTTCTTATAAAAATATTTTCTTTTGTTAATGGTTAGTCATTTTGGAGGAAGGGTGCACTGTTAGTGTTCAAAGTATAGATATTTTAAAGCTGGAGAGGAAACTCGGACAAGAGATCCGGAAGGAACAATTGCAAAATCATTTTTCCTCCTTTTTTGTTCTTCAGTTCAAAAGTAATTCTTGGTAAAAAGAGTGTTTTTTAAGTGAATTTGAACTCGCACGTTTTGACATTTACTGAGGAGAGACTCAGAAGATCTATTTGTATCTTTAATTCTTAATTAAAACTAAGAATTTGTTTTAGGATAAGAAATGGATTTATTTTAGTAGTTATAAATAAATTTATAATGACTTTCTTACAAATATTTTGATAATTGTGATCACTACACATATTCATGGAGAAGGCAATGGCAACCCACTCCAGTACTCTTGCCTGGAAAATCCCATGGACAAAGAAGCCTGGTAGACTACAGTCNTGTAACTGTCTTTGTCCTGTGACAGTCATGTGGTTCCCTCCCACCTCCAAATCAGATACCTGTTCCTGCTGCTTCTACCACTCAAAGCTTTCTGGAGTATGTCTTCTCATTTCATTCCTTAATGCCATATCTTTTTCAGACCTTTATTATGGATCTTTCATGAGGTGATTCCAGCTGTTTATTTTCTCTGCTATGATGCTTTGAGGACAAGACTAGTACTTCCCATATTATTTGAGAGATCTGTTTCCTTGTTTAATTTCTGTGCTAGTTTAGGAACCTTTTTGGGCCAAGGATCTTGGCCTTATTCCCTTTTTTTTTAATTCTCAGGCTCTAGTCCAGTGATGGTATATAGAAGGCTCTTGGTAAATGTTGGTAATGACAGTGGAACACGTTAAGTGAAGAGTGGTTGTGAATATATATACTAATATATTTCACATATGTAGATTCCAAGTGTTGGATAAGCCATCTATGATTTGCTGAATGCTAAACTATGCCGCTTTCCCCCCTGAGCAAATGAAATTGAAATCTAAATGGGATAGTGTGAAGTGCTTAGCACAATGGCTAGTACATAGTAAGCTTTAAATTACTTTTTAGTATTGTAGCTAAATAAAATTTTTTTGCAAGTAATGTCTCAAAAATTGATATGCATTTTGCTTAATTGACTATTAACAAAAACTTATTTTCAGTTTTTACTTATTTTCCATTGCTACAATGAATCATTAAGTAGAATTTTAATTGGACTGAAAGATGGAAAAGGAAGCAGTATAATCTTCAAAGAGTTTGTGTTTCTTTGGTTATTTTTTTTCCATTGATGTTTATCTCAAAATATTTATTTTTTTCCCATGATTACATAATGTCTTCACACTTATTCTTTGCAGATGTACTGCTCTATTTCACAAAATTATTATGAGAGGCTCTTAAACATAATTAAGATTGTCTTAAGTCTTTGAAGTTCTGTGATTATGTTGGGAAAAACTGGAAAGTTTTAGTTCGAGATTTAGGTTTTGGTTTTTGAAAAGTTCATTGATCTTGGAAAGAGAACATGATATGTACTGCCACTTAAAACATGATGATTTTCTTCATTAATAGCTATGTGTATAGCAGTTAACAATCCAGCTTTTTGGTGGCAAATAGGCCTGGGCTTGATTCTGGCTCTGCCTCTTGCAGCCTGTATAACTTTTACCTGTACCTACCTCTTAAGGCTGTGAGTATTAAAGGAGATAATACACATATAGCACTTAGCACAGTGCCTGGCACATTGTTGTTGCTGTTCAGTCGCCTCTGACTCTTTGCAACCCCATGGTCTGGCATATAGTAAATGCCAGTAAGAGCATTAGCTGTTCTAGTTTTCTAAATTCCAGCCTGGACACATTAACTATAATATTAGTTATAATGTGAATTTGGATTAAATATGAATGCAACTCTGTTTTTCACAGTTCATAGGAAATCCTGATGTATACTACTTAGCTCATATTGGGGGTTATCTTCTCTTTAATGCCAGTGTTGTAAAGAAATTACAGTATATTAAAGCAACCTGTTCTTAAATTTTTTTTAATCATTGCTTGGTAGTATATACAACATACACATTTCTTATAAAAATATTTTCTTTTGTTAATGGTTAGTCATTTTGGAGGAAGGGTGCACTGTTAGTGTTCAAAGTATAGATATTTTAAAGCTGGAGAGGAAACTCGGACAAGAGATCCGGAAGGAACAATTGCAAAATCATTTTTCCTCCTTTTTTGTTCTTCAGTTCAAAAGTAATTCTTGGTAAAAAGAGTGTTTTTTAAGTGAATTTGAACTCGCACGTTTTGACATTTACTGAGGAGAGACTCAGAAGATCTATTTGTATCTTTAATTCTTAATTAAAACTAAGAATTTGTTTTAGGATAAGAAATGGATTTATTTTAGTAGTTATAAATAAATTTATAATGACTTTCTTACAAATATTTTGATAATTGTGATCACTACACATATTCATGGAGAAGGAAATGGCAACCCACTCCAGTACTCTTGCCTGGAAAATCCCATGGACAAAGAAGCCTGGTAGACTACAGTCCATGGGATCGCAAAGAGTCGGACACAACTGAGCGACTTCACTTCACACATATTCATACAGATTACATTCATAGAGGATTATCAGTTTATAATCAGTGAAAAGAATGAATAGATTTCCAGTGAAGCACTTTTGTCTTGGACTTCCCTGATAGCTCAGCTGGTAAAGAATCCACCTGCAGTGCAGGAGACCTGTTCTATCCCTGGGTTGGGAAGATCCCCTGGAGGAGGGCATGGCACCCCACTCCAGTATTCTTGCCTGGAGAATCCCCGTGGACAGAGGAGCCTGGTGGGCTGCACTGCATGGCATCGCAAAGAGTCGGACACGACTGAGTGACTAAGCACAGCAGAGTACTTTTGTCTTATTCCTTCATATATAGGTTTGTTCATTCATTCTTTTATAAAAACATTTGTTGAGGGCCTGTCATCTCCTAGGTTCTGTGCTTGACATGGGAATTCAGAGCTGAAAAAGCCCTACCTCTGTCCTCATCTTAGTTAATTTACAGCCTGAGTGCCTGTTTGGGAGACTGTTATTTCAGTTGCAGCCAGGATCTCTATGTGACTAGATGATTTTTGACTTGTCTCTGGTCTAAATCTCTTCTCATTTGCCACAGATGCTCTTCCAAATGTTTCCCATTTTCAGTCTGTCTATCACATTCCACATTTCTTCACCCTGAAAGGTTGTCGTTGAACCACGCAAAGACCCCGGGATCCTTGGCCTCCGGAGGAGAAGAATTCAATCCTGGGCCAGAGATGAGACTTGATCACTCAGAGCTTTTGTGTAATAAAGTTTTATTAAAGTATAAAGGAGATAGAGAAAGCTTCTGACATAGACATCAGAAGGGGGTAGAAAGAGTACCCGCTTGCTAGTGTTAGCAATGGAGTTATATACTCTCCAGTGAATCCAAAGAATGTCTGGAGGTTGTAAAGACCTCACCAGATCTACTCCCATAATTTACATTTTAATATAACAGAATTAGCCAGAAGGTTTAATCCAGAGACTGTCCTCAGGCAGGATACATTATTGTTAAATGATCCTAAGGAATGTAGAGGGAAAAAAAGTTTGTTCTTTCTTTCTCCTTGAGAATTCCAGACCCCTCTCTCCTTGGGGACCCCTAGACTTCTTATCAGCCTGCCTAGGAAGTGACTCTGTCAACCCCTAGCATGTGATCTTGCCTCCTGTTCAACTTGAAAAATGGGCTTTTCCTAGGTAACTTGTTTACTGTCCTCTCCCTTTATCATTTGTATCTTTCTGTGATCATCATGATTACGTTCCTCTCCTTCCTCAGGGAAAGCGATTTCAGACCTGATACCTCTACCTAGACTCTTGATCCTCCATTTTCTGCCTTTTCTAGTATTTGACTCATACTTTCCTTTTGGTATCTTCTGTTTATCTTTACTCATTCTTTCCCCGTGGTCTAGAGAGCTCCTCATCTCACTCATACACATTAAAAAGTATGAAAGTGTATTTGTTGGGTGAGTGAATGAATCAGCAGATCTTCTTTAGTCCCTGGGTCCCCTCAAGCTTCTGCCCCCTCTGACTTGCCAGTTATAGCCATACTTGAGAGAGCTGTCTACACTTGCTGTGTCAGTTTACCCAATTCTCACTTACTTCTCAACTTCTGTAATTTGACTTATTACTATGCTGTTGAATTTCCTCTTGTAGTTATCAGCTATCTGCCAAGTATATATTCTTTGTCCAAATTGCTTGATTCTACTTGATACCCTGCTACATTTGATACTGCTGACCACAGTGGCTGACGTGTTAGAGAATCTTTATTTGATTGGCTTTTTTATCATTCTATCTTGATTCTTCTCTCTTTCTCCAACCCTTTCAGTTTCCTCTCTAACTTTTCATATTGCTCCATTCCTATTTTTTAACATTTTTCTTCCTTATACTTAACATGCCTTCCCTTTGTCTTTATATACTGCTTCTTTGTCATCTGTCTCTTTTAAAAAATCTAGAGCCTTATATTCAGTAGTTTGTTCAGCATCTCCATTTGGTGTTCTACAGATCTGTCAGATTTAAATCATTGAAATGAAACTACCATAATTTTCTTCCTCTCCTAAACCTTCTGTTCCTGTATTCTTTGATAATTCACTTATATGCTACCATTACTCATGTCAGTTATCTATTGATGTGTAACAAACCACCCTAAACTTAGTCATATAAAGCAACAACTATTTTATTTTGCTCACGGTTTCTATGGGACAAAAATCTGGCTAAAGCGTAGGCGGGATGGCTTGTCTTTGTTCTACAACATTTGGGGCTTCAACAGGGAAGATTCAAATGTCTGGGGACTGAAATTATCTGGGACTCTTCATTCATATGCTTGGTCCTTGGACCCGGATGATTTGAAGGCTGAGCTTAGCTGGGATTGTTGACTGGAGTACCTTTACCTTGCCTTTCCATATCACACGGGCTTCATCACAGCATGGCAGCCTCAGTGCAGTTGGACTTCTTATGTGATGTCTCAGAGCTTTGAGAGTTAATGCCCCACTGAATGAGGAGGAAGATGTATGGCTTTCTGTGACCTAGTCTTGGTCATCAGGCCGGGTTCTGGACTGAAGTGCTCAGGGGCTTCCCCGATTCAAGGAGGACGAGGCATAGACCTCACTTCATAATAGGAGGGGTACTAGTATATATGTGGCCGTGTTTTAAAAGTTTTAAAAGAAACCTTGATACTATCTTGTCTTTCATTTCTCCAACCCCACTCCACTTTTTACTAAGAGCTGGCCTTTTTAAATTTGGAAGTATCTCCTTTTCTCTATTATCATGAACATATGTAAGACTTTTATTACCTTTCACTTAGGAGTTTTCATTTAACTTTTATGCAGAGTACATCATGAGAAACGCTGGACTGGAAGAAGCACAAGCTGCAATCAAGATTGCCAGGAGAAATATCAATAACCTCAGATATGCAGATGACACCACCCTTATGGCAGAAAGTGAAGAGGAACTAAAAAGCTTCTTGATGAAAGTGAAAGTGGAGAGTGAAAAAGTTGGCTTAAAACTCAACATTCAGAAACTGAAGATCATGGCACCCAGTCCCATCACTTCATGGGAAATAGATGGAGAAACAGTGGAAACAGTGTCAGACTTTAGTTTTTGGGGCTCCAAAATCACTGCAGATGGTGACTGCAGCCATGAAATTAAAAGACGCTTCCTCCTTGGAAGAAAAGTTATGACCAACCTAGATAGCATATTCAAAAGCAGAGACATTACTTTGCCGACTAAGGTCTGCCTAGTTAAGGGTATGGTTTCTCCAGTAGTCATGTATGGATGTGAGAGTTGGACTGTGAAGAAGGCTGAGCACCAAAGAATTGATGCTTTTGAACTGTGGTGTTGGAGAAGATTTGGAGAATTTTGAGCATTACTTTATTAGCATGTGAGATGAGTGCAATTGTGCGGTAGTTTGAACATTATTTAGCATTGCCTTTCTTTGGGATTGGAATGAAAACTGACCTTTTCCAGTCCTGTGGCCACTGCTGCTGCTACTGCTGCTGCTGCTAAGTCACTTCAATCGTGTCCGACTCTGGGTGACCCCATAGACGGCAGCCCACCAGGCTCCCCCATCCCTGGGATTCTCCAGGCAAGAATACTGGAGTGGGTTGCCATTTCCTTCTCCAATGCATGAAAGGGAAAAGTGAAAGTGAAGTCGCTCAGTCTGTCCGACTGTTAGCGACCCCATGGACTGCAGCCCACCAGGCTACTCCGTCCATTGGATTTTCCGGGCAAGAGTACTGGGGTGGGGTGCCATTGCCTTCCCCGGTGGCCACTGCTGAGTTTTCCAAAAGTACTGGCAGATTGAGTGCAGCACTTTCACAGCATCATCTTTCAGGATTTGAAAGAGCTCAACTGGAAGGCCATCACCTCCACTAGCTTTGTTAGTAGTGATGCTTTCTAAGGCCTACTTGACTTCACATTCCAGGATGTCTGGCTCTAGGTGAGTGATAACCTCTTAATTAGTCTTTATTATCTCTCCCACTTGAATTAAATAGTGATTCCCTACACTGACTGTAGGATAGTTCTTATTGCATACCAGTCTATGTCCAAATTGCTTAATTTAGCTCTTAAAGTTTGGTGGTGATGGTTTAGACACTAAATCGTGTCCGACTCTCATGATCCCGTGGACTATAGCCCGCCAGGCGCTCTTTCCATAGGATTTCCCAGGCAAGAATACTGGAGTGGTTTGCCATTTTCCTCTTCAGGGGGTCTTTCTGACCCAGGGATCGAACCCAGGTCTCTTGCACTGCAAGCAGTTTCTTAAAGGTTGTGTCTACCTAAATTTCCACTCTGTGATTGAGTTTGCTTTGGCCGCTCCTTTGCATTAGCTGTCTTCCTTGTTTTCTTTGCCCAGTTCCTTTCATTCTTCAAGTCTCATGTTGGCAGTTTTCTTCCTCTTCTAAACCTCCTTCCTCTCTGAAGCCTTTTTAGTGGCTTCATATAATGTCAATGTCATTTCTTCCTCATTGGTTCATACGGTTATCTCCTGCCATTAGAATGACCATAACTTTCACAAGGTCAGGGACTATATCTTAAACTATCTGCCACTATTGCCTGTCCTATTATATACTCAGTAAATGCTTGCTAGGCGACTAAAAACAAATTTCACTTTGGTTGAATTCTCTAAAGATTTGAATGAGTTACTGGGCTTTGTAAAATGTCTATAAAATTACCAAGGAGTCATTTTTATCTATTTTTATCTTGGGAGAGTTATGCTCAGAGAAGCTTTGAAGTTAGGGAGTTTACATTCTGTGCATCAACATTTTATTTCAGTTAAATTACATACAACAAAACCAAAAATCTTATACTTGCAATATTATCATTGTGTGCCAGAATTTAGGGACGTGAACAAGGATTAGATTTAAAAGAAGCTTTGATAAGATTAAAGCCTGTGAGAATAAAGTTGAAACCAGAACAGTATTGTTTTTGTTTGAAGCATTTTAAAGTTTCAGTTTTGGCCTTGAAATAGTTCACGTTACAGATTTTGTTCCAGCCTATTTCTGTTTGGTCAGGAACATGTGATGCTTCACTTTTGGCAGCTGCACTGTGTGAAAGGGCTGGGGTCAGCATTGCTGTGCAGAAATGGGTCAATGAGCGTTCAGATGAAAGCGAAAAAAACTTTTAAAGAGTCTTTATTTATTGTTGGTGTAATAAGACAAAATAATTATAAGCTTGAACCTCTTACTGTGTCCTTACTTCCTCCTTCATCTCTCAAATGCCTTGCCAAATTAACCACATCAACGAATTTTACAGAAAATGGATTGCTGTTTTAAATAGTTCTTTAGCTATTATTCTTAAGAAGCTTCTTCAGAAAGTCTTTCTCTGTTGTCCTCCAAAAGGACATATGTCTTCTTTGTATGTCTATAAAAGTCTGAAATGGCCATTTAAGAGAGCAGGGCGCATGTTCTGCTTGAGTGAATGATAAAGTACAGTAACCACCTAATTTTCAGCTGAGCTGGAAGGAAGAACTCTATCCTACTCTTTCTTTAAAAGATGATTTTATCATCATCGGGACAGATAACAAGCTAGGGTTTTTTTAAGAGCAATAAATGACAAGTTGGTTTATTACTTGTGGCTTTTAAACAATGTAACATTCTTAAATTAAAGAGAGAAAGTACTCAGGTAATCTTGGAAAGCAGTTTCCATGCCCTGCCTGGGAATACTGTTGCTCTATGTTTAGATTTTTCCTGAATAAGATAAGACACATATGGTTTCTCCAAACCCTGGAACAGCCTTGCTCTCAAATTTGTGCTGGAATGTTCTCTGGGATGTGATGGGGCTCTTTGTCAGTCACCATGGAAACTGACCAAAGCTCTGTCTAGTCCTTTCCTTTGGGCTATTTGGTTTGACTTAAATAAAAGATGACCAGCAAATGTAATCCTATTCCCCACATATGTATTTTCTTTAAAAATTATTAAAAATACAGCTTACTAAGAGAGAAAAGCGTATCTGTATCCTATTTTTATTAGGCTATTTAAAACATTCTGTGCAGCTGAAGACTATTCTGGCCAAGGAACATTAATGAAAATTCTCATTTTGAATGGGCATAATTCCATTGATTTGTAATTTTTGCCTTTTGGCCTCTGTGCTTATATATGCAATAGAATAACAAATGCTGAATTTCCATTTACTGCTTAGTGATGGAGAGGGACTTGTCATAGATTTTAAGTCATGTGTATTATATTATACCATTGCCAAGTGAAATGTGGTTTATGTTGTACAGAGATGGACGAGTTAACGGCATCTGTGAGCAATTAAGATAATTAAGTATTCAGGTATTATAGACATCTAATAGTACATCTTCTGAAATGACCAGTTTGTAGCTAAAGTTAGGGAGGGCTTTATATTTATGGTAATCCTTAGAAGTCTGAGCTTTGACAGTCTTTTCTGTTCCTCAATGGGAGACTGGTGATGGTCTGAGCAGAGACTATGGGGATTTGTCTGATGCTGATAGAAGAGCCTTTTAAAATTTTTACTTATTTTTAAAATTAATTTTTATTGGCTGTAGTTCCTTTGCAGCATTGTGTTCAAAGTCTTTTTTAAATAGTTAATTTTAGACATTGAGGTGAAATTTACACTAATAGAGTTTTGTGTTGTGAGCCACACTGCCTGCATTATTCCATATTCAAAGGTTTATTCCGTTTTCAAGGTCAGACTCAGGAAAGGTAAAAATGGAAACTTGGATTGTTGAGGCTCCTCTTGGTTATTTCAAATAACATGATTTCCTTTAATGTTCAATAGAGTCTGTCTATAAGAAATGAAAATACTCAGTGCTTCTACAGATAGAGATACTTTGATTCATTCATTCAAGTACTTACTAAGTACTTATGTACTGAGTACTTTTCTGGGTCCTGGAGGTATAATGAAAAAAAAGTCCACATTCCTGTTTTAAAGGAGTTTATAGTCTGGTGGAAGAGATACAATTAATAAATTCATACTTTTAGGTAGTAGCAAGAGTTATGAAAGATAATAAAGCAGTGTAAGGAAACAGAAAGTGATGGGAGGTGCTGTATTAGACTGGGTTGTCAGGAAGGGACTGTCTAAAGATGTCAGAGCAGAGACCTAAATCAGCTGAAAAACTGGGCCTGGGGAAGAGCAGAGGCCCTGACATGGACTCCACTCGGATTGTTTAAAGAATACCAGGAAGGTCAGTGTGGCAAGAGTGGACCAAGGGAGGGGTTGGCAGGGGCACTTCATGCAGCCTTATAAGCCATGGTGGAACTCTGGACTCTTTCTGAGTGTGATGTCAGTTTTTAAACAGGGCAGTGACATGATCTTATTTACTTTTTAGAAGGATGCAGCTGCATTGTAGAGCATGGACTGTAGGGCAGTAAGAATGGAGGCAGAGAGGCTTGCTAGTAACGGTTGCAGGAGTTTAGGCTAAAGATGATAGCTTGCACTGTCATCTGCCTTGGTGGTAGCTGTGTGCTGTGCTTAGTCATTCAGTCGTTTCTGACTCTTTGCGACCTCACAGACTGCTGCCCACCAGGCTCCTCTGTCCATGGGGATTCTCCAAGCAAGAATACTGGAGTGGTTTGCTATGCCCTCCTCCAGGGGATCTTCCAACCCAAGGATTGAACCCAGGTCTCCCTCATTGTAGGCTGATTCTTGACCATCTGAGCCACCAGGGAAGCCCCAAAATATTGAAATGGGTAGCCTATCCCTTCTTTAGAGGATCTTCCCAATCCAGGAATCGAACCAGGGTCTCCTGAATTGCATGTGAATTCTCTACCAGCTGAGTTACCAGGTAAGCCCTTGGTGGTAGAGGTAGTGTTAATTAAGTACTTAGGTCCAAAACCCATCACTTGAACTATATCATCATCCTGAACTGAAACTTGGGATTTGGGAAAATGGTCTTATATCAAGTAGTACATTTTTAAGTTTGTGATAATGGAATGCATGTATTTTAAGACTTATCCAAATTGCTAAAGCCGTAGAGAGTTAAAAAAAAAAAGACATTGGTTTTAAATGTTCTAATTGGTATAGCACATTGGTTTTAAGCAGTTGTCTACTTGTTACTTTATTAGCCAATTCCCCATACTTTCTTTGGCTTAAAATAGTGGAAAGCTTTGTTCTTTTAGAAGTTCACTAAGGAATTTAAAAAAAAATCATGTCAGGATGAATTGGGTACTGACTAGAAAGGTTAATTTCCAAAAGTTACATAGCATACAAATTCCATCATGGTAGGGACAATTTGAAAATTAATAGATGCCGGTGATAATAGGATAGAGGGGGCTTGTTTATGAACAGAGTATTTTAGTGAGCAAACACCAGCTGTGCGTGACTAAGGGTGGCATTCATCCGGGAGAAGGATGTTTTGGGGGAAATTTGTGTACTTTTTTTTTT
>SJYX01016579.1:151972-200451 GCA_006410675.1 Oreotragus oreotragus | reverse complement strand
ACGTTCACCCTTGCCATCTCTTGTTTGACCACTTCCAATTTGCCTTGATTCATGGACCTGACATTCCAGGTTCCTATGCAATATTGTTCTTTACAGCATCGGATCTTGCTTCTATCACCAGTCACATGCACAACTGGGTATTGTTTTTGCTTTGGCTCCATCCCTTCATTCTTTCTGGAGTTATTTCTCCACTGATCTCCAGTAGCATATTGGGCACCTAACGACCTGGGGAGATTCTCTTTTGATATCCTATTATTTTGTCTTTTCATACTGTTCATGGGGTTCTCAAGGCAAGAATACTGAAGTGGCTTGCCATTCCCTTCTCCAGTGGACCACGTTCTGTCAGACCTCTCCACCATGACCCGCCCGCCTTGGGTTGCCCTGCAGGCATGGCTTGGTTTCATTGAGTTAGACAAGGCCCTGGTCCTAGTGTGATTAGATTGACTAGTTTTCTGCCAGTATGGTTTCAGTGTGTGGTTTTCCCTACTTTCTTCAATTTAAGCCTGAATTTTCCACAGTTTGTTGTGATCCACACAAAGGCTTTAGCATAGTCAATGCAGCTGAAGTAGATGTTTTTCTGGAATTCCCTTACTTTTTCTATGATGCAACAAATGTTGACAGTTTGATTTCTGGTTCTTCTGCCTTTTCTAAAGCCAGCTTGTGCATCTGGAAGTTTTCAGTTCATGTACTGCTGAAGACTAGAAGGATTTTGAGCATTACCTTACTAGCATGCAACTTGAGTGCAGCTGTACAGTAATTTGAACATTCTTTGGCATTGCCCTTCTTTAGGATTGGAATGAAAACTGACCTTTTCCCGTGGCCACCGCTGAGATTTCCAGATTTGCTGACATATTGAATGCAGCAGTTTAACAGCATCATCTTTTAGGATTTTAAACAGCTCAGCTGGTATTCCATCACCTGCACTGGCTTTGTTTGTAGTAATGTTTCCTAAGGCCCAGTTGACTTAATACCCTAGGATATCTGGCTCTAGGGGAGTGACCACAGCATTGTGATTATTCAGGTCATTACCTTTTGTGCATAGTTCTGTCTGTTCCTGCCACCTCTTCTTAATCTCTTCGGTTTTAGTTAGGTCCTTGCTGTCTCTGTCCCTTAGTGTGCCCCTCTTTACATGAAATGTTCCCTTGGTAGCTCCAGTTTTCTTGAAGTCATCTCTAGTCTTTCCCATTCTATTGTTTTCCTCTACTTCTTTGCACTGTTCATTGAAAAAGGCCTTATCTCTCCTTGCTATTCTTTGGAACTCTGCGTTCAGTTGGTTTTATCTTTCCTTTTCTCCTCTGCTTTTCGCTTCTCTTCTTTCCTCAGCTATTGAGGAGTAGAGCTTCCTGCCTTCCAACCATTTTACCTTCTTGCCTTTCTTTTTTTGCAGATGGTTTTGGTCACTGCTTCCAGTACAATGATTCGAACCTCCGTCCACAGTTATTCAGGCACTCTGTCTACCAGATCTTATCCCTTGANTCTCTTCTTTCCTCAGCTATTGAGGAGTAGAGCTTCCTGCCTTCCAACCATTTTACCTTCTTGCCTTTCTTTTTTTGCAGATGGTTTTGGTCACTGCTTCCAGTACAATGATTCGAACCTCCGTCCACAGTTATTCAGGCACTCTGTCTACCAGATCTAATCCCTTGAATCTAGTTGTCACTTCCATTGTATAATCATAAGGGATTTGATTTAGATCATACCTGAATGGTCTAGTGGTTTTCCCTACTTTCTTCAATTTAAGCCTGAATTTTACAATAAGGAACTGATGATCTGAGCCACAGTCAGCTCCAGGTCTTGTTTTTGCTGGCTGTGTAGAGCTTCTCCATCTTTGGCTACAACGAACAGATTGATTAATCTGATTTTGGTATTGACACTTTGTTGATGTCCATGTGTAGAATTGTCTCTTATGTTGTTGGAAAAGGGTATTTGCTATGACCAGTGTGTTATCTTGGCAAAACTCTGTTAGCCTTTGTCCTGCTTCATCTTGTACTCCAAGGCCAAACTTGCCTTTATTCCGGGTATCTCTTGATTTCCTGTTTTTGCATTCCAGTCATTCCACTTTTTGGAATGCATTCCACTTTTACCTGTGATAAAAAGGACACTTTTTTTTTTTTTTTTTGGTGTGTGCTCTACAAGGTGTGGTAGGTCTTCATAGAACCAGTCAGCTTCACCTCCTTTGGCATCAGCGTTGGGGAATGAACTTGGACTATGTAATTTTGAATGGTTTGTCTTGGAAACTGACCAAGATCATTCTGTCTTTTTTGAGATTGCACTTGAGTACTGCATTTCAGACTTCTATTGACTATGAGGACTACTGTCTCATTTTCTGTCTCTATAGGTTTGCCTGCTTTGGACATTGCATTTAAGTAGAATCATTCAATACATGATCTTTTGTGACTGGCTTCTTTCACTTAGCATACTATTTTCAAGGTTTATCCATGTCATAGCATGTTTCATTTCCTCATTTCTTTTTATTTCTGAGTAATAATCCATTGTATGGTTATAACACATTTATCTGTTTCATCCAGTTGATGGATGTTTGGGTTGTTTCCACTCTTTGGCTATTATGGATAATGCTGTTGTGAATATTTGTGTGTAAGTTTTTGTATGCACATGTATTTTCAGTTCCCTTGAGGGTATACTGAGCAGTGGAATTGCTACCAGCAGTATATGAAGGTTCCTGGTTTTCTACATCTTCAACAATGGTTTACTTATTTTCTCTTTTTGATTATAGTCATCCTCGTGGGTGTTAAGTGGTTTCTTATAGTAGTTTTGAATTGAGTTTCCCAACAATGTTTCTGTTGGACTAAAATAAGAATAAGATAGAGGAAGGACAGTTACTAGCTGACATAGAATATGTTAATCACAAGAGAGTAGAAATGAATTGGCATATCCAAGTAAGTATTTTAATCATTTTCTAAGACTTTGCATTATCTTTATGATTCTTATTTATCAATTAACATGAAGATATTTTATTTTGTATCTTAAATTCAGAATAGTTTTGAGGTTCCGAAATGCTTTTCACAAATTCCCTAAATATTTTTGTTACAGTTTTTCTTTCCCTTTAAATTATAGTCTTCATCCCTTTTGGCTCCTAAAAGACATAGTTGAGAACCTCTACTGCTTTTCGACAAGTTCAGTTGAACAATCCAAGGACCATCTTGTACTAGTCACTCTTTTTACTGTGTTTACATGGGGGCTACCTTCACAAATCCTCCAGTCTTGTGGGGGAGACTGATACTCATAAGGAAGAATGTGACAAGTGTAGCAGTTGGTGGGTATAAACAGAGTGTGTTACTATCAGAGTTATTAACTAGAAATTAATTCCAGTTTTTAGCAGAGACTGTAACTTGTAGACTAGGTAGAATTCTGGCTGGTAGGAAGCAAACTAGAAGAGAATTTTAGGTTGAAGGAACTATGTAAGCAAAGTCCTAGAAACAGGAAATTATAAGGTGTTTGGGATGAGAAGCAGTCTGTGTGATTAGGACACACAGACTACTTGTCCCTTGTATTGGGACAAGATGGCTCATGGGGGATCCAGCTGAAAATAGCCTGGATGCATACGACATGTAAAGGACTCTGAATTTTGTCCTGTAATCAGTGGGATACTTTAGAAAATTATCTGCTAGTGTACAGTTCATGATAAAATCTGTGCTTTTCAAAGGTAAAATGTATAGTGATGGTGAAGAACAAATTAGAGGTAGATGGGGAGGCAAGGGAAGCATTTGTAATGAGAAGGGTGGGAACTGACTTAGCAACTAAAATTCACTTAAAAATAGGGGTTTATTATTTCTCATGAAAGAAATCTAGAAGTTAAAGAGTTGGTTAAAAGAAACCCAGTCATATCAGGGCTCTAGGATGGCACTGCTGCATATTTCTTGGTTTAATCTTTATGGTCACAAGATGGCTCTCGTTCAGTCACAATCAGGTAAAAGGGTGGGCTGTCTTATTGTTAGAGAAGAAAACTTTGACTAGGCACTCCTAGCCTGACTGACCAAGATTGGATCTCATGACAGTGACTTAGCTGCATAGGAAGCTGGGAAAATGGGGAATCTGATTTTTTCCACCGTTATAGTGGTACTCTTGCCTGGACAATCCCATGGATGGAGGAGCCTGGCAGGCTACAGTTCACGGGGTCGCTACAAGTCAGATATGACTGAGCGACTTCACTTTCACTTTTCACTTTCATGCAGTGGAGAAGGAAATGGCAACCCACTCCATTGTTCTTGCCTGGAGAATCCCAGGGACAGGGGAGCCTGGTGGGCTGCCATCTATGGGGTTGCACAGGGTCAGACACGACTGCAGTGACCTAGCAGTAGCAGCAGCAGTGGGAGGTGAGCTCTGCTGATGAAAAGAACAGGTGAGAGTAGGAGTTCTCAGAGGCTAGAAATTAGTAGTGTTAGGAGATGCTAATTCCCTCTAGTTAGTAGTAAAAAGGCAAAAGAACAGACAGATTTAAGAGATAAATTACAAGTAACGGAGAAATTAAGATTGGCTCCTGGTTTGGTAGTGAGTGAAGAGATGGTAATGCTATTTACCAAAATGTATTTCTTGATCTAAAATTAAGTTGGGTCCTTAACCTGTTAATACCACTTTCAAGATGATACCATCGTAGGCCTAGGACCCTATTATTGTACCTTCTAATCACCAACCTGATGGAACTTGGAGGAGACTGTTGGAGGTAGTTCCATCTTTTTTTTTTTTTTGATTGTTTTACAGTATTGGTTTGATTTCTGTCATACATCAACATGAATTAGCCACAGGTGTACATATGTCCACTTCTCATTTTTAAGGACTACTTCTTGCACCAGTGTCAGCTTGCTGTATAAGAATCACCTGGGGAGCTTGTTAAATAAATCAGAATCTTTGGGAATTTGATTATTTTTAGATCTTGGATTTGACCATCAATTTTGTTAACAAGCTCCCCAGATAATTCTGATGCACAGCTTGGTTTAGGTATATTTGGTAGGGAAAATGTGGACTTTGGTTTTAGGCAAACCTGAATTTAAATCCCAGTTCTTCACTTATTAACTGTGTAAACTTGGCCAAAGCACTTGACTCACATAGCTCAGGCTCCTCATCTGTGAAATGTGTAATAACAACAACATCACCAATAATAATAATAGCTACTTTACATAGCTTTTTGAAATACACAGTATTTATATACTGTGTCTAGCTTAATGACTGCCATATTGTAAGGATTCAGTAACTGGTTATTTTCATGTACTTTAATAAGTACTGGGTGTTTAATTTAGCAAAGAAACACATTTCTGTAAAGCTACAAAGAGAAGAAAATAAAAAGCCAAATATAATAAATTGCCTTTCTTGTTACTTGGTATCCACTGCAATCAATAATTGATTTTTTGGGCCCAGCCAAACATATTCTAAGCTTGAGCATATAAGCTCTGTTTATTTTCCTAACTGCAGTTTTGGCTGTGTCTTCTGTATAATCTGTATAAATATATAGTCTAAAAATCAGTCAGTATACAGAATTACTAATCCAATTTCTGTGAAATACATTATTTAATATTCAATAGAGGCTATTTTTCACAGTAATCTCATGTAAAACCTTAAACTAGGCAAGATTCTTACTCTTATAAAACAAAAACCAGACAATTCTAATAAAAGTAGTAAGTGCACATTTAGGATCAGTTTGTTATTCTCGGGGTTTATGTAGTTGCCTTGGTTAATAATTGGAATGTTATTGTGAATGACTGTCTCATGATAAATAACTACTCACTGAGAGTGAATGCTCATTTTTTCCTGTTTCACTGCGTAAGGAGGTCTTGGTGGAAGGGAGAAGATGATTACATTGGCCATTTACTTTGTGCTAGGGAATTTGACTTAATCTGTCTTATAGGAAAGAGGCAGTCTGTTGCAGTTGGTTCCTGTGGACTCTGAAGGCATGCTGTCTGGGTTCCTTTCTCAGCTCCTGCACTTACAGATGTGACTTTAGGTGAATTACTAATCTTTGCGTGCCTTAACATTATACTGTACACCTACCTCATGAAGTTGTTGTGAAGATTACATAAGCTAACATACCTAGAGTATTTACGCAGTGCCTGGCTTACGTAACTGTTGGCTATTCTTAGTTTCACAAATTTCACAAATTTACACTTCTGCAGTCTCACAAAAATTCTGTAAGATATGTATCTTCTTAGTCTTTTTTTATAGGTAAGAAAACTGAGGTTTGATGAGGTTAGTAACTTAGCCACAATGCGTCTGTTTGGTGATGCAAATCCTAGATAGTTTCTTTCTGCATTCTACTATGCCTTTAATAATTTAGTTATTTTTAAAAAATTCTAAATATAACTACTTATGTGATTCATATGGTAATAAGTAATATTGATTTCATTTATCAAAAAATATTTTTGCTAATTGGCAATAGAATGGATTAACTATTTTTGAACTTTGAGTAAGCTGTTAATATTTTGAAAAACATTTTTTATTGATCCTCCATTAAAAATATTGCATCAGGGAATGTGGAGAAAAGGTAACCCTTGCACTTTGTTGGTGGGAATGTAAATTGGTGCACCTGTGGAAAACAGTATGGAGTTTCCTCAAAAAACTAAAAATAAAGTTGTCATATGATCCAGTAATTCTACTGCTGGATATATATTTGAAGAAAACAAAAACAATAATTTGAAAAACGCACAGGCACCCCAGTGTTCATAGTAACATTATTTACAAAAGCCAAGATATGGAAGCAACCTAAGTATCCATTAATAGATGTATAGATAGATGAAGATATATTTACAACAGAATACTACTTGGCCACAAAAAATAATGAAATTTTGCCATTTGCAACAACTTGGATGAATGTGGAGGGTATTACGCTTAGTGAAATAAGTTATATAGAGAAAGAAAATACTGTATATTATCCTTTATATGTAGAACCTAAAAAATACAACAAACTAGCAAGTGTAACAAAAAAGAAACTGGCTCACAAATATAAGAACAATTGTAGTTACCAATAGGGGAGAGTTAAACATCTATTTCTGCTTTATTGACTATGTCAAAGCCATTGACTGTGTGGATCACAATAAACTGTGGAAAATTCTGAAGGAGATGGGAATACCAGACCACCTGACCTGCCTCTAGAGAAATCTGTATGCAGGCCAGGAAGCAACAGTTAGAATTGGACATGGAACAACAGACTGGTTCCAAATAGGAAAAGTAATACATCAAGGCTATATATTGTCACCCTGCTTATTTAACTCATATGCAGAGTACATCATGAGAAACGCTGGACTGGAAGAAGCACAGGCTGGAATCAAGATTGCCGGGAGAAATATCAATAACCTCAGATATGCTGATGACACCACCCTTATGGCAGAAAGTGAGGAGGAGCTAAAAAGCCTCTTGATGAAAGTGAAAGAGGAGAGTGAAAAAGTTGGCTTAAAGCTCAACATTCAGAAAACGAAGATCACAGCATCCGGTCCCATCACTTCATGGGAAATAGATGGGGAAACAGTGGAAACAGTGTCAGACTTTATTTTTTTGGGCTCCAAAATCACTGCAGAAGGTGACTGCAGCCATGAAATTAAAAGACGCTTACTCCTTGGAAGAAAAGGAGGACCAACCTAGTTAGCATATTCAAAAGCAGAGACATTACTTTGCCGACTAAGGTCCGTCTAGTCAAGGCTATGGTTTCTCCAGTAGTCACGTATGGATGTGAGAGTTGGACTGTGAAGAAGGCTGAGTGCCGAAGAATTGATGCTTTTGAACTGTGGTGTTGGAAAAGACTCTTGAGAGTCCCTTGGACTGCAAGGAGATCCAACCAGTTCATTCTGAAGGAGATCAGTCCTGGGATTTCTTTGGAAGGAAGGATGCTAAAGCTGAAACTCCAGTACTTTGACCACCTCATGCGAAGAGTTGACTCACTGGAAAAGACTCTGATGCTGGGAGGGATTGGGGGCAGGAGGAGAAGGGGATGACCGAGGATGAGATGGCTGGATGCATCACGGACTCGATGGACGTGAGTGTGAGTGAACTCCGGGAGATGGTGATGGACAGGAAGGCCTGGCGTGCTGCGATTCATGGGGTCGCAAAGAGTCGGACACGACTGAGTGACTGAACTGACTGTTATTTACTTCATTTATAATATTGGTGCATTTGTGATAAATCTAAATCTAAATCCTGAATTATCTAACCCTAAAAACATTTTATATAATATATATACAGTTTTGCCTGCTAACAGATTGCCACTAATGTATATGAATAGTATTGACTTGAGACATTTGTGTCTACCTCTCTGTATCTTTTATAAGAACAATTGTGTACTGAATAAGAAACTTAATTTAAAGTATTACTGAAAGATAGGTTGTATTTTTTGTTTTTAATTAATTCTGTAACAGAGGGGTGGGAGTATGTTAAACTAGCCTCTAAAGCCAGTCTTGCATTAGGAATGTTTCCTTACTCTTCCTCCTTCTCTGTAAGCACACAGATACATTCACCACACTTACCAAACAATAAAATAAAAATATTGTTTTATAAGGTAATTTTCAGAAGGTAAAAAGTCCCAAACTGCTTTTTCTCTTTATAGTTTTAGGTAGAAAGTGTTATGCACAACTTGCTTTGATATTTCCTGTTAGAAGCAATGGCGATTTTGCTTTGAATAGCTCTCAAGAAGCTATGTGTTTCCTCCTCAGTACTGTTTGGCCTACCTTATAAATTTCTTTTGGTAAAGTGCAGTGTGTTGCCAGAAATTCATTTCCTCTCTTTGGAATGGAATGGAAGTTGCTGAATTTGTTTATGGGTTAGAAAGAGAACAGTTACCCAAATTTTACATTCAATATATTTTCCCTTAGTTTCATTTAGTTTATAACATATTGGTGGAAAAACTGTTCTACATTCTTTGAATTTCATGATCTGATTCTGTACAATAAGAAGTTATCCAGATCTTTTTCAAAGAACAGTCTGTTGTTTTTTTTTTCTTAATTATTCTCCCTTTCCTCCCTAACTTGGCTCTCACCAATTCCTTTTTCCTCTCTCATTTTTTTTCTCCTCAGTAGTTTGTTTCCCTCATCTCCTCTTCTTGAGGGATAAGGAGGGCCCTAAATCCTCGGTAGGGCAGTGTTGAAACAGTTGGTGAAAGGAGAGCAGAGGACACATGAAGACGTGGGTTTTAAAACCAGCTGCTTGGCTCCTGTGATTTTGAATCTGGAGGGTGGATCAGGTGCTCTGTTTACATCTGATTCCTGCATTGCTGCACTGCTTTTCTTTGCAAAAGCTGCTATCAGAATTGTAAATGCTCTTCCCTGCATTGCAGTTTAGTGAAGGACATTTTGAAGGAACTGATGTTGGTTTTCAGTGCTTTCGCTGCAGTACCTTATCTGATTTGGGAAAGAAGGTTCTTACTTGGTTAAGTTTGTAGTTCTGTAGGCTTAGAGTCTGTCAAAAAAACGGGTTGGTTGATGTCGCAGATAAGATGACTATTATTTTTAGAGGTTAGTATCTAGAAGTATGTTTTTCTGCATCTGTGTTACCATGGTGATAGAAGGGTTCCTAATTTTTCTCTGAAGACTCTACTAAGAGCATCAATACTTTTTTTCTTTAATTGTAAAGACCAAGATGCAAGGTTTTTCTTAATCTTAGATGTTTTATTCCTGATTTACTTTCTCTGATACTTGCTAGATGAAAATGTGGAACTTCAGGCAGTTACTTTTTGTTAAAGAAGATGTTGCCTGTCTCCGTGGTGTGTGTGTGTGTTCTGGAAAGGAACTCACACACACACACACACACACACACACACACTTCTGTGTTTTTTATGTTAAAAAAAAAGCCTTTTTATGTTTAAAACCCTGGATTGAACCTAATCTTGATAGTGAACAGGTATAAAAATTGCCTTCTTTTTAATGAGCCGTTTTAGATAGTGTGCTTTTTTTTTAAAGATAGTATCCTCATCATATATATATGTACATATATAAATGTATATATATACATTTATATATATATATAAAATACACATATAGATGTATTTTACAGCAGCCCACTATAGCCAGTCTTTGCACTAGATTTTCTTCTATGAAGACCCATTTTTCTGGAGTTGAGATCAGTAGAAAAATGAAGATAACATTGGATTTTCTTGGGAAAAAATGGTGGTTAAGAATAGACTGCAAGGAAATGTATGACCCCTCCTTTTTTTTTAATTATTAATACTAGATATTTTGGCATCCCACTCCAATACTCTTGCCTGGAAAATCTCATGAACGGAGGAGCCTGGTAGGCTGCAGTCCATGGGATCGCTAGGTGTTGAACATGACTGAGCAACTTCACTTTCACTTTTCACTTTCATGCATTGGAGAAGGAAATGGCAACCCACTCCAGTGTGTTCTTGCCTGGAGAATCCCAGGGATGGGGGAGCCTGGTGGGCTGCCATCTATGGGGTCTCACAGAGTCGGACATGACTGAAGTGACTTAGCAGCAGCAGCAGCAGATATTTTAAACTTTACCTACATTAGTTAATTTTGAATTCTCTAACTTAAACTGTTAATGTAGAGGTGTTAGGAGAGAGAATTTCATGAACTCTATAGTGTTAGATCTTAAGAGAGACCATAGGGATCTTATAGTAACCAATCCTGATACTCTGTAGAGGAACACTGGAGGTTTATTCATTCATTCATCCACCCATTCACTCAATGAATATTTATTTTACTATTGCTATTTTAGGTGCTGGGGATATCCTTAGCCTTATGGAGTCCACAATAAATAGATATTAAACATCATAAGTAAATAGCATATTGGAAAGTGATAAAAATAGTCTAAGATAAGACTATTTGCCAAAGCCTTTGACTGTGTGGATCACAATAAACTGTGGAAAATTCTGAAAGAGATGGGAATACCAGACCACCTAACCTGCCTCTTGAGAAATCTGTATGCAGGTCAGGAAGCAACAGTTAGAACTGGACATGGAACAACAGACTGGTTCCAAATAGGAAAAGGAGTACGTCAAGGCTGTATATTGTCTCCCTGCTTATTTAACTTATATGCAGAGTACATCATGAGAAACGCTGGACTGGAAGAAACACAAGCTGGAATCAAGATTGCCGGGAGAAATATCAATAACCTCAGATATGCTGATGACACCACCCTTATGGCAGAAAGTGAGGAGGAGCTAAAAAGCCTCTTGATGAAAGTGAAGGAGGAGAGCGAAAAAGTTGGCTTAAAGCTCAACATTCAGAAAACGAAGATCATGGCATCCGGTCCCATCACTTCATGGGAAATAGATGGGGAAACAGTGGAAACAGTGTCAGACTTTATTTTTTGGGGCTCCAAAATCACTGCAGATGGTGACTGCAGCCATGAAATTAAAAGACGCTTACTCCTTGGAAGAAAAGTTATGACCAACCTGGATAGTATATTCAAAAGCAGAGACATTACTTTGCCGACTAAGGTCCGTCTAGTCAAGGCTATGGTTTTTCCTGTGGTCATGTATGGATGTGAGAGTTGGACTGTGAAGAAGGCTGAGCGCCGAAGAATCGATGCTTTTGAACTGTGGTGTTGGAGAAGACTCTTGAGAGTCCCTTGGACTGCAAGGAGATCCAACCAGTCCATTCTGAAGGAGATCAACCCTGGGATTTCTTTGGAAGGACTGATGCTAAAGCTGAAACTCCAGTACTTTGGCCACCTCATGTGAAGGGTTGACTCATTGGAAAAGACTCTGATGCTGGAAGGGACTGGGGGCGGGAGGAGAAGGGGACAACTGAGGATGAGATGGCTGGATGGCATCATGGACTCGATGGACGTGAGTCTGAGTGAACTCCGAGAGATGGTGATGGACAGGGAGGCCTGGCGTGCTGCAATTCATGGGGTCGCAAAGAGTCAGACACGACTGAGCGACTGAACTGAACTGAACTGAAGATGAGAGGGAGAGAAAAGTGCTTGTGTGAAGGTGGGTTTGGTTTGCGCTTCAAAATAGGGAAGGTCCCAATGAAAACATGACATTTGAGCAGGAACTTGAAGATGAGAGTGTAGTCTATGGGAAGATTGTGTCAGACAAATGGGATAGCCAATTCAAAGGCTAATACATGGGGCCATGTCTAGCTTACCGTTCATTGAATAGTAAGAACATCACTTTGGCTTCTGGAGTAAAAAGTGGACTGAAGTTAACAGGTGATGAAAGTTAACAGGTTTGGAAGGCAAAGATATGAGAAACTGGATAGATTATGTGGGGTCTGGTGAGTGGTCGGGACTTTGGCTTTTCATGAATGAAATGTAGGAAGGGGTGTCAGTGAAGGGTTCTGAGTAGACACCATCTGACGTATGTTTGAATTCTGAATCATTCTGACTGCCCTGTTGAGAAGAGATACTGGGGTAAGGTTACTAGATTTAGAAAATAAAAATATGCTCACTAAATTAAATTTGAATTTTAGATAAACACTAGTTTTTTATTTACATTTGCCCCATGCCCTGTGACTGTTTACCCATGTGGCAGAATGTAAACTCCTATTTTATAGTTAAAAAAAGAAAAAGAACACTCTTCATTGTTACTGTTGTTTACTGTCAATAACTGTTACCCTGATCCTGCTGATCCCAAGGCATGGGCCCTTAGAGCAAATTTTCATCTTTGCCTTTCCATACTATCCAAATTACTGTTTTTCACATTGTGGTCATCTTATCCCCGAGAGTGTTACAAATGAAGTTTGTTGGACTCCGCCCAGACCTACTGAATCACAATTTCTTGAGATAGCACAGAGTAAATCCATGACTGCCTACTGTTCTAGATTCTACTTATAGTAGTGAATAAACCATACAAAGTTCTTTACCCTAATGAAATTAGTATTCTAGTGGGTGAGACAAATTAACAAGATAAATAAGTAAATATATAGTAAGTTAAATATCTATATAGGTGCTAAGAAGAAAGGAAAAGCACGACGAGGAAAGGACATATGCTATGTAACGATGTGGGAGTTGTAGTTTTAAACAGCGTGTGCCCAGTGAAGACCTCACCATATAGTGATGTTTGAATCGAGACTTGAAGAAAGTGACAGAACAAGGTAGATCCCTGGAGGTATGCCTTCCTCACTGAAGAAAGAAAAACTACACAAATCCTAAGACAGGTGCAAATCTGGTGTGTTAAATACACTGCCGAGGGCCATGTGTCTGGAGTGGAGTGAAAGGGGAAAAAGAGTAGGGGAAGAGATGAGAGGAAAAACTAAGAAGGAGGAGTGGTTAGTGAGTGTTAGTAATTAGGCTTTATGGTATGTTGGAAAGAGACTTGGAAGCTAGACCCAGCTATGACATTATCTCTGGACCAGTTTCTTCTTTGCTAAAAAGCAGTCAGAAGATTAAGAGGATCTCTTTTGGTGTTTTGTTTTGTTTGCTTGTTTTTAATCTTAAATAGTCTTTAATTTGATCTTCTTCCATGTCTAGCTTGTTTACAAACAGTTCATCATTTGAAATTCTATTGTCCTTTTCATGAGCTCTTCTCTGCCCTCTGTCTAGCCATGTGAACTTTTTCCTTTATGTTGCCCTTGTTCCTCTTTCTTTCTTGATTGAACTTGAAGATTTAGACAGTCCTTTGATAAATATAGTAGGAAATTGTTCTCTTATCACTTTGTCCAACCATTACTACTTCTGACATTCAAAGTTATATATTGTTAGCTAAGAATTAAAGGCGTGTTGTGATTCATGGGGTCGCAAAGAGTTGGACATGACTGAGCGACTGAACTGAACTGAAGAATTAAGAACGTCTTCATGGATCACAGCCTTGTTATGGGGAAGGGACTTGTGTAACTCAGTGAAGCTATGAGTAATGCCATGCGGGGCCACCAAAGGCAGGCAGTCATGGTGGAGAGTTCTGACAAAACGTGATCCACTGAAAGAGGGAATGGCAAACCACTCCAGTATTCTTGCCTGGAGAACCCCATGAACAGTATAAAAAGGCAAAAAGCTATGACACTGAAAGAGGAGCACGCCCCCCTGCCCAAGTCAGAAGTATCCAATATGCTACTGGGGAACGGTGGAGGGCAATTACTAATAGCTTCAGAAAGAATGAAGTGGCTGGGCCAAAGGGGAAATGACGCTTAGTTGTGGATGTGTCTGGTGGTGAAAGTAAAATCTGATACTGTAAAGAAAGATATTGCATAAGAACCTGGAATGTCAGGTCCATGAACCCAGGTAAATTGGACTTGGTCAAGCAAGAGAAGGCAAGATTAAACATTGACGTCTTAGGGATCAGTGAACTAAAGTGGATGAAAATGGGCGAATTTAATTCAGATGACTTATATCTACTTCTGTGGGCAAGAATTCCTTAGAAGAAATGGAGTAGCCCTCATAGTCAACAAAAGAGTCTGAAATGCAGCACTTGGGTGCAACCTCAAAAACAACAGCATGATCTCAGTTCGTTTCCAAGGCAAACCATTCAGCATAACAGTAATCCATGCCTGTGCCCTAACCACTGATGTCAAAGAAACTGAAGTTGAGCATTTCTATGAAGACCACCAACACCTTCTAGAACTAACACTCAAAAAAGATGTCCTTTTCATCATAGGGTATTGCAGTACAAAAGTAGAAAGTCAAGAGATACCTGGAGTGACAGACAAGTTTGGCCTTGGAGTACAAAATGAAGCAGGGCAAAGGCTAACAGAGTTTTGCCAAGAGAATGCACTGGTCATGGCACATTCTTTTCCAACAACACAAGAGACATCTCTACACATGGACATCAACAAATGGTCAATACCAAAATCAGATTGATTATGTTCTTTGCAGCCAAGGATGGAGAAACTCTATACAGTCAGCAAAAGCAAGACCTGGAGCTGACTGTGGCTCAGATCATCAGTTCCTTATTGCAAAATTCAGGCTTAAATTGAAGAAAGCAGGGAAAACGGTTAGAAGATTCAGGTATGATCTAAATCAAACCGCTTATGATGATACAGTGGAAATGACAACTAGATTCAAGGGATTAGATCTGGTAGACAGTGTGCCTGAATAACTGTGGATGGAGGTTCGAATCATTGTATAGGAGGCAGTGACCAAAACCATCCCCCCAAAAAGAAAGGCAAGAAGGCGAAATTGTTGTCTGAGGAGGTTTTACTCCTCAATAGCTAAGGAAAGAGGAGAAGTGGAAGGCAGGGGAGAAGGGGAAAGGTCACATCCAACTGAATGCAGAGTTCCAGAGACTAGCAATGAGAGATAAGAGGCCTTCTTCAATGAACAGTGGAAAGAAGTAGAGGAAAACAATAGAATGGGAAAGACTAGAGATCTCTTCAAGAAAACTGGAGATACCAAGGGTACATTTCATGCAAGAATGGGCATGATAAAGGACAGAAACAGTAAGGAGCTAACAGAGGTAGAAGAGATTAAGAAGTGGCAAGAACACACAGAAGAACTATATACAAAAGGTCTTAATGACCTGGATAACCTTCATGGTGTGGTCACTTAACCTAGAGCCAGATATCCCAGAGTATGAAGTCAAGTGGGCCTTAGGGAGCATTACCACAAATAAAGCCAGGTGATGGAATTCCAGCTGAGCTATTTAAAATCCTTAAAGTCGATGTTCTTTGCTGTACTCAATATGCCAGCAAATCTGAAAAACTCAGCAGTGGCCACAGGACTGGAAAAGATCAGTTTTCATTCTAGTCCCAAAGAAGGGCAATGTCAAAGACTGTTCAAACTACCATACAATTGCACTCATTTCACATGCTAGTAAGGTTATGCTCAAAATCCTTCAAGCTCGGCTTTGGCAGTACATGAACTGAAAAATTCCAGATGTACAAGCTGGGTTTAGGAAAGGCATAAGGACCAGAGATCAAATTGTCAGCATTTGTTGGATCATAGAGAAAGCAAGGGAATTCCAGAAAAACATCTGCCTCTGCTTCATTGACTGTGCTAAAACTTTTGACTGTGTGGATCACAACAAACTGTGGAAAATTCTTCAAGTGCGGGAATACCAGACCCCCTTACCTGTCCCCTGAGAAACCTGTATGCAGGACAAGAAGCAACAGTTAGAATTGGACATAGACCAATTGCCTTGTTCCAGATTGGGAAAGGAGAAAGTCAAAGCTGGATGTTGCCACTGTATATTATTTAACTTCTATGCAGAATACTTCATATGAAGTGCTGGGCTGGATGAATCACAGGCTGGAATCAAGATTGCTGGAGAAATGTCAGCAACCTCTGGTATGCACATATGATACCACTCTAATGGCAGAAAGTAAAGAGGAACTAAAGAGCCTTTTGATGAGGTTGAAAGAGAAGAGTGAAAAAGCTTTTGAAACTCAACATGAAAAATCCTAAGATGGCATCCATCGCTTCATGGCTTATAGATGGGAAAAAGTAGAAGCAGGGACAGATTTTATTTTCTTCGGCTCCAACATCCCTGCAGTTGGTGACTGCAGCCATGAAATTAAAAGACACTTGCTCCTTGGAAGGAAAGCTATGACAATCCTAGACAGCATATTAAAAGCAGAGACATCACTTTGCTAGCAAAGGTCCCTTTAGTCAAATCTATGGTTTTTCCAGTAGTCATGTATGGATGTGAGAGTTGAATCATAAAGAGGGCTGAGTGCCGAAGAATTGAAGCTTTCGAATTGTGGTGCTGGAGAAGATTCTTGAGAATCCCTTGGACTGCAAGGAGATCGCACCAGTCAATCCTAATGGAAAACAACTCTGAATATTTATTTGAAGGACTGCTGCTGAAGCTGAAGCTCCAGTATGTTGGCTACCTAGTGTGAAGAGCCAACTCATTAGAAGAGGCCCTGATGCTGGGAAAGATTGAAGGCAGAAAGAGAAGAGGGTGGCAGAGGATGAGATGACTAGATAGCACCACTAACTCAATGGACATGAATTTGAGCAGACTGCAGGAAGTGGTAGAGGTCAGAGGAGCCTGGCGTGCTGCAGTCTGTGGGGTCGCAAAGAGTTGGACACAACAGTGACTGAACAACAACAAGATAAGAAGCATTTTTGTCTACTAAGAGATTTAAATTCTTTGAATGACATCTTAAAGCTTAACAGAGAGAGGAAAAAGGTTTGACTAAGCTTCAAATTGAATAAATCCCCAATTCCAGTCCAAGGTTAAATGTAATATAATGTGTAGATAATCATGGGATTCTTAACTGGATATCTCTATGGAAAGGACACTTTTGAGTGGGTCTTAAATGACTGTTTACTTACAAATAATCGGGTAGAACACTCTAAGATGTTGTTTTGATGGGTTCTATTAGCAGATGTCATGGATAAAAAGATCATCATGAAGCTTTGCAATCTTCTTCAGTAATAATTCTGTTGGAAGAACAAAGCACTATCAGATTTATTGCTGGAGGCTTTGAAATCCAACACACACAAAAAACAGGACTTGTAGGCTCTCAAATTGTAGCTTTCATGCAGCGGTAATGAAACATTATAATCACTCTGAATAATTCTGCCGCCTTGTCTCCCTCTCACAGGGTATTGTGACTTGTAAAGAAACAAATCCAAAAATCTCAGTAGTATCTTGGGGTTTGATGTGTTGTGTTTTTGTTGTCTGCTAGAGTTTGAGTACTGCAGGAGAGTCAGAGAAAGGGTATAATATTAGGCACCAACATATTAGGGTAAGTTCATGATGGCAGTTCTACTTTATAACAGTTGTTGTTTAGCCGCCAAGTCGTGTTCAATTGTTCTGTGACCCTGTGGACTGTAGTCCATCAGGCTCCTCTGTCCATTAGATTTCCTAGGCAAGAATGCTGGAGTGAGTTGCCGTTTCCTTCTCCAGGGGATCTTCCTGAACTAGGGAGCGAGCTCACGTCTCCTGCTAGGCAGGCAGGTTCTTTACCACTGAACCACCTGGAAAGTCTACCTTACAACAGTGCATTTACAGGTTTTCTTTTTTTTTTTTTTTGCTAATAATCATTTTCTTTGTTGTGTATTTGATGAGGCTTTTGTAGTGATTATTCTTTGGAGCCTGGCTGTAATGAAAGAAATCTTAATTGGATTTTTCTTGACTAAATATTATTTTAGGAGGAGTGAGGTGGAAAGGCATCATAAAACTTAGTTGAACAATCAGTTGCATATATTTATTTGACACGACTGAGCGACTGAACTGAACTGAACTGAAGATGAGAGGGAGAGAAAAGTGCTTGTGTGAAGGTGGGTTTGGTTTGCGCTTCAAAATAGGGAAGGTCCCAATGAAAACATGACATTTGAGCAGGAACTTGAAGATGAGAGTGTAGTCTATGGGAAGATTGTGTCAGACAAATGGGATAGCCAATTCAAAGGCTAATACATGGGGCCATGTCTAGCTTACCGTTCATTGAATAGTAAGAACATCACTTTGGCTTCTGGAGTAAAAAGTGGACTGAAGTTAACAGGTGATGAAAGTTAACAGGTTTGGAAGGCAAAGATATGAGAAACTGGATAGATTATGTGGGGTCTGGTGAGTGGTCGGGACTTTGGCTTTTCATGAATGGAATGTAGGAAGGGGTGTCAGTGAAGGGTTCTGAGTAGACACCATCTGACGTATGTTTGAATTCTGAATCATTCTGACTGCCCTGTTGAGAAGAGATACTGGGGTAAGGTTACTAGATTTAGAAAATAAAAATATGCTCACTAAATTAAATTTGAATTTTAGATAAACACTAGTTTTTTATTTACATTTGCCCCATGCCCTGTGACTGTTTACCCATGTGGCAGAATGTAAACTCCTATTTTATAGTTAAAAAAAGAAAAAGAACACTCTTCATTGTTACTGTTGTTTACTGTCAATAACTGTTACCCTGATCCTGCTGATCCCAAGGCATGGGCCCTTAGAGCAAATTTTCATCTTTGCCTTTCCATACTATCCAAATTACTGTTTTTCACATTGTGGTCATCTTATCCCCGAGAGTGTTACAAATGAAGTTTGTTGGACTCCGCCCAGACCTACTGAATCACAATTTCTTGAGATAGCACAGAGTAAATCCATGACTGCCTACTGTTCTAGATTCTACTTATAGTAGTGAATAAACCATACAAAGTTCTTTACCCTAATGAAATTAGTATTCTAGTGGGTGAGACAAATTAACAAGATAAATAAGTAAATATATAGTAAGTTAAATATCTATATAGGTGCTAAGAAGAAAGGAAAAGCACGACGAGGAAAGGACATATGCTATGTAACGATGTGGGAGTTGTAGTTTTAAACAGCGTGTGCCCAGTGAAGACCTCACCATATAGTGATGTTTGAATCGAGACTTGAAGAAAGTGACAGAACAAGGTAGATCCCTGGAGGTATGCCTTCCTCACTGAAGAAAGAAAAACTACACAAATCCTAAGACAGGTGCAAATCTGGTGTGTTAAATACACTGCCGAGGGCCATGTGTCTGGAGTGGAGTGAAAGGGGAAAAAGAGTAGGGGAAGAGATGAGAGGAAAAACTAAGAAGGAGGAGTGGTTAGTGAGTGTTAGTAATTAGGCTTTATGGTATGTTGGAAAGAGACTTGGAAGCTAGACCCAGCTATGACATTATCTCTGGACCAGTTTCTTCTTTGCTAAAAAGCAGTCAGAAGATTAAGAGGATCTCTTTTGGTGTTTTGTTTTGTTTGCTTGTTTTTAATCTTAAATAGTCTTTAATTTGATCTTCTTCCATGTCTAGCTTGTTTACAAACAGTTCATCATTTGAAATTCTATTGTCCTTTTCATGAGCTCTTCTCTGCCCTCTGTCTAGCCATGTGAACTTTTTCCTTTATGTTGCCCTTGTTCCTCTTTCTTTCTTGATTGAACTTGAAGATTTAGACAGTCCTTTGATAAATATAGTAGGAAATTGTTCTCTTATCACTTTGTCCAACCATTACTACTTCTGACATTCAAAGTTATTTAATGTTAGCTAAGAATTAAAGGCGTGTTGTGATTCATGGGGTCGCAAAGAGTTGGACATGACTGAGCGACTGAACTGAACTGAAGAATTAAGAACGTCTTCATGGATCACAGCCTTGTTGTGGGGAAGGGACTTGTGTAACTCAGTGAAGCTATGAGTAATGCCATGCGGGGCCACCAAAGGCAGGCAGTCATGGTGGAGAGTTCTGACAAAACGTGATCCACTGAAAGAGGGAATGGCAAACCACTCCAGTATTCTTGCCTGGAGAACCCCATGAACAGTATAAAAAGGCAAAAAGCTATGACACTGAAAGAGGAGCACACCCCCCTGCCCAAGTCAGAAGTATCCCATATGCTACTGGGGAACGGTGGAGGGCAATTACTAATAGCTCCAGAAAGAATGAAGTGGCTGGGCCAAAGGGGAAATGACGCTTAGTTGTGGATGTGTCTGGTGGTGAAAGTAAAATCTGATACTGTAAAGAAAGATATTGCATAAGAACCTGGAATGTCAGGTCCATGAACCCAGGTAAATTGGACTTGGTCAAGCAAGAGAAGGCAAGATTAAACATTGACGTCTTAGGGATCAGTGAACTAAAGTGGATGAAAATGGGCGAATTTAATTCAGATGACTTATATCTACTTCTGTGGGCAAGAATTCCTTAGAAGAAATGGAGTAGCCCTCATAGTCAACAAAAGAGTCTGAAATGCAGCACTTGGGTGCAACCTCAAAAACAACAGCATGATCTCAGTTCGTTTCCAAGGCAAACCATTCAGCATAACAGTAATCCATGCCTGTGCCCTAACCACTGATGTCAAAGAAACTGAAGTTGAGCATTTCTATGAAGACCACCAACACCTTCTAGAACTAACACTCAAAAAAGATGTCCTTTTCATCATAGGGTATTGCAGTACAAAAGTAGAAAGTCAAGAGATACCTGGAGTGACAGACAAGTTTGGCCTTGGAGTACAAAATGAAGCAGGGCAAAGGCTAACAGAGTTTTGCCAAGAGAATGCACTGGTCATGGCACATTCTTTTCCAACAACACAAGAGACATCTCTACACATGGACATCAACAAATGGTCAATACCAAAATCAGATTGATTATGTTCTTTGCAGCCAAGGATGGAGAAACTCTATACAGTCAGCAAAAGCAAGACCTGGAGCTGACTGTGGCTCAGATCATCAGTTCCTTATTGCAAAATTCAGGCTTAAATTGAAGAAAGCAGGGAAAACGGTTAGAAGATTCAGGTATGATCTAAATCAAACCGCTTATGATGATACAGTGGAAATGACAACTAGATTCAAGGGATTAGATCTGGTAGACAGTGTGCCTGAATAACTGTGGATGGAGGTTCGAATCATTGTATAGGAGGCAGTGACCAAAACCATCCCCCCAAAAAGAAAGGCAAGAAGGCGAAATTGTTGTCTGAGGAGGTTTTACTCCTCAATAGCTAAGGAAAGAGGAGAAGTGGAAGGCAGGGGAGAAGGGGAAAGGTCACATCCAACTGAATGCAGAGTTCCAGAGACTAGCAATGAGAGATAAGAGGCCTTCTTCAATGAACAGTGGAAAGAAGTAGAGGAAAACAATAGAATGGGAAAGACCAGAGATCTCTTCAAGAAAACTGGAGATACCAAGGGTACATTTCATGCAAGAATGGGCATGATAAAGGACAGAAACAGTAAGGAGCTAACAGAGGTAGAAGAGATTAAGAAGTGGCAAGAACACACAGAACTATATACAAAAGGTCTTAATGACCTGGATAACCTTCATGGTGTGGTCACTTAACCTAGAGCCAGATATCCCAGAGTATGAAGTCAAGTGGGCCTTAGGGAGCATTACCACAAATAAAGCCAGGTGATGGAATTCCAGCTGAGCTATTTAAAATCCTTAAAGTCGATGTTCTTTGCTGTACTCAATATGCCAGCAAATCTGAAAAACTCAGCAGTGGCCACAGGACTGGAAAAGATCAGTTTTCATTCTAGTCCCAAAGAAGGGCAATGTCAAAGACTGTTCAAACTACCATACAATTGCACTCATTTCACATGCTAGTAAGGTTATGCTCAAAATCCTTCAAGCTCGGCTTTGGCAGTACATGAACTGAAAAATTCCAGATGTACAAGCTGGGTTTAGGAAAGGCATAAGGACCAGAGATCAAATTGTCAGCATTTGTTGGATCATAGAGAAAGCAAGGGAATTCCAGAAAAACATCTGCCTCTGCTTCATTGACTGTGCTAAAACTTTTGACTGTGTGGATCACAACAAACTGTGGAAAATTCTTCAAGTGCGGGAATACCAGACCCCCTTACCTGTCCCCTGAGAAACCTGTATGCAGGACAAGAAGCAACAGTTAGAATTGGACATAGACCAATTGCCTTGTTCCAGATTGGGAAAGGAGAAAGTCAAAGCTGGATGTTGCCACTGTATATTATTTAACTTCTATGCAGAATACTTCATATGAAGTGCTGGGCTGGATGAATCACAGGCTGGAATCAAGATTGCTGGAGAAATGTCAGCAACCTCTGGTATGCACATATGATACCACTCTAATGGCAGAAAGTAAAGAGGAACTAAAGAGCCTTTTGATGAGGTTGAAAGAGAAGAGTGAAAAAGCTTTTGAAACTCAACATGAAAAATCCTAAGATGGCATCCATCGCTTCATGGCTTATAGATGGGAAAAAGTAGAAGCAGGGACAGATTTTATTTTCTTTGGCTCCAACATCCCTGCAGTTGGTGACTGCAGCCATGAAATTAAAAGACACTTGCTCCTTGGAAGGAAAGCTATGACAATCCTAGACAGCATATTAAAAGCAGAGACATCACTTTGCTAGCAAAGGTCCCTTTAGTCAAATCTATGGTTTTTCCAGTAGTCATGTATGGATGTGAGAGTTGAATCATAAAGAGGGCTGAGTGCCGAAGAATTGAAGCTTTCGAATTGTGGTGCTGGAGAAGATTCTTGAGAATCCCTTGGACTGCAAGGAGATCGCACCAGTCAATCCTAATGGAAAACAACTCTGAATATTTATTTGAAGGACTGCTGCTGAAGCTGAAGCTCCAGTATGTTGGCTACCTAGTGTGAAGAGCCAACTCATTAGAAGAGGCCCTGATGCTGGGAAAGATTGAAGGCAGAAAGAGAAGAGGGTGGCAGAGGATGAGATGACTAGATAGCACCACTAACTCAATGGACATGAATTTGAGCAGACTGCAGGAAGTGGTAGAGGTCAGAGGAGCCTGGCGTGCTGCAGTCTGTGGGGTCGCAAAGAGTTGGACACAACAGTGACTGAACAACAACAAGATAAGAAGCATTTTTGTCTACTAAGAGATTTAAATTCTTTGAATGACATCTTAAAGCTTAACAGAGAGAGGAAAAAGGTTTGACTAAGCTTCAAATTGAATAAATCCCCAATTCCAGTCCAAGGTTAAATGTAATATAATGTGTAGATAATCATGGGATTCTTAACTGGATATCTCTATGGAAAGGACACTTTTGAGTGGGTCTTAAATGACTGTTTACTTACAAATAATCGGGTAGAACACTCTAAGATGTTGTTTTGATGGGTTCTATTAGCAGATGTCATGGATAAAAAGATCATCATGAAGCTTTGCAATCTTCTTCAGTAATAATTCTGTTGGAAGAACAAAGCACTATCAGATTTATTGCTGGAGGCTTTGAAATCCAACACACACAAAAAACAGGACTTGTAGGCTCTCAAATTGTAGCTTTCATGCAGCGGTAATGAAACATTATAATCACTCTGAATAATTCTGCCGCCTTGTCTAGCTCTCACAGGGTATTGTGACTTGTAAAGAAACAAATCCAAAAATCTCAGTAGTATCTTGGGGTTTGATGTGTTGTGTTTTTGTTGTCTGCTAGAGTTTGAGTACTGCAGGAGAGTCAGAGAAAGGGTATAATATTAGGCACCAACATATTAGGGTAAGTTCATGATGGCAGTTCTACTTTATAACAGTTGTTGTTTAGCCGCCAAGTCGTGTTCAATTGTTCTGTGACCCTGTGGACTGTAGTCCATCAGGCTCCTCTGTCCATTAGATTTCCTAGGCAAGAATGCTGGAGTGAGTTGCCGTTTCCTTCTCCAGGGGATCTTCCTGAACTAGGGAGCGAGCTCACGTCTCCTGCTAGGCAGGCAGGTTCTTTACCACTGAACCACCTGGAAAGTCTACCTTACAACAGTGCATTTACAGGTTTTCTTTTTTTTTTTTTTTGCTAATAATCATTTTCTTTGTTGTGTATTTGATGAGGCTTTTGTAGTGATTATTCTTTGGAGCCTGGCTGTAATGAAAGAAATCTTAATTGGATTTTTCTTGACTAAATATTATTTTAGGAGGAGTGAGGTGGAAAGGCATCATAAAACTTAGTTGAACAATCAGTTGCATATATTTATTGTAACCTCTACCTTGCTCATTTATTTTCCTACAGTGTAAAACTGTTGAAAGTTTAAATTGAAATTGTTTGTACACTTAAAATAGGAGCCTATTGAAAAATAATGGTGTAAATTTTGAAAAACAAAATTTATTTTGCATCTTTTGAACATTATTGAATTCTAGACTTGAAGATACGTTTCAGCTGATTTTTGTAGCTGTGGTAATTTTATCAGGTTGGTAGCTGTGCCACAATCAAAGTACAATATACTTTAATTAATACAGGCTTTGGAGTTTCTATTTAATGGACACTGATTTATTTGCATTTTATAAAATCAAAACAAGACATACTAAGTTCCAATGAAGCAGCCTAAAAAATGTGCTCCTTATTATTTTTAAAAACTAGCCAATTAATGATGAGGCAGTAAATCTTTACTGAGCTAGCTCCTCTGACACCATAAGAGATGACTGTGTCCTGCCTGCTCTTGGCTTCACCAAAATTAGGTTGTTGGGCAGCTGAATAACTTTGTCATGAAAAGGTTTATTTTTAAAATCACTGTTGGCAACCTATGACCTGTGGACTAAATCCTGTCTGTTTTTGTAAATGAAGTTTTATAGTACATAGCCACGCTCATTTGTGTTTACATGTTGTCTATAGTTGCTTTGGTGCTACGATGGCACTGTTCAATACTATCAGATCAAATGATCCACAAGGCTTAAAATACTTTCTATTATTTGGCCCTGTCGGGAGAATCATGCCAACTCCTGTTATTTAATCTAAGTCTTCTGTAGGTAAGTCATGTTCAAGTTACGGTGGAGTTTTATGTGGCTGGTATTTTTGTGTTTAATTTTCCATTCTGCTTCATTCTAAGGAGGAGTAGTTAAAAAAAAAATCATTTGGAGTGTTAGTTTCTAGCTTCTTCATCAAAAGTAGGTATAATACCACTTTACACGGTTGCTATGAGGAGTCAATGAGAACTGTAAATAAAATCCTTAAAGTGCCTGGCACCCAGCAAGAATTCAGGTGGTGGGGAGATATAATCAGAGAAAGTGTAGGTGTTTCTTTGGGTGATTTAGGATGGCATGTTTTTAGAGATTCTGATTTGTCCACAGAGCTGGCTGTGGAAGCCTAGTTTATACAGGTTCTTAATACAACATTGTTGATTAACTTTCCTCCATCCTTTCCTTCCTGCTTCCCTGTGCCCCTCTTTCTCTTTTCTCTCCTTCTACTGACCATTGTATACTGCAGGAAAAATGGGGTATGAGAGGATGGTCATGTCCCAGGTCTTGACTGAGTACCTGGGATGGGCTGCCAAGTGAGGGTCCTTGGCCTTGTGCAGGAAAGAGTTCAAGTGCTAGCCACAGTAAAATGAAAGCAGGTTTATGTAGAGAGACACACGCTTTTGAGGGGCTTCTCTGGTGTCTCAGATGGTAAAGAATCTGCCTGCAATGCTGGAGATCCAGGTTCGATCCCTGGGTCGGGAAGATCCCCCGGAGAAGGGAATGGCTACCTACTCCCCTGGAGAATCCAAGGACAGAGGAGCCTGGTGGGCTACTGTCCATGGGATCTCAAAGAGTCTGACATGACTGATCTACGAATACACACACATACACACACTCATACTCTTTTTAGAAGGTAAGAGGTGACCCCAGGGCATGGAGTCCTTTTGAAAAGTGAGAGCAGAGCTTGGCTGTGTCAGATGGTTGGTGGTCTATGTAATTTAGTTTTTATGGGCTTCTATGGTGGCTTAGAGGTAGAGAATCCGCCTGCCAATGCAGGAGATGGGGGTTTGATCCCTGGCTCAGGAAGGTCCCCTGGAGAAGGAAATGGCAACCCACTCCAGTATTCTTGCATGGAAAATCCCACTGATAGAGGAGCCTCGCAGGCTGTAGTCCCTGTGATTGCAAAGAGTTGGTTGGAGAGCATTTAGCAACTAAACAACAAACAAGGAGTAGCAGGAGTAGTCTAACCATCTTAGAGAAGGAGTGGGGATTTTCAGGAGATGGGGCACCACCCACTTTGGGGCCTTTTATAATTGGCTTCCGAACTGTCATGGCACCTGTGGGTGTATATTTAGCATATGCAGATTATTACAGTGGGCATATAGTGTGGCTCAAGGTCTTCTGGAAGCGGAATCTTCCTCCATCTTGAGCCTAGTAGGTTCTAACCTGTTTTGGTCTTATCCTCTTGTTTTCCATGGTTGTGTCATTCTTTTAACAGTTATGTCCTGCCCTCTTCCTTCCTGTCTCAATACCTTGGCGTCTCTGTTTCCTTTTTGATACATGTGAGCATTAGCACTAAATTTAGTACTAAATGTAAATCAGTACTAAATTTAGTCAGTCAGTAGAGGCTTGTAGAGGATTTTCTATTATTCTTAGTTCCATCCTCTAGGAAGCAGAAGAAATTAACGTCTTGTGATCTCCCTCCCTACCCTCTTTATTCTTATGTGATAATGTGTACTAGCAGCTATCTAGGTATATATGCAAAATCCATTCCTACCACAGCAAATTTTAGGGCAGGTTTTCAGGTTTGTTTTAACCCATGATGCCAAGGGCTCACTTGTAGACGAGCACAGTTTTCTTCTAGAAGACAGGACAGATAGATGATAAATAGATTCTCCCTAACATTTTGAAGGAAACTTAAAGATCTAGTGATGATAAAATTGAGCTGGCAGTCTTATATTGCAAGCACCCACTTCGTTGTTTTCTTGTTTCTTGAAAACATAAACTTAGAAAACTAAGTTCTTTTACTTGACAAGTATTTTTAGAAGATTAATTTGAAACCTGGGACCTAACCCTTTCAAGTTACTTTAAAACCAATGTTAATATAAATGAGAGCAAGAACAAAGAATCTTAGAATGTTTTTTGTTTTAATTGGCATTATTGTTATTTTATGGTAGCATTTAGTTTTGTAGGTGTCACGGAAAAGATATGGAAAAGAGGTGATAGTTATAATATTAGCAGACCCATAGATAATAGTTAACAGTTATCCAGATTTGTTAGGTTTGAAAATCTTTTTATCCATAGTGAATTTACTCCTATTTTAAATTCAACTGAATTCTTTTGTTTGTGGTTTAAAAAGGAGTTAAATTGGGTCAGAATTTCTCGTTGAATGTTCTACCTTTTTAAAGCCAAGGACTGACCTGAATTTAGTACCAGTGCTCCGGTCACTCAGTTTGGTTCAGTTCGCTCAGTCGTGTCCTACTCTTTGCGACCCCATGAATCGCAGCACGCCAGGCCTCCCTGTCCATCACCAACTCCCAGAGTTCACTCAAACTCATGTCCATCGAGTCGGTGATGCCATCCAGCCAGTGCTTACATACATCAAAAAGGAAACAGAGGAGAGAAAGATATGAAGACCAGTAGGAAGAGAGGAAAGTGAGAGAGGGACAGAGGGACAGAGGGAAGGAGGGAGGAGAGGGAAGGACGGAAGAAGGTTAATCAGAAATATTACATTAAGAACCTGGATAAACTAGGCTTCCACAGCCAGCTCTGTGGAGAAATCAGAATCTCTAAACACATGCCATCCTAAATCACCCGAAGAAACATCTAGACTTTTCCTGATTATATCTCCCTACCACTTGAATTCCTTCTGGGTCCTGGCACTCTGCTAAGGATTTTATTTACAGTTCTCATTGACTCCTCATAGTAACCATGTAAGGTGGTCTTATACCTACTTTTGACAAGAAAGCTAGAAACTAACATTCAAAATGATTTTTTTTAAGTATTAAACCCAGTTTTTATATATCACCATTCTATTAAAGGTAATGTATTCTTCCTCCTTTTTCATTTATTTTACAGTAAACTGAGAGATAGATAGTAATCTCGAGTCCCTTAGCTTCTGTGAATCACAGAGGGATATTAAATAATTTTCTTACAACTGCCATTTGAGTCAAAGTTAGGGGCATAAATTTGAATGTACCTTATTTTGTCAATTTATAGGAACCAGACAGGTTTAAAAAGTAATTTTGTGTCTGGAAATAGGTAGATAACAGAAAACGAGAGATTGTTTAGTGTTAAAAAGTTTTGAGAGTTTAAAGAATTTTATCTTGCCAGCATACAGGGAGAGAACTGGGTGAGTTGTATGTCCTGGGGAAACAGAACTCAAAAGATGTGTTAGTATTAGCATTCTGTTTGCTTGTATATGAGAAAAACCAGTAACAAATTGATTTAATCTGTGAAAGGAGAAAGAGCAGGGAGGTGGAAGGGGGAAAAGAAAAAAAGACCTATTTAGAGATAGTGAATTTTGTTTGTCTTTCTTTGTTAATCTGCTGATTAAGTGTCAGCTAGTGAAGAGACCGATCAGATATTCTGCTCTTGGGCAGCTGCATAAATCATCAAAGAAAACGGTTTTGGTTGTTTATGAATCCTCTGAAAGACTTTGGGTGTTCTACCGTGACTTGCACATAAGAGGTTGCCTCTGTATTATGTCTGCCACTATCCTCATTAGCATTTGCATGCCAGATTTGCATCAGAATTCCTCACTTGCTTTAATTATGGTCTTGTTTCCATGATTTTCTCCCCTCATTTTGTATCCTTTGGTGTGTTAGATTCTTTCCAAAAGTTAATGCTCCATCTTCCTGGGGTTATGTTTGCTGTTGTAAACCATTATTTTAACATTGTGTGCATGTAATTTGTTAGTTCTCAGATCAAAAAATCTTAGTCTATTTGTGACTGTATGGGAGATCTGAACCACAGTGTTTAAAGTGCCTGCAGTGGATTTCTTTGGTCAGTTATCTGGAAGAGATTAGTAAACCAACAAAAAATATTTACACTGAGCAGTTTATGTTCTTTTACCTTACGTTTGCTTTAAAAGTTTAGGTTATTATTTTGAAATATTTTACAAATTAGCTTCTCTGTAGTTAGACTTACTGTTGCTGTGCACTGTATCTTTGATGAAGAGTGGGGAAATCTTATGGTAAATTCTGTTTTCTTACAGTCAAAGGCTGTTGGTTTGTTAGATGTGGATGTGTATGGCCCTTCAATTCCAAAGATGATGAATCTGAAAGGCAATCCAGAATTATCACAGAGTAAGTAAAGAAGAGATAAAGAGTATGACAATATAGTTACACTTTTATTTAGTACCTGCTGGGTGTCAGGCATTGTGGCATATACCGTGAATATCTTATGCACACTGCAATATAAGGTATGGAGCCAGACTGTCTGGGTTTGAATTTTGGCTCTGTCACCGATTAACAGTGTAGCTTTGAATGACTTGTTCAACTTCGTTGTGCCTCAATGCCCTCATGTGTAAAATAGGGTTAAACAATTGTACTTACCAGATAGAATTGCTATATTTAATTGCTTAACTACAAAATTGCTGTAAGTGTAGTGCATATGAAGCACAGTGCTTGGCACACTTGGTCAAATTTATCTCATCATCGTCTTTGTATATAAAATGTGTGGATGTATGGGGGTATTTGAATAGAAAGTATCTAATATATTTGTTAGAAGAGCTGAAAATTATTTTCTCTAATCAGATTTTTGTTATATTTATTTTAAATTGTTTTGAAAAAATTAGTTTATCTCCCCAGCCTTCACTGCCATCAATAATAGGACAGAGTAATTTTTGAATAATCTTTAATATTTATAGCTGTTGTTATTATATTTTCTTACAAAACTGTTAAATATAAAGCTTTAAGAACAAGGAAATTCTATGCTCAAAAAAAGAAAAATTGAAACAACTGGTAACTTTCCTTGAAAAATAGTTTTGAGTGAAGACACTATGAAAATTTATTTGTAACTATAGTAAGCGTATGAAATTGAATAATTTCTTTTGTTTCTTATTGGACCTTTTATTTTCCATGAATCTAGGACAAAATGCCTGTATTTACTGAAGGGTTTTTATTTAATTTTCTGTGTACATAACAGAAGGTGTTATTCTTGTTGTGGTGATTAAATGTTAGGTGGTAAGACATTATCTGCTATTTAAGGTGCCTTTGTTTGTGCTGAGATGGGCTTCCCTTATAGCTCAGTCATTAAAGCATCTGCCTGCAATGCTGAAGACCCAGGTTCGATTCCTGGGTCAGAAAGATCCCCTGGAGAAGGAAACAGCAACCCACTCCAATATTCTTGCCTGGAGAATCCCATGGACAGAGGAGCCTGGCAGGCTGCAGTCCGTGGGGTCCAAGAGTTGGACACAATTTAGCGACTAACCCACCACCAACGTGATTTTGTTCGTGCTGTAGTTGTTGAAATCAGTTAGAGCGTTAAGTTCTGAATAACCGCTTATCAGATAATAAGGATTCTTCTTATTTTGAANAAGGACCACTGACTATTAGAAATTAAAACACAAGTAATGCCTTTTGGGAGCAAGACCTAGCAAATTTCAAGAGGCTACAAACAAGTAGGCAATCAGCAAATGTTTGATAATTCAGGTACTACTGAAAGCTTTTTTATTTTGGAAAACACATACTGAAATTAGAAGAATCTTAATTACTAAGATTAAAGAAGTACCCTCAAGTTTTAATGAACAAAAGGTCGATCCTTCTGTAAGTAAAACCTTCTCCAAAACAAAGCAGTGGCTTAAATTTTCTGTTTCACTGAGGGGTGAGTTGAAACAAGCTTCAGAGGGTCAAGCTGAGTCTCCGAGCAACCTTGTTCTCTTAACCCTCCACTCCCTGGCGGTTCTCTTGTTAGAACTACAGCTCTAATCCTTCTACTTAGAGTCTCTGGATCCAGTGATATTCAGCCCTTCCTTGCTGACTGCATGCAGTTTTTCTGGATTTGTGAAAAGACTGGGTATCTAATCTCAGGTATAAAAATTAAAAAACACACACACACACACCCCCCAAAACTTAAAGATGAGCAGTAACATCATTCAGTCATTCAGCTTTCTCTTGATCTATTTTTGAGAGGGCCTCTCAGAGCTGAGTAGCTCCACTCTGTACTTAGGTTGCTGGGTCCTGAAGATCGAGGCCTAGGAATCATGATGCAATAACTTTGAGTCATTGAGAGTGTTTACTCTGGGCATGTGACTTGGGGTACCAAAAACACAAGGAAGGAGGCGAGAATCTTGAGAAAGACAACAATCCAGGAAAAATGATTAAACATGGTTTCTCCTCCATTTGGAGAAAATTTTGCACAAGAAGTTATTCCCTTAGAGTTATTCTGTCCTATCTTCACCTTGATGCCTTCACTGGAATGAAGAGGAGCAGAGAGACTCTGTCTTTACTAAGGGATCTTCACCTGCCTTACCTAACGCAGTGCTTGACAATTAGCACATGCTTGACACACATTTAAAAATTAGTATGCTGAAGTTCATAGGTTATGAATAGGAAAGGAAAGCCAATCGTGTACACAGTATTTTAAGCCACACTCCCTTCCTGCCGCACCCTGTGTGCCATTCAGAACTTCCCTCCAAACAGCATCTTGGCCTTCCTTCCTGCTTTCTGCACTCCCACGCCCCACCCCATCTGTGATATTTCATAATGGGCTATAGCCGAGCTCTGGCCAACTGGCTTCGCCACAGTACAGTGAAGTTTCACTGAACTGAAAATGTATTTAAAGGCCCAGAATTATCGAATATAATAATTATAGGGGGCTTTTTTAAAAATTGAGGTATAGTTGATTTGCAGTACTGAACATAGCATAGTGATTCAGCTTTTTTCCAGATATTTTATTATGTTATCATAATATATGGAATATATTTCCCCATGCTGTACAGTACTTCGTTATTGCTTGTGTATTTTTCGTAGAGTATTTTGTATCTGTTAATCTCATTATCCTAATTTATCCCTCCTTCCTCCCTCTGCTTTCTGCTTTGGTAACCATAAGTTTGCTCTCTAAGTCTGTTTTCTGTTTCGTATATCAGTTCAGTTGTATTATTTTTTAGATTCCACATAGTGATATTATATAGTATTGTGATATCATATAGTATTTGTGGGCTTTCCAGGTGGCGCTAGAGGTAAAGAATCCACTGAGATGTAGGAGACATAGGTTTAACCTGTGGGTTGGGAAGATCTCCTGGAGGAAGGCATGGCAACTCACTCCACAACGCTTGCCTGGAGAATCCCATGGACACAGGAGCTTGGCGGGCTACAGTCCCGAGTCACAAAGAGCTGGACGTGACTGGAGCAACCTAGCACGCACGTGTAGAATTTGTTTCTCGGTCCGACTTACTTCACTAAGTGTGACATCCTCCAGGTCCATCCATGTTGCTGCAAGTTACATTCATTCCTTTTTATGACCGAATCATATTCTATTCTAAGTATACATGTGTGTGTGTGTGTGTGTGTGTTATGTATGTGTGTATATCTCACTTCTTCCTAACCCAGTCATCTGCTGATGGGCATTTAGCTTGTCTCCATGCCTTGGTTATTGTAAATAGTGTTGCTCTGAACACTGAGGTATGTGTATATTTTGATTTAGAGTTTTTGTTTTTTTGGATATTAACTCCCTGTTGGTTGTATCATTTGCAAACATTTTCTCCCATTCCATAGACTGCCTTTATTTTGTTGATGGTTTCCTTTGTGGTACAAAGCATTCACATTTGATTAACTCCCATTTGTTTATTTTCACTTTTACTTATATAAGTTTTAAATTTTAATAAATGTATAACATTCTTCAATACCGCTTAATGTACCTGGAAATAAAAACTGTAATTCCAGATTTGAAATGCATATATATATATGTATAATTTTAATAAATACAGCCTTTTAAACATTTTTCCTGAGTTGGTTCTCATGGTGAGAAGGTTATGGTAGTCCTAATGATATCCCAGTCTATCTACCTGAGAGCTTCTTGACGTATCTGCCATGTTTAGGAAAGGCAGTTCCATTTCTGGCTTCCATATCACGTTATACCTTCTAATCTTTCTCCAGCTATACTTTGCCTCACTTTACTAGGAGATGTGTGATCTTGGTCTCAGACCAGGGTGTGTTCCTCTTTTGCCACTGTGTGGTCTTTCTTATAATAAGCTCTTGCTGGCAGTTTTTTCTTAAGTAGTCTGTTCAGTCTATGCCAGTATAAATACTTGAAGTGAACTTTAATTTCTTTCTTCTTGTTTTCCTGAAGCTGTACTCTTAAATTTGATGTTTGCAAATTGGCTGCCATTAAATAGACTTTCTGGTAAAAATGAGCTACTGGAAATCTTGGAAAGGCTGAAAAGAATGTGTGTTGACAAGCAGATCTCAAGTCCCATAAGAAATAAACCAAACGATTAAGGCATTCACTTAGAAGAGTGTGGATTCTTGAAAGCCCATCTTTAAATTGGTTTAACCTGCTACCATTGTACTAATTGGCATCATTTTGACTTTTCTATGTTTTTGTCATTTTAATTTATCCTACATTACTGTTTATTAAAAAAAGCACAGTGCAGCATGAAATTATCTTATTAACAGTAAGAAAAAAGATTTGTTTTCAGTGGTTCAGATTTTGGGGAGATAGAACGGTGAGCAGAATCATAGCTTTATAAATGTTTCCCCTGTTCTTGGACTTAGATACACAACTATAGAGGGAATGGGACTTCAGGATTGTCTTTTTCTGTTCATTATTTAAGCAGACACATGGTAATTAGTTTTGATCAATTTGTTAATTTTAAAACTCCATGTTAAAGTTGGCAGATTCATTCTCTTATATTTTTTCTTTTTGAGGAGATTAGAGAAAAACCATACTTCTTATGGTATTTTAGTCTTGATCACCATGGGAAATTTTACATTTGTTTCTAGAGAAGTGAATTTAGTAATTGAGGAAAAATTTGTTTATAATAGTTTTGGATTTCTTAGGCTGAAAATGTTTCTATCAGCTTAAAATGACAATAGTGATTTTCTGTGTTGGTATGCAGTATGCAAAATTATGGTAATGGAAAGTCTAGCCAGTTTGTAGAGAGAGTATTGTACAAAAAACCTCACCAGGTTGACATTATAATGGCCGCAAATGACCAGTTGCTTTGGGAACCTAATGGAATTTAGAATAAATCCATGTGTAGTTTGAGAAATTATCATCTTAGCATGAGTTAAGCTTTTTTTTTTTTGTCTAAAGAACAAATACCAGTCATTTTTCTCTTTTTAAAGTTTGTAAATAACATAACATGCAGATTTCATATTATAGTATAGCCAAACTATACTCCTAGAAATTATTGACTAAGAAGATTTTTAGTTGAAATTGTAAGAAAATATTACATGGTATTTGCACACAGAAATATGTTGTTAATTCAGTAATGTAATACTCTTTATTGTTGAAGATTTTCACTAAGCTTTCTCAACTAACTTTTATTGGTAGAAATCTGCTTTCTTTCACAGTTTATGATGATGAATTCACACTTTATCACAGTTGTGAATTTATCACTACTTAGTTTTACTGCAGAGTGTTTTATAGTATATTTAGCTAATAAAGTAGGAAAATCTTTAAGACCTGTGGAGAGAGGTTACTGAAATTGCAATATCAAGTAATCTTATTGAGGATGACACAGTGCTTATTAATAATGATTAACTATGAGACTCTTTTTTTAAAGTAGGATTCACTATTTTTTTGTTGGGGGATAGATTTTCCACTCATGTCACAATATTCTGCTCTCTCTGTCTTAATAAGCATTTTCCAAGTTTGTGAAATGAGTGCGTGTACAGAAGAGACAGAGAAAATGTGGAAAATCAGTTTGGCAAATGACTTTTTATAATAGCAGTCATCTTCCATAAGAACTATCAAGAAGTGACTAAATTTTCTTAAGGTAATTTAAGTGCATAAAGAATGAGAGTGAATTCTACTTATTTCTGAAATTACCTTTTTTGTTCCAAGGCAGAGAGTTAGGGGTGTTACTGAAGTTACTGACATGAATAATTAAATTCTGATGCAGTAGTTACAGCTCTGAGAGTTTCTCATTTATAATTTGATTCTTCTGGTTATTGCCTTGCGGACTCTTGGGTTTCATCTGATGCTAGAGTTCCTCTGATTATCTTTGAAAAGGGTGGTTCTTGGATGTATTGCATAATCAAAGTGTTATAGAAATGACTTTTTTCTTGCTGACTTCCTGGATTTTGTTTACAATCTCTTTTATACCTACAATATTAAATTGTTGTTTAGTCACTGAATTGTGTCCAACTCTTTTTTTTTTTTTTTTTTTTTTAGCCGAGAGAGCCTGGGGGCTCCATGGTCTTCATTTTTTGTTGTTTAGTCACTGAATCGTGTCCAACTTTTTTGCGACCCCATGGGCTGTGTAGCCTGCTAGGCTCCTCTGTCCATGGGATTTNTCTTTTTTTTTTTTTTTTTTTTTTTTAGCCGAGAGAGCCTGGGGGCTCCATGGTCTTCATTTTTTGTTGTTTAGTCACTGAATCGTGTCCAACTTTTTTGCGACCCCATGGGCTGTGTAGCCTGCTAGGCTCCTCTGTCCATGGGATTTCCCAGGCAAGAATACTGAAGTAAACTGCTATTTCCTTCTCCAAGGGATCTTCCCTACCCTGGGATGGAACCCATGTCTCCTGCATTGGCAGGTGAATTCTTTACCACTGAGCCACTAGGGAAGCCCAGAATATTAAGGCAAAGTGTAAATCAGGAGTTGAAGGAATCTTGAAATCTTATTAATTGAATCTTGTTAATCTGTAAATCTTGTTTTGATTTACTCTGGGTTTAGGCACTTTTATCTTTAAAATATCTCAGAGATAAGATTTGTGTTCTTTGAAGAGAAAGTGAAGAGGAGCTAAAAAGCCTCCTGAGGAAAGTGAAAGAGGAGAGTGAAAAAGTTGGCTTAAAGCTCAACATTCAGAAANTGCAACTTTACTATATTCATTGATTAGCTCTAGTAATTTTATGGTGGAGTCTTTAGGGTTTTCTATGTAGTATTTTGCTGTTTTGATACTAAAAACCCAATTGCTTCCACCGGCTGCAGCCTGCTTAGTCATGAGGCAGGGCAGGCAGGGTGGGGAGGGCTCTGATGGGCCTGATGCCTCCGAAGGAAGCCTGGCAGTTGGTGGTGGCCCCTCAGGACAGGGGCCTGCAGTTGGTTTTCCCAGGCTGGTCGCCAGGCTGCTGCAGCCCCAGAGCTTCCCGAGCCAGGTCACACAGAGGTGATCATGTTGGTGGACAGTTGGGCAGGTCCAAAGTGCTCCAGGGACTCCAACACTGTGGCCACGAAGGGGGTGTGGACTTCCCTCCAAAGAAGCTAGCCCACCAGTGTCTGGGGTCGGCTTTGAGGAAACTGGAGGAGTGGGGGATGGCTTCCCCAGGAAGAGGACAGCTGCCTCACTCGTTTTTGTGGGCTGGTGGAAAGCTTTGTGGTGGGGATTGCAGGAAACTGGGCCATGGAGTCCATCTGCCTAGGAAATCAGTGGCGGCTGCTCCACAACCTAGAGACACGGGGCCCAGAGCCTATACCTTTAATCTTTATTTTATATCCCAATCATAGGGCTGGCAGTGGAGGAGGAGGAGAAAAAACAGGAGAGCTCCAACGACCCATTTTCTTCTGACACAGCACCCTGTTACCCTCTCTCAGGGTCCAGGACACCCCAGATGACATGCCGATATAGACATAATACAAAAACAAGCACCCAAGACAGCAGCGGACCTGAGCCTTCTCATTACTAGCTCTTGTTAGGCCCATGCACAAAGAATGGAGATTTAATTCTTATAAGACAATTTAAAAAATTCAAAATTACCAAGAAAACTTCTTCAATTATATATTTACACCCAATATCATTCACAACAAAAGCTCATCTCTAGGTTATATATTGCACTAGTAAAAAGCATCTGGATTTGTAAGACATTTAAACAGCTAATCAACTGAGCTATGAAGACATTTTTACCATTTTCTCAAATACCCATTTAAAGGTATGCATTACTCAACCCAGTTCCGCATTAAATTTCTCCAAATTTCATAAGCCATTTTTGAGGTTCCTTACATAATAACAAATCACTGAAGCCAAGTATCAATGAAAAATGTTTGTTCGTTTTTACCTGCTGCGGTAAAAACGACTGAAATAATACATGGAAACAATATAAAGAAAAAGTAAAATGCATTCACCTGTTACTGAATAATACTGGCAATGCAGAGAAAATATTGTTGATAATCTAAGAAACAATTCAGAAAAAAAAATACATGTGGAAGCCTTGCCACATACATTTGTATTAAATACTGATGTTCCTAAGGTAAGTTATAGCTTCCCCTGTGATTCAGTGGTAGAGAACCCGCCTGCCTGTGCAGGAAATGTGGGTTCAATGGCTGGGTGGTGAAGATGCCCTGGAGAAGGAAATGGCAACCCACTCTAGTATTCTTGCCTGGGAAATCCCATGGACAGAGGAGCCTGGAGGCCTAAAATCCATGGGGTCGCAAAGCGTCGGACACAACTGAGTGACTAAACAACAACGTTAAGTTATGTTAANTGGAGAAGGAAATGGCAACCCACTCTAGTATTCTTGCCTGGGAAATCCCATGGACAGAGGAGCCTGGAGGCCTAAAATCCATGGGGTCGCAAAGCGTCGGACACAACTGAGTGACTAAACAACAACGTTAAGTTATGTTAAAGTCTAGATTCTATTTCAAAAACATTTATCACAGCTGTTTTTCTGAGGGCCCGCTAAAGAAGCCACATACTGGAGAAGATTCATGATCTTCAATAATATCAATGTATGGGAAAACTGTGTACATGTAACCACTCATAGAGCAGTTATTTTGGTGTGAATTTCTAAAAATTCACAGAGAGACTGTTTACATATGGATAGCTCCATATGTAAAATTCCTTCAAAGTATCATACATCAGCAAGTTATTAGAGACAAGATGCTGAGGTAAGAAATCCACATGGTCTATGGGGCTGTCATTAATCTGAATAATTTTATATATATATTTAAAAGTTGTAAGATGTAGATATTATTTTGTAATAATGAAAATGGCCTGAGAAATCTTGATAGCCATGAATCTTTGCTGGTTATTTCATAACAAAGTTTTTAGAAGAACTGTTCCACTAACAGATGAATCATGAAATTTCTTGTTAAAGACAAGAGTTGTAATTTGCTGAAATTTTCTGTGATGACATGTAGCTGTCAGAATTATTCTACTAGCATGCATTTTTGAAGAAATAAACTTAATTTGCCCTTTCAATGATGACTTTTTGTAATGAATGAGGGAGGGACAATTTTTTCAAGAGAAACTCATGCTATGGAAAGAATATTTTGAAAATAGTTGTCTTTATATATTTCATTACTACATGATTACACTTCTGAAAATAACATAGAAAGACTCAGATTGCAAAAAAAAAATTTTTTAACTTAGAGATATGATTTTCTAATTTGTCAAAAACCTTCCAAGAGAAAAATTTTAATATTTTTATATCTATTTTTTTAAACAATGTAAGACTTTCTGATTGACATCATCAGAGAAAAGAGAAATGTATTAACTAAATTTTATATGCTTTGCATAACAGTAAATGGGTTAAAAATCGAGTACTGTGACTTATTTAGCTCAACTCATTTTGCTTTCCTTCCATTTGTATTTATATATTTTTGTATGCTTTCCATTCACCAGCAACACACCTCATAACTAAGTAAAATATACTTAATAGAACCAGATGTTTAAATCACATTATCACCAAACATTAAAATCAATATTTAAAATCACACAACTCCTTAGGTTTCTAGGTCCTATTAGCATAACACAGATGTTTTAATATATTAATAATTTTCATCCAGGTCTTATCTTCTCCTCCCTTTTCATCCATTTTATTTCTGGTTCTTATTGCATGAATTCTGACTTCCAGTACAAAAGTGAAGAAAATTTTACTTTTGTTTTTTAAAAAGCATGTTTACTGAAAGTTTGCTGAATAATTTACATACAATGAAACACTCACTTTAAGTGTATAGTTAAATGTATTTTAATAAATGTGTATTTAGGTAACTATCACCATAGTCAAAATATACAAAATAACCAGCACCTTCAACTTCCTTCACGTCACCTTTTGGTCAATCCAGATCCTTACTTCACTCCTACTCGAAACCACCTACTCCCTGGTAACCACTGATATGCCTTCTGACTTTATTAGATTAATTCTGAGGCAGGAGATAGATAGGCTGCAGGGTAGACATTTACAACTGGTCTCCTGTTTACATTTCTTGGGGTGAGAAAAAAGATGGGCTTCAGGCTGGACACTTATAACTAACCTCTTGTTTGCATTTCATGAGACAGGAGATAGGTGGATTTCAGGTTAGATATTTATAATCAATGTCTTGTTTATACTTCAAAAATAGAAATAGTAACAGAAGCTTCCCAAGTGGCTCAGTGGTAAAAAGAATCCACCTGTCAATGCAGGAGGTGCAGGAGATGCCAGTTCAATCCCTGGGGTCAGGAAGATCCCCTGGAGTAGAAAATGTCATCCCACTCCAGTATTCCTGCTTGGAAAAATTCCATGGACAGAGGAGCCTGACATGCCACAGTCCATAGGATCACAAAGAGTCAGACACAACTGAGAGACTGAGCATGCATGTACCAGGCCACCCTACTTGTCTCCTGAGAAACCTGTATGTGGGTCAAGAAGGGACCGTTAGAACCAGACAGGGAACAAATGACTGGTTCAAACCTGGGAAAGGAGTACGTCAAGGCTGCATATTGTCAGCCCGCTTATTTAACTTATATGCAGAGTACATCATGTGAAATGCTGAGTTGGATGAAGCACAAACTGGAATCAAGATTGCCAGAAGAAATATCAACAACCTCAGATATGCAGATGATACCTCTCTAATGACAGAAAGTGAAGAAGAACTAAAGAGCCTCTTGATGAAGGTGAAAGAGGAGAGTGAAAAAGCTGGCTTGAAATTCAACATTAAAAAAGCTAAGATCATGGCATCTGGTTACATCACTTCATGGTAAACAGAAGGGGAAAAAGTAGAAGCACTGGCAGATTTTATTTTCTCGGCCTCCAAAATCACTGCAGACGGTGACTGCAGTCATGAAATTAAGACACTTGCTCCTCGGAAGGAAAGCTACGCAAAACTCGACAGCGTACTAAGCAGAGACATCACTTTGTCAACAAAGGTCCGTATTTTCAGAGCTATGGATTTCCAGTTGAGTACTGAAGAACTGATCTTTCGAACTGTCGTGCTGAAGAAGACTCTTTAGAGTTCCTTGGACAGCAAGGAGATCAAATCAGTCAATCCTAAAGGAAATCAACCCTGAATATTCATTGGAAGGACTGATGCTGAAGCTGAAGAAGCTCCAACACTTTGGCCACCTGATGTGAAGAGCCGACTCACTGAAAAAACCTTGATCCTGGGAAAGATTGAGAGCAAAAGGAGAAGAGGGTGGCAGCGGATGAGATGGTTAGATAGCATCACCAGCTCAATGGACTGAGTTTGAGCAAACCCCAGGAGATAGCTGAGGACAAAGGAGCCTGGTGTGCTGCAGTACACGGGGTCGCAGAACCGGACACAACTTAGTGACTGAGTAACAACATCATTTACCAGGGACGGGACACAGTTCTTCAGGTGCTAGCCTGCTGTGTTCCTGCTTTGTCTGGCAAAGTAATAAAGCCACTCTTTCTTTCTCCTCCACACACACACACACACACACACAAAATATATATATATATAGGAACAGAAACAGGGTAAATAGCTAGGCTTTGTCTCCTAAGGACACTTTAAGATAACAGTTACGGCAGAACAGAGACGGGCTAAACCTTGTTTGAGTAAAAGATCAAGAGGTCATATATTTCCCATCCGTGGGTCAAGGGAGACACTGCACATGTGCAGAAAGGCTCATTGGGGATCAAAAAGGAGGGTTCACCACCCCAGAATAGGTGATGCCAAAGCCCCCCATAGGCCTCTGGGCTGGAATCCATCTTGGATAAAAGTTGTGCACATATGCTGGGGAAGGTCCCAGGGCAGGTCAGATGCGGAAAGAGAAACCAGATTATTGGTCAAAGGTAAACAAAGACCTGGAAGAACTGCCCTCTGTAAATGACGTACCTGCCTATTTACCGAGCTCCTCTTCATTAGGGAGGGTACCCTTTTTCTCTGGCTGTGCATTTCTGCCTTGCTTCTGTTTTATCTAAACTGTGCATTTCTGTCTTGTTTCTGTTTTATCTAAAGTGCTTCTCTGTGTGTTCTCCCACTTGCTGTACTGTGTGTCTCTAATAATAAACTTTGGACCTGTCTTAGCAGTTTTTGCCTCCTTGAGAAATGCATTTTTCAAGGGGCGGGGGGCAAGGGCCAGGGGAATTTTGCTTCTAGTCTACTAGCCCCTTGTGGTCTAGTGGCTAGGATTCCTGGTTTTCATCCAGGCTACCCAGGTTCAAAAATGGGCAGGGCGTCTTGCAACTTCCTTGATGGTCCACTGGTTAAGACTCCAAGCTTCCCCTGCAGGTGGCGTGAGTTCTGTTCCTGGTCAGGGAACTGAGATCCTGCATGCTGCACAGGACCATCAAAAATTCCTGGGTAGGGAACCAAGGTCTCCTTCCAAGCCTCTGCTCAGTGCTGTCTCTCTGAGGTCGGTTCTGTTTATTTCAATATAATAAAACAATACGTCCTTTGTGTCTAGCTCCTTTCACTCAGCTTATGTTTCTGAGATTCATCCATACTGTTATGTATAAAAGCAGTTGACTCATTTTATTCTTAATAGCAATCCATTGTTTGGATGTACTAAAACCGACTTGTCTTTTCATCTGCTGATGGACATTTGGGTTGCTTCCAATGTACAAATCTTTGTGGAAACATATATTCCTATTTCTTTTTGGTAAATGCCAAAGAGTGAATTGCTGGGTCACAGTGAGAGTTCATGTTTAACTTTAAGAGAAACTGCCCAATTATCCTTGAAAGTTCTTAATGCCATTTTACATTCTTACCATCAATGTATGTGGGTCCCACTGGCTTTATTGTATTTTACATTTCAGCTCTGTGTGGGTGTATAGTGGGATATCATTTTAATTCTGGAGAATGTTTATAATGCACATAATATGTGAGCACAGTAGTACACAGTTTTCAAAATAAACTTATCTATAAATATATATTGATGGGATAGCTAAAAATGTGCACCAATTATGATACACACGCAGAGCTTTGCAGATACATAGTCACAGTTAATGATCAGCCCCTGCCTTAAGAACCAGTCATCTAACACCAAGGAAACTGCTTTTTTAAAAATATTACACTATGGTGGTTTTGAAATTTAAAAGAATCTCAGAAGGAGAGGGAACAATTTCCTGCCTTCAGGTTCCAGTCTGATACCAGTGAGCAGTGGCTGCCTATCCACAGGGGCAGAAGGGAGACTGAGCTGCGTGCTTTCACTCCAGTTCCGTGTGCCCCGTGGTGCTGGCTCTGGTTTCACCCCTGATTGAAGTTCTTGTCCACAGAGGATAACCCTAAAGGAAAACACGCTTCCCCTTCCAGCACTGTCCCAGGAGGTGGCTGGGCCCCAGGAGTTTCTCGGGCACTTTACCTGCGGCTCACACTCAAGTTCGGGGACACTCATCTGTCATTTCACGGCTTGGTGGCAGAAAAGCAGCAGTGCAAATTCCAAGAAGCCTCAGTGGTAAGTCCGGTTCAAGCAGGTCCGATGCCCAGGAAGATGCGCAGTGTAACAGTCTGATCAGAGAATAGTGTAGTATTCTCTGAGAGGAGCAGACTTTTTTCTTTTCAAGAAAGCTCTTTTCAGATGGCTATTAGGTTGTCGAATGAGGAGAAGCACAAAAGAAATGCCGGCTCCCTGTGGTCTTTCAGATCATTAAAAAGTAACCCAGGTGGCAAAATCAGTTATCATTTCCTCAGCTTCCGCAGATGAAAAGAGCAAGAAGGGACACGAGTCTGAGGCTATGGGAGAACCAAACCATCAGCCCAGAGTGAGAGGATTCATCAATCCTGCGGAAAAGGAGGAGTCAAAGTGACTATGTAGCACTGAGCGTGGAGGCCAACCTGTTGATGTGATACGGCTGAGTTTTTTCCTTCTCGGATGCTGGTCTGGTCTTTGAAGAGTCTCACACAGCTAAACACGGATCTTGGGTTGTTGTGTTTTTTTTTTTACCCCGCACTCTTACTACAGGGTGAAGCTCTTGAGCTACCTGGAACGGGCTGGGAAAGGTAAAGTTTAGGTGAGGTTGGGGGTGTGGGAGCGTGATGCAAATTCACAGCCAGAGCTGAAGGAATTTAGCGGTAAGATGTCAAAACATTTTTGAGCAATGATTAGTAATCAACCATCTGAATGCTTGTTCATTTCACTTACCTGCAAAGTTCAAACGACATTCTTTCTCACTTGGATGAATTTAAGTTACGGTCTGTCCCACCCTCGCTGCTCTGCTTGCCAAGAAAATGTACAGCCTAAATCACAGCTCCCTTAAACTGTGTAGCTGCCACGGCAGACACATGTTTTAGGTCAGCAGGCACTTTCTGCTGCTTCTCGCCTCTTACAACCAGAATCAAACAGACCCTAAGTGGGAGCCAACAACAGCTCTGCACGTGGGGGCCATGGGGCAAAAGGAGGGGGGCAAGAGGTGACTGGCTGTGAGCGGAGACTCTGGCTTAGGGAGAGCAGATTTCAGAAGCAGGGAGGGAAGAAGCTGCTTGAATTACGGTTTAGACACGCCAACACTGGACATGAGGACAGTTTCCCACAACAGAGGAACGGCAACTGTCGATGTAGGCAAGGCCCTTATTTCTCAAGGTTCCCCTCTGGATATTGACGAAATTGGATATCAGTTTCAAAAGGTTGCTTTAGCCTCCAGAAGTGAAGCATTAGTTGCTCAGATGTGTCCGACTCTTGTGACCCCATGGACTTTAACCCGCTAGGCTCCTCTGTCCATGGGATTCTCCAGGCAAGAGTACTAAAGTGAGTTGCCATTTTCATCCCCGGGGGATCTTTCTGATCCATGGATCAAATGCAGGTCCCTTGTGTTGGCAGGTGGGTTCCTTACCATCTGACCTACCAGGGAAGCCCTCCATACCCTTCCTCAAATAATAGTTGATCCAGAAACCCACTAAGTAAAAGCACATAAAAGGGGTGTTGTTCTTCTAATGATCAGGGAAATACAGATCAAAATCACAAGACATCACCTTAAGTGTAGGATTGCTGTTTCCTAATAATAGCCAAAAAATAAGTTGATGAGGATGTGGAAAAATTGCAACCCTCCTTATACACTGGTAGTAAGCATATAAAATGGCACTGCCACTACAGAAAACTGGAGTTCCCACAAAAATTAAAAACTAAAATGGCACTGCCACTATAGAAAACTGGAGTTCCCACAAAAATTAAAAACAGAACTACTGTGTGTCCTTTGAATCTCAACTGTGAGTATATATCCACAAGAAGAGAAATCAGGACATTGAAAAGGAATCGGCACCAATGTTCACTGCAGCATTACTCACAGCAGAAATGTGGTATATATATACAAAGGAGTAATATCCAGCCTTAAACAAAGAAGGAAACACTGCCATTTGCAACAATGTGAATAAACGTAGAGGACATAATGCTAAGTGAAATAAGCCAATCACAAGAGAACAAATACTGTATCATTCCCCATGAAGAGCCCACCTGCCAGTGCAGGAGATGCTGGAGACTCCAGTTCAATCCCTGGGCCGAGAAGATCCCTTGGAGAAGGAAATGGCAACCCGTTCCAGTATTCTTGCTGGAGAATCCCATGGGCAGGCTACGGAACATGGGGTTGCAGAGTCAGACATGACTGAAGCAACTTAGCATGCACATACCCCATATATCAAGTATGTAAAATAGTCCAACTCACTGAAACATAGAATAGTATTGCCAGGGACTACAGGAAGGGGAAATGCAGAATTGTTTTTCAATGAGTATTTAATTTCTGTTATGCAAGATTTCAAACCCTAAAGATGATGCTGTGAAAGTGCTGCACTCAATATGCCAGCAAATTTGGAAAACTCAGCAGTGGCCACAGGACTGGAAAAGGTCCATTTTCATTCCAATCTCAAAGAAAGGCAATGCCAAAGAATGCTCAAACTACCACACAACTGCACTCACCTCACATACTAGCAAAGGAATGCTCAAAATTATCCAAGCTAGGCTTCAACAGTACATGAACTGTGAATTTCCAGATGCTCAAGCTGAATTTAGAAAAGGAAGAGGAACCAGAGATCAAATGGCCAACATCTGCTAGATCACTGAGAAAACAAGAGAGTTCCAGGAAAACATCTACTTCTGCTTTATTGACTGCGCCAAAGCCTCTGACTGTGTGGATCACAACAAACTGTGGAAAATCCTTCTAGAGATGGGAATACCAGACCACCCTACCTGCCTCCTTAAAAATCTGTATGCAGATCAAGAAGCAACAGTTAGAACTGAACATGGAACAACAGGCTGGTTCCAAATCAGGAAAGGGCTGTATATTGTCAGGGCTGTATACTGTCACCCGGTTTATTTAACTTATATGCAGAGTACATAATGTGAAATGCTGGGTTGGATGAAGCACAAGCTGGAATCAAGTTTGCTGGACTGGATGAAGAACAAGCTGGAATCAACATTTCCAGGAGAAATATCAATTACCTCAGATATACAGACACCACCCTTATAGCAGAAAGTGAAGAATTAAAGAACCTCTTGATGAAAGTGAAAGAGCACAGTGAAAAACCTGGCTTAAAACTCAACATTCAATAAGCGAAGATCATGGCACCCAGTTCTGAGACTGGATGAAGAACAAGCTGGAATCAACATTTCCAGGAGAAATATCAATTACCTCAGATATACAGACACCACCCTTATAGCAGAAAGTGAAGAATTAAAGAACCTCTTGATGAAAGTGAAAGAGCACAGTGAAAAACCTGGCTTAAAACTCAACATTCAATAAGCGAAGATCATGGCACCCAGTTCTGTCACTTCATGGCAAGTAGATGGGGAAACAATGGAAACAGTGACAGACTTTATTTTCTTGGGCTCCAAAATCACAGCAGATGACCGTAGCCATGAAATTGAAAGACACTTGCTTCTTGGAAGAAAAGCTATGACAAATCTAGACAGCATATTAAAAAGCAGAGACATTACTTTGCCGACAAAGGTCTGTCTGGTCAAAGGTATGGTTTTTCCAGTGGTCATGTATGGATGCGAGAGTTGGACTATAAAGAAAGCTGAGTGCAGAATTATTGATGTTTTTGAACTGTGCTTTTGGAGAAGACTCTTGAGAGTCCCCTGGACTGTAATGAGATCAAATCAGTCAATCCTAAAGGAAATCAGTCCTGAAGAGCAAGCTCTGGGACTGGTGATGGACAGGGAAGCCTGGTGTGCTGCAGTCCATGGGGTCACAAAGAGTCGGACATGACTGAGAGACTGAACTGAACTGACTGATGCAAGACGAGTAAGATCTTAGAGATGTGCTGTACAGCACAGCATCTATACTTAACAATGCAGCACTGTGTACTTTAAGATGTGTTATGAAGATAGATCTCATGTTAAGTTCTTATTAAAACACCAAACAAAAACAGAACACAAGGACATCTTTGCAGGTGATGGATATGTTTAATAACTTGGTTGCAGTGATAATATCATAGATTATGCATATGTCATATTCTTTAAGATAATATTACACTAAGTGTGTGCAATTTTAAAGTATCAACTATGCTTCAATTAAGCAAAAAAGGGAGGGTGTTAAAGGAAAAAAAACCTTTGTCAAAAACAAAACAGGTATTTCAAAAAGATACCTGTACTCACAAGTTCACTACAGCATTATCTACAATAACCAAGACATAAAACAACCTATCCATTAATCAATGAATGGATAAGAAGTTGGGATATATATGTAAATATAATGGAATATTATTCAGCCATAAAACAAGGAAATTTTACCATTTATGAACACATGGATGGACCTTGAAGGCCTTATGGGAAGTGAAGTAAATCAGACAGAGAAAGACAAATACTTCATGATCTCACTTATATATTGGATTAAAACAAAACAACAATGAAAAAAACTCATAGAAAAAGAGATCAGAGGTCAAGGGCTGATGAAAGAACTGGAGGAAGGAGGGGTCCAAAGGTTTTAAGAAAAATAAGCACAAGGTATGTACAACTTGATAAGTATAATTAACACTGTTGTATGTTATATATGAAAGTTGTTAAAAGAATAAATTTTAAGAGTTATCATAATAAGAAATCTTTCTTTTTATTGTATTTATATGAGGTAGTGAATGTTAACTAAACTATTGTGGTAGTCATTTCATATTATCTATAAATGAAACCATCATTCTATGTACCTTATTCTTACAGTGATATATTTCTCAATAAAATTGAAAAAAAAACCCAAAATTGAGGTTAAAAATTAAAGCAAACTTTTTAATAGAAAAAAAGACAAGTTATTTTTAACCAAGTCTCAGTGATGTGCAGAATACATCTGGTGTTAAGCTCTTAGCATTTCTGGCTATTTACTAAATTGGATGCAATAATATTTATCCCTGTGGCTCAGACAGTAAAGCATCCACCTGCAATGTGGGAGACCTCAGTTCAATCCCTGAGTTGGGGAGATCTCCTGGAGGAGGACATGGCAACTACTCCAGTATTCTTGCCTGGAGAATCCCCATGGACAGAGGAGCCTGGCAGACTACAGTCCATGGGATTACAAAGAGTCAGACACGACTGAGTGACTAAGAACAATATTTATCCATCATTATAAACTGAAGTGTTGCTCTCACTATAGGGGGCTTGGGGCAGGTAGACTCACTGCCACTAGGTCCCTTTCCTCCCTAATTCAGTCCCTGAAAGGTCTTCTAGATGCATCTATCAGAAACATTTTGGAAAATCCTTTTTAGGGACTGTTTCATCCAATGTTATAAAATTCCAGTTCAGTTCAGTCACACAGTCGTGTCCGACTTTGGGACCCCATGAATCGCAGCACGCCAGGCCTCCCAGTCCATCACCAACTCCCAGAGTTCACTCAGATTCTCGTCCATCAAGTCAGTGATACCATCCAGTCATCTCATCCTCTGTCGTCCCCTTCTCCTCCTGCCTCCAATCCCTCCCAGCCTCTTTCCAAAGAAATCCCAGGGCTGATCTCCTTCAGAATGGACTGGTTGGATCTCCTTGCAGTCCAAGGGATTCTCAAGACTCTTCTCCAACACCACAGTTCAAAAGCATCAATTTTTTGGTGCTCAGCTTTCTTCACAGTCCAACACTCCCCTCCATACATGACTACTGGAAAAACCACAGCCTTGACTAGATGGACCTTAGTCGGCAAAGTAATGTCTCTGCTTTTGAATATGCTGTCTAGGTTGGTCATAACTGTTCTTCCAAGGAGTAAGCGTCTTTTAATTTCATGGCTGCAGTTACCATCTGCAGTGATTTTGGAGTCCCCCAAAATAAAGTCTGACACTGTTTCCACTGTTTCCCCATCTATTTCCCATGAAGTGATGGGACCAGATGCCATAATCTTCGTTTTCACTTTTTCATTCTCCTCTTTCACTTTCATCAAGAGGCTTTTTA
>SJYX01016579.1:48773-149273 GCA_006410675.1 Oreotragus oreotragus | reverse complement strand
TTTTTGTTGACTATATAGAGCTTCTCCATCTTTGGCTGCAAAGAATATAATCAATCTGATTTTGGTGTTGACCATCTGGTGATATCCATGTGTAGAGTCTTCTCTTGTGTTGTTGGAAGAGGGTGTTTGCTATGACCAGTGCATTTTCTTGGCAAAACTCTATTAGTCTTTGCCCTGCTTCATTCTGCATTACACGGCCAAATTTGCCTGTTACTCCAGGTGTTTCTTGACTTCCTACTTTTGCATTCCTGTCCTCTATAATGAAAAGGACATCTTTTTTGCGTGTTAGTTCTAAAAGGTCTTGTAGGTCTTCATAGAACTGTTCAACTTCAGCTTCTTCAGCATTACTGGTTGGGGCACAGACTTGGATTCCCGTGATATTGAATGGTTTGCCTTGGAGACGAACAGAGATCATTCTGTCATTTTTGAGATTGCATCCAAGTACTGCATTTCGAACTCTTCTGTTGACCATGATGGCTACTCCATTTCTTCTGAGGGATTCCTGCCTGCATTAGTAGATATAATGGTCATCTGAGTTAAATTCACCCATTCCAGTCCATTTTAGTTCGCTGATTCCTAGAATGTCGACATTCACTCTTGTCATCTCTTGTCTGACCACTTCCAATTTGCCTTGATACATGGACCTGACATTCCAGGTTCCTATGCAATATTGCTCTTTACAGCATTGGACCTTGCTTCTACCACCAGTCACATCCACAGCTGGGTATCGTTTTTGCTTTGGCTCCATTCCTTCATTCTTTCTAGAGTTAGTTCTCCACTGATCTCCAATAGCATACTGGGCACCTATATAATTCCAGTGGTTCTCAAAGTGTGGTCCTCTCATCAGAAGCATCAGCATCATCAGAATTTATTAGAAATGTAAATTCTCAGTCTACATTCCAGTATGGACTGAATTAGAAACTGGGGCTCAGGCTCAGCACCTGCGTTACAGAAGCCCTGTGGGGGGGGGGTGATCCTAAGGGGTCCTTGCCTGAGGGCCACTTCACTATTTTCTGATGCTGAAGTGGCGAGGTTCCTCCAAACAGTCATCAGTACTGAGGCCATCTGAGGATAACTGTATATTTGGGCCAGCAAGGGAAATTCCAACTAGGAACAGCTATGAATTTCTCAGAATTGGGTATCAGGGAACTGCTTATCAGGCTGCCCTGCTCAGTCTGCCGAAGCTTTGAGAAGAGTTGGGAACTTGTACATCTTGTCATGTTTTGATATTAGAAAAGGAATAATACTGGACTTCCCTCATGGTCCAGTGGCTGAGAATCCGCCTGCCAATTCAAGGGGCATGGGTGTGATTTCTGATCTGGGAAGATCTCATACGATGTGGGGCAACTGAGCCTGTGCACCCTAGAGACACGCTCTGCAACAAGAGGAGCCTCTGCCCCCGCTTGCTGCAGCCAGAGAAAGGCTATGCACAGCAGCAAAGATCCGGTGTAGCCAAAAAGACACAAATTAATTTTTTTGAAAAAGTTTAAAAAGGAGTAATACAAATTAGTTTAGAGAACCCTGTACTTTTCTTTCATAACCACTACTTAACAGTTTCTAATTATATACTTGTATGGTTATTCTATCATGAAATCCATGAGGACAAGGACCACATCTAAATACAGATGTTACAGTCCCCAAGTATAGCATGGGACCTGACATATATCAGCTACTTAACTAAAAATAATTGTGTTTTATGAATTAGGGTTATGTTAGACCAGGAGTCAGCATTACCGCCCACAGGAAGATCTGGTCCACTATCTCCCTCTGTATAGACTGCAAGCTAAGAATGGTTTTTATATTTTTAAATGACTGGGAAAAAATAAAAAAAGGATACAGCTTGACATATGAAAATTAAATAAAATTCCATTTAAGAAAAATCCATTTCAGTGTTCATAAATAAAGCTTTATTGAAATGTAAAAAAAAAAAAAAGGAATAAGAAAGGAAATTTCAAAATTCAATTTAAACACACACATTTGAAAAATGTGCTCTGCCTGGTCCCATGATTCCCACTGTGGCCTGGCCTCCCTGCTCAGTTGATCTCTACAGAGATCAAATGAGACCCCCATAATGATGCTGATAATAACCATGATGGCAATAACAATTGCTAGAGAATGTCAGACATTGATTTTCTCATTCAGTTCTCTTAATATCTTCATGAGGGATTATCATTATCTACAATTTCATAGGTGGAGAAAATGAGGTAGAGAAAGATCAAGTAACTTGTTATGGTTGGCAGAATAATCACAGCTCCCCCCAATCCCCACAAGTGTCTACATCCTATTCCCTGGAAACTTACAAATGTGTTACTTTACATGGCAAAGTGATGTTGTAAATGGGAGTAAACTAAGGATTCTGAGATGGAGAGATTACCAGGGCTATCCTGGTGGGCCCAATATAATCACAAGGCTCTTTATATGCCAGAAGCAGGAGAGTGAGAAAAGGAAAAGTGATGCTTCCGAAGCAGAGTGATGTAGTCACTGGCTGAGTGAGGCCGGCAACCTCCAAAGGCTGCAAAAGGCAAAGAACAGATCCGCCCTTAGAGTCTCCAGAGTGAGCACAGCTCTGTGTCACTCTGATCTTACCCCATGAAACCCACTGCAAATCTCTAACCTCCAGAACTGTAAGATAATAAATACACATTGTTTAAAGCCACTAAGTTTGTGTTAATTTGTTACAGCAGCAATTAGGAAACTAATACACTTGTCAAGGTCACACATCCATTAGGCCAAGGATCAAGAATGAAACTCCATGCTGTATGATTCCAGAACCTGCCTCATCACTGATAATACTGGCAAAGGTGTTGAGGACCTACCCTACAGGCAAGAGAATATTGAGTGAGAGGAAGAGGCATCGACATTCTCTCCCAAGAGGCCTTCTTGCTCTACCCATCACCAATCCAGCTCCAAGAAGAATTATTTTCTAGGCAGGGTTTTGTGGCAAATGGGGTGGCATTCCCTGTGGACTACCTCAAACAGCTCCCCTATTAAGTATGCTGCTACTTGATTTTGCCCCAGAGGAAGGTTTCCTTCTTATATGGCAGACCTACCTGCCTGTTTAAATACTTCACAATAGATAGCTTGAGAAGAAAAAGATGCTTTTCTCTTGGCTCCTGGATGAACTATCTACAGGGGTAAGAGCTCCAGCTTCTGGAAAACACATTCACCTCTTCACCTCCAAGGGAACCACTGGTCACTGCTTACCTGGATGCTGAAGGAGGAGGGGGCAGTGAGGGTCTGTGTCTCAGAAGCCATGTCCAATCCTCATGACCTAACTTCTCCAAGGTTCTTCCTCATCTGTCATGTGGATATAATATTATCTGTCCCAAGCACCTCAAAGACTCTTCCTGAAGAACCAGGAGTTTATAGATATAGAAATGCAACCTAAATTCTAAAAAGCTAACTATGCAAAATGGGTATTATTGCTTTTTAATGGATTAGTTATGGTCGCCTTTTAACTTTATTAGTGCAAAAGTTAAAAGTGTCGATGCGCTGGATGGAATTTGGGGACTCAGACTTTTGGTGTCTATGGGAGATGACAAGGGAGAAGTTGGCTACTCAGTTCAGTCGCTCAGTCATGTCCGACTCTCTGCGACCCCATGAATCGCAGCACGCCAGGCCTCCCTGTCCATCACCAACTCCCGGAGTTCACTCAGACTCACGTCCATCGAGTCAGTGATGCCATCCAGCCATCTCATCCTCTGTCGTCCCCTTCTTCTCCTGCCTCCAATCCCTCCCAGCATCAGAGTCTTTTCCAATGAGTCAACTCTTCGCATGAGGTGGCCAAAGTACTGGAGTTTCAGCTTCAGCATCATTCCCTCCAAAGAAATCCCAGGGCTAATCTCCTTCAGAATGGACTGGTTGGATCTCCTTTCAGTCCAAGGGACTCTCAAGAGCTAAAAGCATCAATTCTTTGGCGCTCAGCTTTCTTCCCAGTCCAACTCTCACATCCATACATGACCACTGGAAACATCATAGCCTTGACTAGACAGACCTTTGTTGGCAAAGTAATGTCTCTGCTTTTGAATATGCTATCTAGGTTGGCCATAACTTTTCTTCCAAGGAGTAAGTGNAAAAAAAAAAAAAAGCCCACAGAATGGGAGAAGATATTTGCAACCACATATAATCACCAAAAGATAAGTGGTGCCTAGAATATATAAGGAATTTTCTTCAAGCAGTAAGAAAAGAATTAATAACCACAACAAGTCTTCCTGCTTCAGTTCTTGCCTCTCTCTCTTTAGAGGGAGATTATATATCAAATGAGTTTGTAAATATGTAAAGGGCCTGGCTCAATGCACGGAACATAGCAACACACAGGTTGTTATTTTTTATTTTGCTGTTATTATTCTCAGCCCAGTAGCTAGACTAATCCTTTTAGAAAGTATTTTGCTCTCCTGTGATTTTTCACTCAAAGTGTAGAAACCAAAGTCCTTGCATCTGCCTACGTTGTCCAGCACCGTTGCTCCCTCTGCCCCTCTCCCCTCAGACCTAACCTCCTATTCCCCTCTCCCTACCCAGATAGCTGCTCTTCTAACCCTTTTCTTGGGAAACTCTTCCACCAGATGGGTGCCTGGTTCATTCTCTCACCTCTTTCAAATATTTGCACACTGTTACCTTCCCCGTGTGTCCTGCCCTGGCTTTGAGGTTTAAAATTGCAAATCATCACAAAGACACTCTTTACCCTCTTTGCTGCAGTTTTCTCTGTAGCCCTTGTCACCCTATAATATGCTGTCTAGTTATCTTATATTGTTTTTATGTATCATCATTTTCTAAAATATAAGCCATGTATGGGTAGGAATTTATTTTTTCCTACCATATTTCAAGGGCCTGAAATAGTACTTAGTACATAATGGACACCCAGTTAATACAGGTTTAGTGAATACAATAGAAAAACAGGCAAGAGAAATAAACCATTGGCAGAAATGGAAACAGGAACAGTCAATAGACATGAAAAGGACTCAGTTCAGTTCAGTTCAGTCGCTCAGTCGTGTCCGACTCTGCGACCTCATGGACTGCAGCACACCAGGCCTCCCTGTCCATTACCAACTCCTGCAGTTTACCCAAACTCATGTCCATTGAGTTGGTGGTGCCATCCAACCATCTCATCCTCTGTCTCCCCTTCTCCTCCCACCTTCAATCTTTCCCAGCATCAGAGTCTTTTCCAATGAGTCATTTCTTCACATAAGGTGGCCAAAGTATTGGAGTTTCAGCTTCAACATCAGTCCTTCCAATGAACACTCAAGACTAATTTCCTTTAGGATGGACTGGTTGGATCTCCTTGCAGTGCAAGGGACTCTCAAGATTCTTTTCCAACACCACAGTTCAAAAACATCAGTTCTGTGATGCTCAGCTTTCTTTATAGTCTAACTCTCACATCCATACATGACCACTGGGAAAACCATAGCCTTGACTAGNAATTTCCTTTAGGATGGACTGGTTGGATCTCCTTGCAGTGCAAGGGACTCTCAAGATTCTTTTCCAACACCACAGTTCAAAAACATCAGTTCTGTGATGCTCAGCTTTCTTTATAGTCTAACTCTCACATCCATACATGACCACTGGGAAAACCATAGCCTTGACTAGATGGACCTTTGTTAGCAAAGTAATGTCTCTGCTTTTTAATATATTGTCTATGTTGGTCATAACTTTCTTTCCAAGGAGCCTCCAGATGGCTGAGCAAATGATTTATATTCTGTTTAAGCCAGGTTGTGGTATTTTGTTACAGCAACCCTACAAACTGAGTAATAGATTAGTTTAATCATATGCTCCTCTCTTCTCTTAAAGGATAGCTGCTCCTAGACACATGAGCTATGGGGATATAATCTTTCTAATTCAAATTACCCAAGAATTTGTTATTTTGTTGTTTGATTGCTAAATTGTATCCAGTTCTTAGCCCACCAGGCTCCTCTGTCCATGAGATTTCCCAGGCAAGAATACTGGAGTGGGTTGCCATTTCCTCTCCAAGGGATCTTCTGGACCCAGGGATCAAACTCGCATCTCCTGCATTGTGGATGGTTTCTTTACCACTAAGCCACCAGGGAAGTACTCAAGAATTAGGCTTTACCATAACTTCCATCATAATTTCCAACTTTTGGGAGGCCCACTCCCATGACCTCAGCTTAACTAATTACATCTTCAATGACCCTATTTCCATATAAGGTCCCATTATGGTGTTGTGGGGGTTAGGACTTCAAACAGAATTTTGAGGGGACACAATTCAGATTCACCGATAGCTCTCAATCATAGGTTTTGCATATCTTTTAGTATTTAAATCATCCACAGTTACTGTTCAGGACAGAGGAAATATATAGTAACAAATATGCATGAATAATGGCATTTTAAAGATTCATAGACATATGTGCATGGATATACACAGATATGTAAATATAAAGAAACTGTTGATTTGGAACAAACCATCTGATGCACACATTTGCTCCTACAAAGGTGACATATACATCTGGACATACTAGATTAGATTCAGGAAACAGCATTAGGACTAAGAGGAAATGTCCTTTTTCAAACCAGATAATGCTGAAAGAGTGACTGGAACTTAGATGAATAGAAGTTTATGAGGCCACAGTCTTTGTTCCCTGTCCCTCCAGATTCTAAGAATTTTCACCTTGTACAGTGTGTTCTAGAATGTAGAATCATGTGATTATAAAAGATGCATGTGTTTTCATTGGTTGTAACTTTGAGTTTGGGCTTCTGCTGTATCACCTTTGCTAAAGACACCACAGCTAAACAGACCTAGCTGATCCTGGCTAAGGTACTGCACAGCTAATCAGTTCTATGTGGTGGGAAAATGTGTAGGTTTTCAGAACTAACCCCTTTGCAGAGGTGCCAGGCTATTTCTGGAGGGGTTTGATAATGGTATCCCATAGCTGGTGGCAGTAGATTTAGCTACAGAGGGAAATCAACCTTGGCATCTATGATATCAGAAGGGGATTTGGGAATATCTTATTGTGAGTAGCAAGAGCATCAAATGCACTATATGCTCAGGTAAGAGTTCCCAGAGGGGTAAATATTGGAGATAGATGTTGGGGAGTTATTTGGCAAATAAAGTTAGCAGGCCAGGTGACTTAGAGCTAAAATCTGTAACACAATTTGCTCTGCAGGACCTCTAGCCTAGCCAATAAAGTAAAAGTGAAGTTTGCTCAGTCGTATCTGAAGGTCTTATTTCTCTAAAATTAATTAACTAAGAGAGTTAGAACCTCCTACACTGCTTCTTGGGCTTCCCAGGTGGCAGTAGTGGTAAAGAACCTGCCTGCAAATATAGGAGATGTAAGGGATACAGTTTCGAGAAGAAAACACCTCAATTTTCAGAGCAGGAAGAGTTCGTTCTTCCAAATCTAGAGATGATGAATCCTGTCTTGGTCACTCTCACCTTAGTTTTCATGTCAGGAGCAGGGGTGAAAATAATTCCCATTTAGGGAGTGTTCTTTCCTCTTCTAACTTTGTAACCAAAAAAAATTCATTTTTCTCAAGTGAGTTCTTAGAACAGGCTGACATGTTAAAATTCTAATAGTTTGGATATTATCCATCTCTAATGCTTCCATCCATTGGATTTCTTCCTGTCTTCTTCTCTATCTGTGCTATGGATACTTCTAAAAAGTGTTTGTAACTGGATAATTAGGTGTTCAGGGAGGCCTGGCGTGCTGCGATTCATGGGGTCTCAAAGAGTCAGACACGACTGAGCAACTGAACTGAACTGAACTGAACTGGTATGGTGGGTTTTAGACCCTCATTCTAAATTGGGCTATAAGTCAAATAAAAGCCATTACCCGGTTTTATCTGACTGGCTATTGGCTTCCAGATGTTTGAGTTACCTAACATGTCAGAATGGGACTATCCAGCACTCCCACCTGGGCTTCCCTGGTGGCTCAGGCAGTGAAGAATCTGCCTGCAATGCAGGAGACCCAAGTTCAGCCCCTGCATTGGGAAGATCCCCTGGAGAAGGGAATGGCTACCCACTCCAGTATTCTTGCTTAGAGAATTCCATGGACAGAGGGGCCTGGCAGGCTACAGTCCATGAGGTTGCAAAGAGTCAGACATGACTGAATTACTAACACAACATTCCCACCCAGATTTGAATTAAGCTTAACAACTGAGATTAAACATAGTCTTCTCCATTGAAAAATAGAGAGAACCCACAGGAGGAAGGAATAATCATGTTTGAGGGGGCATGTCTGTGTACCTAAGTCTGTGCTTAACACTTCTTATTTAAAGACAGGAAAGAAAGTAAAGAAGTGATGAAAAACAGGAATTTTTTTAAGGAGATAAAAACTATTGTTTGAGACTAAAATAAGTATTTATTAATATAAAAGGTAATACTATACTAAAAATGGTAATAAAACTATTTTACAAATAAATTTCTTAACAGAATTTAGAAATGGGAAGATAAAATGAGGTACAAGAAAAAAGTTGAAAATGGTGAAAAGATAATCAACATTATTTTTTAACTAGTTCTTCCAAAGTAAAAGGACAAATTAAGTGAAATAAAATAACCAAGATAAAATGGGCGGAGGGAGGCACTAGTTAAAGCAGAGCAAGAACTTCAGAAATGTGAGAGGAAGCATATGGCTGCTTTTAAAAACTGGACAAGCAACAGAAAAATAAGATAATCATTCATTAAACAAATGTATATTGATTGCTCACTTTGTATCAGAAGCTGCCATGGGTCCTAGGGTCTGTCAGTGGACCAGATGGTCAGGTCCCAGTCATCAAGGAGCTTTGTTCTAGTGGCTGGACATACAGTAAACATATAAGGTGATTCATGAATAGAATTACCAAATGTGATTATTTTCAAAAGGGGATGAAAATAATTATTTGCATAATCTCCATCCTCAACCTCCAGACTGTCTGCCTTCCACAGAGACCTGTCAGGACTGCTGCTGGCACAGAACACATGTCTGCAGTCACATGATGCCCTCTTGACCGACCTTTATTTGAAGGATATTCTAGGCATGGGAAAGGAAAGCTGAATATATTAAGAAACTGGGTTTCCATGTACTCATTTACTGCAGTAGGCATTCCTGCTCATCTTTACCTGCAGGCTTGAACTAATACACCTCGACAAATTATGGTCTGAGCAGATTGACCGTAGAGTCCTTTAGTTAACCAGCTATTAATTCTGCAAGGAACACAATACAAGAGAGTTACTAAAGCAATTTCTCTCTCCCTATCTTAATTTGGAAGAATCAAGTAAGCTATACATCTAACTTCTTCAGCCCTGCCCATTAATGCCCCATTCCCACTGAAATTTATATATTCCTTCTGAAACATATACCCCACCCAAAATAGCTATGAACTGAAAGGAACTCTAAGCAGGAATATTGGAGGCACTGTTTACCAGCTCTATGACCTGTGTGCACGCTCAGTCACTTCAGTTGTCTGACTCTGCGACCCCTGGGACTGTAACCTGACAGGCTCCTCTGCTCTTGGGATTCTCCAGGCAAGAATACCGGAGTGGGTTCCCGTGCCCTTCTCCAGGGGATCTTCCTGACCCAGAGATAGAACCCAAGTCTCCCACGTTGCAGGCAGATTATTTACCACCAAGCCACCAGGGAAGCCCAGCTCTGATTTAGGAAGATCTGGATCCGGACGAGTTATCTCCATCTATAAAGCTCATGATGGTTGGTCTCAGGCTTCATTTCCTAGCAAGTAGTTGTAGAATCCCTAGCTGTTCCAAAATGAATTCCAGGGCATTCCAGTCAATATATGTTATGATGATATTTGTTTCAATTTATATTTTTAAGTAATAAAAATTCTTTTAAATTTCTCATTAAAATGGAAATATTTGAGCTCCTCCAATAGCACAGCAGGTGACTATGTGCTGTGGTTCGTGAAAGTCAGATTATTAGCGAACAGTTCATTACTCCTATACAGAGAAACTCTGAATAATTTTAAATGTTATTCAGTATTGTTTTTTTTTTTTAATTGTGGAAGGGATGTTAACATTTATACAAGCTGTTGACATTTATACAGTTAAGATATGGAGCTTCCATTATTGTAAGGCGGGGAAGGCAATGGCACCCCACCCCAGTACTCTTGCCTGGAAAATCCAATGGACGGAGTAGCCTGGTGGGCTGCAGTCCATGGGGTCGCTAACTTGAACAAGACAGAGAATGAAAAAGGCATCAGGAAGCTTTGGAAGGGAAAGTGCCATGATTTTTTCAAACTGATGCAAAAATATAAGCAGATAGTTTGTGAGCAGTGAGGTCTAGATTATCCAGTATGGATTGTGAATAACTTTTACCATTTAAACTTTGTTTTACTATTCATATATCCATTTCTTCATTCAATATTTTAATAGCAGTTTCTATGTGCAAGTTATATATGCTTGGCATACGTATAACTGAATCACGGCTGAACATCAGAAATTCCTGACACATAAAATGAACCAGCATAAATTCAGATGAGATTTGATAATAACCTATAGGAAAAAAAAAAAAAGAAGTATCAGATGTGTATAAGAGACAGGCAGTATTCCACACTATGGATATACAGTGTTTGTTTAACCATTTGCCTATCAAAGGATATCCAGCTTGTTTCCAATTTTGGGCCATTATAAACACAGGTGCTATGAACATTTGTATTCAGATATTTGAGTCAGCATAAGTTTTCATGGTTCCCATATAAATGTTCAGAAGTGCATATGCTGGGTCAAATGATAACTATATATTCAAGTTTTTAAACTATCAAACTATTTTCCAGAGTGGTTATATTATTCTACATTTCTCCCAACTATGCATGAATGATCCAGTTTTCTACATTTTTGCCAGTATTTGGTGTTGTTACTGTTTTTTGGTTTTGTTGTGTTTTTTTTTGTTGTTGTTATTCTGATAGATGTGTAATTATATCTCATTGTGGCTGTAATTTGAATTTCCTTAATGGTTTATTGATGTTGAACATCTTTTCATGCATTTTATCATTTCTATAGGCTCTTCTCACTCAAAAAATAAAAAGGTAGCTGTATGAGTGATCAGTAATGGGTATGTTAACTAGCTTATGGCAGTCATTTTACAGTATATACATTCATCAAATCATCACACTGTTCACTTTAAATATATACAGTTTTGTCAATTATACATCAATAAACAAAAATTACCAGCACACCACTAACTTTATTTAACTTGCTAATTTCTCACTTCTTTGATTTCCTTTATACTCTTAAGTTAGTACCATGCAGCTTAAAAATAGTTTGATTTCTGCTTTCTCTTTCCTAATTTTGAGAGCAGAAAGCATGATTTTTACTACTTGCACTTTCCCATTACATTTTTCTACAAAGCTAGTCAGAAAGTAGGTGTGCCTAACAAATATACCTAAATCAATGAATAGATTGTTGAAGCTTTGAAGGAGTCCTCAGCAATTACAAGTGATGGAAGAAACTTGGATTTGAGAACCATTGTTGTTTTACCAGCAGTATTTTGTTTTTACTTTTAGTATTTCAGACTTAAAGATCACTGAAGGAAAATATTCATCCAGGCACTGAAGAAGTGTTCTGGAGCTTGGTTGGGCATAAGCTATTCTCTATTCTTCACAAACACATCTTTGGCCTGAGGCTGCACTATTTAATTTTTATTTATTTTTTAGTAATCTCTATTTACTCTAGCAGTTCATTCAGACAGCTAGACAGTTGATTCCTTCACCTACTGTGTTTTGTTCAGAAGACCTTGTACCTTGTACCTCTTCAATATTTTTTCTTGAAGAGTGAATTCATTTCTTATCCAGGGACAGGCTATATATAACGTGTTTAAATTCTTACAGTCTCATTTTCCTCCATAGGACTCTTTTAGTTTACTTTGAAAGTATTAGTCACTCAGTTGTGTCTGACTGTTGGCTTCCTTGACCATGGAATTCTCCAGGCAAGAATACTGGAGTGGGTGGCCGTTCCCTTCTCCTGGGGATCTTTCTGACCCAGGATTTGAACCTAGATTTCCTGCATTGTAGGCAGATTCTTCAGAGAAGGCGATGGCATCCCACTCGAGTACTCTTGCCTGGAAAATCCCATGGACAGAGGAGCCTGGTAGGCTGCAGTCCAAGGGGTCGCGAAGAGTCGGACAAGACTGAGCAACTTCACTTTCATGCATTGGAAAAGGAAATGGCAACCCACTCTAGTGTTCTTGCCTGGAGNAGTACTCTTGCCTGGAAAATCCCATGGACAGAGGAGCCTGGTAGGCTGCAGTCCAAGGGGTCGCGAAGAGTCGGACAAGACTGAGCAACTTCACTTTCATGCATTGGAAAAGGAAATGGCAACCCACTCTAGTGTTCTTGCCTGGAGAATACCAGGGATAGGGGAGCTTGGTGGGCTGCCGTCTATGGGGTCGCACAGAGTCGGACATGACTGAACCGACTTAGCAGCAGCAGCAGCAGCAGCAGGCAGATTCTTAATCATTTGAGCCACCAGGGAAGCCCCTATTTTAGTTTACTTTTACTTTATTTTTCTGTTTTAGTCTTGAAGACTTGATTGGATTTAGATCCAACTCTATTTCCTTCCTGCTCCCTTGGACTCTATTTAAGACACATTAAAAAAATATGGAGAGAAAGGTAAGAACCCACCATAAATATGTCAAACTGATTCTTTTCCTTAATCAATGGTAAGCTCCTTTTCATTTAATGAATAACAGATATGTTTGTTCTGGTTTTTGTAGTTTTTAAAATGATCTTTTCCTATGAATCTGTTTCTGTTTTTTATGTTGTTCTTCAGATATTTAGGAAGACTTTAGTTTTTGTTTCATGATTATATTTATAATGTTATTATGTGTCTCTCTTGGTTTCCAATTTTCCTAAACAATTTTACTGTCAGTTTTCTACTAAGAAAAATTGATAAAATTATGAGGTTCCTTTTTTGTCTCCTCTGCTCTGCATTTCCTCTCCTATTCAATTTTAGCACACACACACACATACACAAAATTACTTTTCTCAGTGTTCACCTTCACATGTTAAATATTTTTATACTCTGACATTTGGTATGTCAGATTTACTTTTTATCATTTAACTCCCAGCTACACCAGAGGAAGCAATCTCTGCTACCTACCTTCTTTCCCTTTCTGTCCCAAATTTATGTTCCAGATAATTGTCTCGTATCTGTGTTGTCAGGGCATATAATATCAACACTCCATTCTGTCATCCTAATTCCTACATTTCTTTTTCTACAGTAAATATGTTTTTTCAATATTCTCTGCCGTCAAGGATGGGAAATTTTTCCTTACTCCTCTTGGTTATTTTGGATGGTCTAATAGTTAAATGGACAAGAGGCAGATTAACAGGGGAAAGAAATAATTTTGTATCTACAGGAGTTCATACAAATATAGACTCAAATAAGTGACCAAAGCAGGCAGCTTTTATAACTTTTGGACAAAGAAACAATAAGTTTGTGAATAATTGAAAAGAGAAAGAAGTTTGGACTGGAGGTAGTAAATTGGTAAAGAAGTAACACACTTTGTTTATATGGCCTTCTTGGCCCTGAACTTCCTATCTCTGGAGATCAGGTTGTCTCTTTGCCTTCTGGTTCAGAGAAGGTTCCTTTCACAGGGGAGATTTATTTCCTACTTTCAAGGGAGCAAAAGAGAGTCAGAAGGTCCTCCTCACACCAGCTGTTTCTTAAGTAACTTTAATTCAAAATAATCAACATGTCAAAGTGGCGTATTTGGGGGCATCCTGCCCTGACCTCCATTACTGCTAATCCGTATGTCGTGTTTACCCCTGTCATTTATTGTTTGGCAGATTTAATCCTTTAGATACTTCTTTTTTTTTTTTTCCTATAGGTTATTATCAAATCTCATCTGAATTTATGCTGGTTCATTTTATGTGTCAGGAATTTCTGATGTTCAGCCGTGATTCAGTTATACGCATGCCAAGCATATATAACTTGCACATAGAAACTGCTATTAAAATATTGAATGAAGAAATGGATATATGAATAGTAAAACAAAGTTTAAATGGTAAAAGTTATTCACAATCCATACTGGATAATCTAGACCTCACTGCTCGCAAACTATCTGCTTATATTTTTGCATCAGTTTGAAAAAATCATGGCACTTTCCCTTCCAAAGCTTCCTGATGCCTTTTTCATTCTCTGTCTTGTTCAGACTTTACTAAAAGTAGTTCTTTGATCAGAACTGACTATTCTTCAGTCTACAGGAAATAACTTGCCTCAGCCTGGATACATGTCATTTTAATATTGGCCATTTACCTGATTTGTGAACATAGGTTCAGCGGTAAAGAATCCGCCTGTCAATGCAGGAAATGGGGGTTCGAGTGCTGGGTTGGGAAGATCCCCTGGAGAAGGAAATGGCACCCCACTCCAGTACTCTTGCCTGGGAAATCCCATGGANCATGTCATTTTAATATTGGCCATTTACCTGATTTGTGAACATAGGTTCAGCGGTAAAGAATCCGCCTGTCAATGCAGGAAATGGGGGTTCGAGTGCTGGGTTGGGAAGATCCCCTGGAGAAGGAAATGGCACCCCACTCCAGTACTCTTGCCTGGGAAATCCCATGGACAGAGGAGCCTGCCGGGCTACAGTCCATGGGGTTGCAAACAGTCGGACACCACTTAGCAACTAAACAGCAACAAAACTGTGAACAGACTATTCTTTCCTGCTTCTACTTCTTTCTCTTTAATAAACTGTTAAAAAATTCTGTAGTTTTCGTACTTGTTCAATCATTCCTTCATTCATGCCATCTCAGTTAATTTGAGGCTTTAGCCTTTAACATTATTAGCACCAGTCTTTATATTTACCCATATTATAGGGGCCTTTGTCATCTTTTATACAGGCCCTTTTAATATCTGAGCTCATTAAAGAGATTGCTATGAAGCCCAGGAATTTCTTGCAATGCCTCACCCTTTCCTTTCTCAGTCAAATTTGTTTGCCTGGTTAGAATTTTCTATCCTATGGTCTTCCCTCTTTCTTGTGAACAACTGAATCACTGTCATCTGGAAACTTTATGAATTCTAATTCCTCTTATTTCCTTTCTGAAAAATACAATTTTTGTTTTCCTTAGTGTAAATCTGTGGTGACACAATTTATATATGATGTATTTTATATGTAAATATTAAGAATAAAGTAAGTGTTAATAGTAGATGTTATACAATATATAAAAATGTGGGTTGTGTTTATTTTACCAATTATATTTGAGTACATCAATTCCATAGTAACAGCATGTTTTCTTTGATAATTTCAAAGCTTAATTAGGAAAAATCTTAGATGAAAAATATCTTCTTAGCTAGGATTGAAGAAAAAGGATCTTAAGTTTGTTTTTTAAATGAATATCTACTGTTAAATTTCTACATTGCTATGTACTCACTGAAGAGGTTATAGTAGTTATATTCTCTGAATTCTTTTTTATTACCAATTCATTTTTATGCAAAATAAATCCTCCATAAATATGTTCAAAAATATTCTGAATGGCTTTTCTATTTGTTTTCTTCTTTTTAACCCTACCTGGCTTTAGCCTGAGGGCCAAAAAGATAATTGTAGTCAAAAGAGAAGTTTAAAATCCATTCAGAACTGGTTTGTAACTCCCTGATACCAAGGGCTTTGCAAAGCTATAACTCATTCAGCTCTTGGAAGCTGAGTTAATTATGGCAAATCACACTAATTAAATTATTTACAAGGTCTTTGTTAAAACAAATCTATTATGTTTAGCAATGCATTGTGGATTTGCCTTGAGACTCCCAGCTGTCTTTCCCGACAAATTTTGTAGTTAGACATTTAGTTTAAGTGAGAACCTTAAACATATGAAGCTGCAGGTTTCTCTGGCTGCTGTTTAGGTCCCCAGGCCTTCAATTCAATTCAGATTTATTGAACACCCATGTTGTTCAAATCCCATGTGTTATATTCTCTGTCCCCAGAGTTTCCAAATAACAGCTGATATAAGAAATGTACATAAACGATTACAATTCAAGGCAAACAGAAAATACATCATCAGAAAATAAAAAAGAAAAACAGATGGGCTCTGACAGGGTTAGAACTTCATAGAGACAAAGAGCGAAGATTTAGGCTGGGTCTTAAAAGAGCAGAACCTCTGCTTTGCAGGCAGAAATAGGGAGTGGCACTGAGGGCCTTTGAGACAGGTCACAGAATGAGTAGGACCCAGAGGGAAGAATGTGCAGAGCCTGATCAGAGAGCAAGCAAGTTGAGCTAGGGGAGCCAGGGAAGACTTAAGGGGCATGGCAACCCTCAGGTCTCCACTGCAGTGCTTGGTAAGAATTTGGTTTGGCTATTTGGTGGAGTTGCTTGAATTACTGAACAAAGCAATTACACTACAATCTAACTTGCTGGGATAGAACTTGCTGGGTACAGGGATAGCTTTGAGCTTGCCTCTGCTTTTGGCCAGTTGAGCAGGGGCTACTCTGTAGTGCGGTCACTGAGTGACATCTCTTGCTCCAGTATGGGAATGGAGAGGGCAGTGATTCCACATGAGAGCTTGGGTGCACACACTCACGCACACCCTCAGTCACACTCCTGGGAGCCCTCTAGCACGTGGGCCAGCCTGACTATGTTAAAACTGTAGCTCTGCCCCTAGTAGCCATTCAAACCTGGGCAGTTTACTTAGCCCCCTAAGTCTTGCTTCCTCCTTGAAAGTCTTCCTTCCTCCTACATTGCAGGAATGTTGTGAGGATTTGTTGTTATTTAGTCACTAAGATGTGACCGGGTTTTTATGACCCCATAGACTGTAGCCCATCAGGCTCCTCTGTCCATGGGATTTCCCAGGCAAGAATACTGGAGTGGGTTGCCATTTCCTTCCCCAGGGGATATTCCGGGCCCAGGGATCGAACTGGGGTCTCCTGCATTGCAGGCATATTTTTTACTATCTGAGCCAAAAACACAGAATTGGAAAGCAAATCCCTAAGTAGCCTTCGTGTGTGACTCTCCTCCCACGAGGTGGCGCTGTCTTCCACGCAGTTTCCGCTTCCTCTTGCTTTGTTGAAACTGACCTCCGTCTAGAAAATGGCCTTTATTTACCAATCACTCAATCAATAGCGACTTGGTATCTGTGACCCACAGGCTTCCTTCAAGTCCTTGGAGGTGTTATGTCTCAAAGTGTACACTTAAACAGCGCTTCAAGGAAAGAGTCTCACTAGATAGTGGAAAGCTGAAGGAAGGCTATCAATTGTTGTGAAAAAAAGCTCCATTAATTTCCTAACTCTGGATTCAAAACCAGAATGTTGTGAATAATTTTTTTAACAAGTAACAGCACCACTTTACTATTTGACGACCTATGACATTGTTAGAGTGTGAGTGTGGAGGCAGGACATGATAATTCAACTGTGTGGTTATAAAAATGTCAATCTCCAACACCTAGTCTCAACACCAGAAGATTCTGCTCAACTTAAGTCCACCAGAAGATTCTGCTCAACAAAAATTTAAGTTTTTGTTATTATTATCTTTATCATTTTTAAATGCTTCTGGTTCTAAAGAACTTATGAGCTTCACTACACATAAAATAAGTTTTGGGGAACTCTTTCAGTTAAAGTTATATACATCAAATTATGAGGATAACTTGCTACTTAAATTATTTAATAGATTACTTTATAAACTGAAAATTTTCTTTTATTGCTGTTTAAATCTAGTTGTGAATACAACATGTATGTTTCATAGTTTCTGTCTTTTTCTCAATCCCAAGTCTGACAGATTTGGAGTGGAAAATACGAGACTTTGTGGGTATTTTTCAAAAGATTACTGCAGACCACTTAAGATGAATTACATTTTTAAGTAAAGCAACTGGATTAACAAACTGTAAAGAGCCTTTTGACTGCTTCTGCCAGTCAATCTGGGCAATGCTGAGGTGTATGTTGTGCTGCTGGCGCTCCAGGTCCATTTGCAAACAGAGCACCTCCTGTTCATTTGGAACAAAATCTCATCTCAGTTTTAGTGGTGAAATATCTGCAAAATGAGAAAAGGGAGGAGAAATTGTGAGATCAGATCAGAGCATTGTCCTGCCTGGAATGCTCCTGTAGCTTCCTCTTGCCGGGGCAGTTCTCAGACTCAGATGCTTGCAGACTAGACTCATTCCCCAACATTTGAAGCTTACATCTTTGTGGAAGGAAGGATGAGCAACTAGGCTATATTAGAATATTCAAAGGGAGTGTATGTTCAAAATATTCAGACCCTACACACAGCCTTTCAGATTCTGGTGAATAATACCACATACACTAGTTCACCTAAGAGAGAAAGCCCTTTCTCATCTCCACTGCCCTAGAAGAAGAAATAAAATCCTGAATTCCCCTAGTTCAATATATAACATCTTACATATTATGACTCCTGCTTAAGTCTCCTGCTTGTCTACTGCAGGCTTCTTGCCCACTGCATTCTGTGACCAGCAATTACCCATCAGTTCAGTTCAGTCGCTCAGTCGTGTCTGATTCTTTGAGACCCCATGAATTTCAGCACGCTGGCCTCCCTGTCCATCCGGGTAATTCATAATTACCCCCATGTATGCATTTTCCTTTAGACCAATGCGCATTTTTTTTTCTGCCTTGAATACTTGTCCCTTTTTTAGATTATTGAAAAAAAATCCTCATCCTGCAAGTCTCAAGCCTTTTATCTTCTCTGTGATACACTCTTGTCCTCTCCTGGAAGCTAATTATCACCTTCTTTTGGTCATCTCTTTATCTACTCCATTAACTGATAACTAAAAATGGCCTTGTTTAATATTATCAATGTACCAGGCACATAATAGCAAATAAACCCATGCCTAGTGAATAAATGAGTGTAGCGCTGTTCAAAGGGGTACATGTCATCTAGGTTACTCAGAAATAATAATAACTTAGGACTGTGAAAGAAATCAATGTAAATCTCATTTAAAAATTAATTAGCCTTTTAAAATCTAATTTAGATAGATGGCAAAGAGATGGCACACGTCACAAACAAAAATACTTTAGCAGAATCTGAAACTTTAAAAGTAAAACATTCAGGCTATAGAAGATGAAATGATAGCATTACAGATTCTTAAAAGAGAAATTCAAGCTCATGTAGTTCCAGGCTAATTTCAATATTTCAACTGAGAAAGAGAGGATCCCAAGAAGTAAGAGACTGACTCATTTCAAGGAATCTTGGAGCTTTCTTTTCTGATGATCTTATATCACAGGAAGCGATATGGAAAGTGAGTTCTCAGGACAAGCTGGAAGTAAGGGCTGTGAAGCACAGCAAAATTCTAAGAAGCCTAGGAAATCCTCTCGCCTAGTGGTCACCATGCCACAGTCCCGATGTTCACCTCGACCCCTTGCTTCTCCTGTGTTTGATGATTTTCTACGGAAATATAATGCAACAGTTTCCAATTCTACTTCAGTTTCTGCTTTTTGACATCCTTTTAATCCTCAAGTAACTGCTGATATAAACTTTAAAAGAACTGGTTTTAATAGATCAATGGCACTTTTTCACAAAATGAGATAAACAAAATGAGCTGAGAGATTTTTCTCAGAGAGAAACAGCGACCCCATAGGTGGCAGCCCACCAGGCTCCCCTGTCCCTGGGATTCTCCAGGAAAGAACACTGGAGTGTGCTGAGGTCCAACCCCAGTGGATCCAGGGTAATTCAAAGAGGGGATGGAGTCGGCGTCCTAAGAACTTATTTAATTACAGATATAAAGAGAGATTAGGAAAGAATAGTGTAGTAGGAAAATTTAGTGGAGAAAAAGAGGCTGAATAACTTTGTTTACGTGGAAAACCAATAAAACTCCAAGACAAGGAGTTTGCACCACCTACGTAGGCCACAGGCGCCTTCCCGTTCTCCCGAAGGAGAGGAGACACAAAGGCTTCCCTGGTCAGATCTTAGAAGCCCCCGACAAAATTAGTAGGCTTGGCGAGCCTCCACGCTCCAGATGGGAATTCAGCCAGAAAAGAAGAGAACGAGANATTTCACTAATTGCCATAGGTGGACAGGGAAGACTTCCCTTGTGGCTCAGATGGTAAAGCGTCTGTCTACAATGTGGGAGACCTGGGTTCGATCCCTGGGTTGGGAAGTTCCCTGGAGAAGTAAACGGCACCCCACTCCAGTACTCTTGCCTAGAAAATTCCATGGACGGAGGAGCCTGGTGTCCATGGTGTCTCAAAGAGTCGGACATGACTGAGAGACTTCACTTCACTTCATAGGTGGACAGATAATGGAATTGCTTGAAATGGTTCTCAATTCAGGATGCCTGTCACAATCACTAGTAGAATCTTCTAGATCTGTTGAAACTGAATTTCTCAAGGGACAGCTTGCAATTGTCTAATTTTGACAAATTCCCCAAGTAATTCACTACCACAATTCATAGGCAGGCAGCCTAGCAAATAGACATTGACTGGATTTTGGCAAACACCAGGTTGTGGTAGTATTTCTCCACTATTAGAATAGCTACAGGGTAAAAAGCTGGAAGTAGTTAGGGATGCTCTCCAGATCTGCTCATATTTTATTTTCTAGTTAAATAGAAATGATTTTTAAGGAACTAGGATCTGTTTATGAGGCACCAAGTCCACATATCAAAAGGAATATTTCTTGAAAGAAGATTTAATGAAATAGAAAGCATACTGAGGAAAGATCATGGGAGTCACAGTCCCAGAGATTTACATATGCTATCTCTGTGATCGGAATTTCTGAAATTCACCTTTCTGTGGGTACTAATGTGGCAGAATGAGGGGCATCAGGAAGATGATGTTCCCCCTGCCTCCACTCTAGGCTTTCCTAGATGACCCAAACCCAAAGCAAAATACACAGGGACTGTCAGTCTTGCCCAGATTTCCTATGTGTGGCTCCTTCTGTTTCCTTGTCTCACCACCCTTCAGACCAGCAAGGGGATAGACAACATCTCAAACTGTCCACCAGGCCATTCTCCCGAGTCTTCCTCCAGTGGGATTCTCTACAGTGGAAAACTTTTTCTTCTCCATATTAGTCAGCCAAACAAATGTAGAGGCCCCCTTCCTGCAAACAGATTCTGTAGGAGGGGATATCACCATCGATTTACAGGTGCTGAGTCTCACCATGGGAGATATTCAGCAAGAACATTCCATTTCATCCCATTTAATCCTCAAATAGTTATGCTCACTTTACAGGAAAGGAAACAGGATCAGAGAGGTTGGGAAACTTGCCCGAGTTCACTAGCAGCACAGGAGTCTAATACAAGGAAAGCAGACTCCACGATCCAATACTGCACGCTATTTCTCCCCTCCTCTAAAAGAGGTAGAAATATGCTGAACTGCAAAGTGTTTCACAGGGTCTTGCCTTTTAACTTCAGCAGAACACGGTCCCCATGGATGGTTATTTCTTTGTCAGTGTTTACCAGAGCTCAGATTTCAACTTGCCTGCCTCTGGTCTGAGAGGGGACTGCTATGTGGCGAATTTGAGTTTTTATGACTTTTCCTGCACAGAGTCCCCTCAGGGTCTTTCACTCCTCCTGGCTGAGCGGCCTCAGTTCTGTTAGAGTGCTGCTTTTACCTGGCCTGCTCGTCTCAGTTTTTAAAGCTGACTTAAGTTCAGTCTTCACATTGCTGCTTCTGCTGAAGGGGAAAAACTTCTGCCCCTGCCTCCTGGAGTTCTGCCTCATCCTCCACTTCCTATTTGGAACTGGCTTTTGAGACTGCAGCTTTATAAGCACCACCAACCTTCCTCTCTGACTTGCATCTGCTCACTTCCCTCTTATACACAATTAGTCATGAATTTGGTTCTTACCTCTTTCATACTTGGTATGTTTCTATTTCTGCAATCTGCCACATGGCAGTGCCTAAAGAGCACTAGTTTTTTTTTTTTTTTTTTTTTTTTCTTCCTTTGCCTTTTTAACAGTACAGACCAGAACATCACCAGAATTATCCTAAACTTTGGAGTTCTCTGATGGTTGTAAGATGGAAGGAGGAACCACCATCCCACGAGGGAGTAAATCCATAAATTTGGGATCTATTTGTACTTCTATAAGTTTACGAGTAACCTGTTTGCCTTAAAGGATTTTCTTTAAGCCAAGAATTCCCCCCTAAATAAATGATTATGCATTTGACTTTCTGGTGTCATCTTTCTCAGGGAAGGGTGTATTAGGATAGGCTAGTTATTTTTTTTTTTTTTTTTTTTCTTCCTTTGCCTTTTTAACAGTACAGACCAGAACATCACCAGAATTATCCTAAACTTTGGAGTTCTCTGATGGTTGTAAGACGGAAGGAGGAACCACCATCCCACGAGGGAGTAAATCCATAAATTTGGGATCTATTTGTACTTCTATAAGTTTACGAGTAACCTGTTTGCCTTAAAGGATTTTCTTTAAGCCAAGAATTCCCCCCTAAATAAATGATTATGCATTTGACTTTCTGGTGTCATCTTTCTCAGGGAAGGGTGTATTAGGATAGGCTAGTTAGCAACAGTAACAGAAAAAAACCAAAATCTTAGTGGTTCCTAATAGTAAATGCCTTTTTCATACACCTTCTACAAGTCCACTGCAGTTTGGCTGAGGGCTCTGCCTCCCACCTGCATGTCACCTCCAAACCCAGGTCGATGCAATATCCAACATCTTGAATGTTGCTGGTAGTTCACCTCAAAGGAAAAGAGGTTTCTGGCAAATTGTGCATGGTTCTTAAAGTTTCCTCCCCAAAGGGTGACATGTCACTTCCATCCACATTAAGGAAGTCATGTGGTTACAACCAGCTTCACGGGGTCTGGGAAGTACAATTCTATCGTGTGCCTGGAAGTGAAGGGAACCAAAGTATTTGGTGAGATGTACCAATAACTTGGAGAAGGAAATGCCAACCCACTCCAGTATTCTTGCCTGGAGAATTCCATGGACAGAAGAGCCTGGCACACTGCAGTCCATGGGATTGCAAAGAGTCAGACATGACTGAGCGACCTTCAGTTCACTCACCAGTAACTATCACTAGGGGCTTGGTTAAGAGCTGATACCCATAGACAGTGAAAACGGTCTTGAAGTGAAATGAAAGTGTTAGTTGCTCAGTCGTGTTCGACTCTTTGCAACCACATAGATTGTCAGGCTCCTTTGTCCATGGAACTCTCCAGGAAAGAAGACTGGAGAGGGTAGCCATTCCCTTCTTCAGGGAATTTTCCCAACCCAGGGATTGAACCCAGGTCTCCTGCATTGCAGGCAGATTCTTTACTGTCTGAGCCACCAGGGAATTGGTGAAAAGTGAATGTGATGATCATTTTCAAGTTAGAAATAAATAGTAAACTTTGATTCAGTAAGCATCTAATTATTCTCCATTGTCTTTCACCTGTAAGCTCCTCGTAGGGATTTTATCTAAATCTTGTCATTGACATGACATAGTCTAGTGGCTTTGGAATCAGATAACATAAGCTCCATGAATTATTTGTTGTGTGAACCATTTGCTTTTTCCGGGAAAATGGATCATGCCATTCCCTAGCAATCTTTGAAAACCACCGTTATATCCAGAGAATAATAGCTTTTTTTTTTTTTTTTTTTACTGAGTTCCCATAAATTCTAAGACTGGAATTCATATCTTTTAACAAAGACCAACTAGTTTTAAGTATAGCTGTTTTCTGTTTCTTTTGGACAGAGCCAGGTGATAGACAGTTAGATGTAGTATATAACTAAGTTCTAGAATTGCATTTGAATGGAAGTATTGTACATTTAATTCCAGCTAGACTATTATATCATCTGTATTCTTTCTTCTACAAATCTCGTGCAGGCAAGCATTGGTGGCCTTGGAAGCCATGTATAGAGGACCATAGAATCACAGGTGGAAGCAACCTGGGTCCTTACATCAGCGCATGGAGGGAAGCCACTGGTCAATCAGGAAGAGCCTTTTAAGATTTTTCTCTTAGCAAAAAAGAATGTCTAACAGGACTGGGAAAGGTCAGCTTTCATTCCAATCCCAAAGAAAGGCAATGCCAAAGAATGCTCAAGCTACCGCACAATTGCACTCATCTCACAGGCTAGTAAAGTAATGCTCTAAATTCTCCAAGCCAGACTTCAGCAATACGTGAACCATGAACTTCCAGATGTTCAAGATCATTTTAGAAAAGGCAGAGAAACCAGAGATCAAAACGCCAACATCCGCTGGATCATGGAAAAAGCAAAAGAGTTCCAGAAAAACATCTATTTCTGCTTTATTGACTATGCCAAAGCCTTTGGCTGTGTGGATCACAAGAAACTGTGGGAAATTCTGAAAGAGATGGGAATACCAGACCACCTGACCTGCATCTTGAGAAATCTGTATGCGGGTCAGGAAGTAAGAGTTAGAACTGGGCATGGAACAACAGACTGGTTCCAAATAGGAAAAGGAGTACGTCAAAGCTGTATATTGTCTCCCTGCTTATTTAATTTATATGCAGAGAACATCATGAGAAACACTGGACTGGAAGAAGCACAAGCTGGAATCAAGACTGCCGGGAGAAATATCAATAACCCCAGATACGCAGATGACACCACCCTTAAGGCAGAAAGTGAAGAANGAATTGGAAAGCAAATCCCTAAGTAGCCTTCGTGTGTGACTCTCCTCCCACGAGGTGGCGCTGTCTTCCACGCAGTTTCCGCTTCCTCTTGCTTTGTTGAAACTGACCTCCGTCTAGAAAATGGCCTTTATTTACCAATCACTCAATCAATAGCGACTTGGTATCTGTGACCCACAGGCTTCCTTCAAGTCCTTGGAGGTGTTATGTCTCAAAGTGTACACTTAAACAGCGCTTCAAGGAAAGAGTCTCACTAGATAGTGGAAAGCTGAAGGAAGGCTATCAATTGTTGTGAAAAAAAGCTCCATTAATTTCCTAACTCTGGATTCAAAACCAGAATGTTGTGAATAATTTTTTTAACAAGTAACAGCACCACTTTACTATTTGACGACCTATGACATTGTTAGAGTGTGAGTGTGGAGGCAGGACATGATAATTCAACTGTGTGGTTATAAAAATGTCAATCTCCAACACCTAGTCTCAACACCAGAAGATTCTGCTCAACTTAAGTCCAGCAGAAGATTCTGCTCAACAAAAATTTAAGTTTTTGTTATTATTATCTTTATCATTTTTAAATGCTTCTGGTTCTAAAGAACTTGTGAGCTTCACTACACATAAAATAAGTTTTGGGGAACTCTTTCAGTTAAAGTTATATACATCAAATTATGAGGATAACTTGCTACTTAAATTATTTAATAGATTACTTTATAAACTGAAAATTTTCTTTTATTGCTGTTTAAATCTAGTTGTGAATACAACATGTATGTTTCATAGTTTCTGTCTTTTTCTCAATCCCAAGTCTGACAGATTTGGAGTGGAAAATACGAGACTTTGTGGGTATTTTTCAAAAGATTACTGCAGACCACTTAAGATGAATTACATTTTTAAGTAAAGCAACTGGATTAACAAACTGTAAAGAGCCTTTTGACTGCTTCTGCCAGTCAATCTGGGCAATGCTGAGGTGTATGTTGTGCTGCTGGCGCTCCAGGTCCATTTGCAAACAGAGCACCTCCTGTTCATTTGGAACAAAATCTCATCTCAGTTTTAGTGGTGAAATATCTGCAAAATGAGAAAAGGGAGGAGAAATTGTGAGATCAGATCAGAGCATTGTCCTGCCTGGAATGCTCCTGTAGCTTCCTCTTGCCGGGGCAGTTCTCAGACTCAGATGCTTGCAGACTAGACTCATTCCCCAACATTTGAAGCTTACATCTTTGTGGAAGGAAGGATGAGCAACTAGGCTATATTAGAATATTCAAAGGGAGTGTATGTTCAAAATATTCAGACCCTACACACAGCCTTTCAGATTCTGGTGAATAATACCACATACACTAGTTCACCTAAGAGAGAAAGCCCTTTCTCATCTCCACTGCCCTAGAAGAAGAAATAAAATCCTGAATTCCCCTAGTTCAATATATAACATCTTACATATTATGACTCCTGCTTAAGTCTCCTGCTTGTCTACTGCAGGCTTCTTGCCCACTGCATTCTGTGACCAGCAATTACCCATCAGTTCAGTTCAGTCGCTCAGTCGTGTCTGATTCTTTGAGACCCCATGAATTTCAGCACGCTGGCCTCCCTGTCCATCCGGGTAATTCATAATTACCCCCATGTATGCATTTTCCTTTAGACCAATGCGCATTTTTTTTTCTGCCTTGAATACTTGTCCCTTTTTTAGATTATTGAAAAAAAATCCTCATCCTGCAAGTCTCAAGCCTTTTATCTTCTCTGTGATACACTCTTGTCCTCTCCTGGAAGCTAATTATCACCTTCTTTTGGTCATCTCTTTATCTACTCCATTAACTGATAACTAAAAATGGCCTTGTTTAATATTATCAATGTACCAGGCACATAATAGCAAATAAACCCATGCCTAGTGAATAAATGAGTGTAGCGCTGTTCAAAGGGGTACATGTCATCTAGGTTACTCAGAAATAATAATAACTTAGGACTGTGAAAGAAATCAATGTAAATCTCATTTAAAAATTAATTAGCCTTTTAAAATCTAATTTAGATAGATGGCAAAGAGATGGCACACGTCACAAACAAAAATACTTTAGCAGAATCTGAAACTTTAAAAGTAAAACATTCAGGCTATAGAAGATGAAATGATAGCATTACAGATTCTTAAAAGAGAAATTCAAGCTCATGTAGTTCCAGGCTAATTTCAATATTTCAACTGAGAAAGAGAGGATCCCAAGAAGTAAGAGACTGACTCATTTCAAGGAATCTTGGAGCTTTCTTTTCTGATGATCTTATATCACAGGAAGCGATATGGAAAGTGAGTTCTCAGGACAAGCTGGAAGTAAGGGCTGTGAAGCACAGCAAAATTCTAAGAAGCCTAGGAAATCCTCTCGCCTAGTGGTCACCATGCCACAGTCCCGATGTTCACCTCGACCCCTTGCTTCTCCTGTGTTTGATGATTTTCTACGGAAATATAATGCAACAGTTTCCAATTCTACTTCAGTTTCTGCTTTTTGACATCCTTTTAATCCTCAAGTAACTGCTGATATAAACTTTAAAAGAACTGGTTTTAATAGATCAATGGCACTTTTTCACAAAATGAGATAAACAAAATGAGCTGAGAGATTTTTCTCAGAGAGAAACAGCGACCCCATAGGTGGCAGCCCACCAGGCTCCCCTGTCCCTGGGATTCTCCAGGAAAGAACACTGGAGTGTGCTGAGGTCCAACCCCAGTGGATCCAGGGTAATTCAAAGAGGGGATGGAGTCGGCGTCCTAAGAACTTATTTAATTACAGATATAAAGAGAGATTAGGAAAGAATAGTGTAGTAGGAAAATTTAGTGGAGAAAAAGAGGCTGAATAACTTTGTTTACGTGGAAAACCAATAAAACTCCAAGACAAGGAGTTTGCACCACCTACGTAGGCCACAGGCGCCTTCCCGTTCTCCCGAAGGAGAGGAGACACAAAGGCTTCCCTGGTCAGATCTTAGAAGCCCCCGACAAAATTAGTAGGCTTGGCGAGCCTCCACGCTCCAGATGGGAATTCAGCCAGAAAAGAAGAGAACGAGAAAAGACCACATGGGGGAAACCAGTCTTTCCAGGAACTGGTCTGTCTCTTTTTTTTTCCAGGTCCACTTTTATACTTTTAGTTATACATAGAGATAAATGTAAGAAACAGAGTCACACAGGGTCAGCTGCTCCGACCCTTATCTAAAGACAGTGTTCTCAGCATATCTTTGTTCTTACAAGGGTCTTACATTTGTTTTACAACATCTTCTGGTCTGGAGACCGATTAACATTTTATGGCCCCACCTTTCTTTCTATTGATAAAGGTTAATTGATCAGAAAACTTGTTTCCCCTTAAGATCTATTTAGTCTTAAGATAGTGATAAAGTTACATTTTTACATAGCAAGGACCCAATGATTTATAACAAAGAAAAAGAAAATTTATTAACTCAAAAGTCTAGTATTGCTAACATCAAAACTACTATATTTTTTTTCTACATTCCAATTACATTGATTAACATACTCCCAGGTGCCTAAGGATATGGAGGCCTGGCAGCAATCATTAACTCAGCAATGAAATCCTTCACCAACATGATTTTTATCTTTAGAAAAATCCTATGCTAACTAAGACTTTCAAAATACTCCAAACTCTCTGTGCTGTTTATGGTTGCGAGGTTGTAAACAATCATGTATGTAGTAGCAAGAGTGTGGATAATCTTGTCACACAAGCTAGTCTGCCAGCAGAGAGGTTTTTGGACTGAAACACCCTTGTCATGCCCAGGAGATTTATTAACTGGAGTCCTACGTTAACTCTTCTTCAGAGAGAGGTGGTGGGGGATAGCCCCCCGTATAATGTCAGAAGAGTAGGTGAAAAGCACAATGCAGTAAGGCAGGCAGACTCTGTTTTGGGGGCAGATGCACAAGCAGATCCAGCGAGGCTCCCTTACGGCCTGACTCGCCTTTGCCTATCGGGCCCCTTAACCTCATGACCTTTGCCATGGGCAGGACTCCTCGTGCTGTCTCCCAGCAGGAGTGGGTTGCCATTTCCTTCTCCAATGCATGAAAGTAAAAAGTGAAAGTGGAGTCGCTCAGTGGTATCTGACTCTTCCTGACCCTATGGACTGCAGCCTACCAGGCTCCTCCATCCATGGGATTTTCCAGGCAAGAGTACTGGAGTGGGGTGCCATTGCCTTCTCTGGAGTAAAGAAAGTAATGTTCCTAAATTTAAGGAAATTGTATGTGGGTCGTAAAAGCCTCTAGACGTAAGAACCCTGTGTCTTTATTCTTTATATTGAGAAGGGGGGGGGGCCGGGAAAGATGGAAAACCTCTGAAATGAAGTCAGTTAAGGAGATGATTCTGGAATAGAAGACAAACCGACAGTTTACTGAGTCCCATGGTCAGTTTTCAGTCCTCATCTTACTTGGCCTGGCAACAGAATTTAATACAGTTAATTGCTCTCTCCTGCTGCAAATATTTTTCTTCCCCTAGCTTGCATTCTATTCTATCCTGAGACTTTGGTTAGCACAAGGCTAATCCCTTGAATGCCTGTACTTTTATGCCTTTGTGTATTCATTTGGTGAATTTATCCAACCTCATGGCTTTATGTATCACCAATTTGTTTTTCCAGCTCAGACTCCCCTGCCTAAATGTGGACTCACATTCACCTGCCTCCTTAACCTTTCCTCTTGCTTGAATTTTAACAGGTATTTCATGCTTTACATGATCCACGCTGGACTCCTGTTCTTCCTCTTTAAACCTGCTCTTTCTGGGACCTTTTCCGTCTCAGTTGATGGCAACCCTATCCTTCCGGTAGTTTAGGCTCCATCTTTCTCCACCTCATACACCTGACATCAAACCTAAGACAAAATCTGTAAATTCTACCTTCAAACAGAGCAAAATACCTTCATATTAGCTGGTGAAATATTATGCTCTTTCCTGTATGCTGTGCTCAATCACTCAGCTGCATTTAACTCTTTGTGACTCCATGGACTGCACATAGCCTGGCAGCTCTCTGTCCATGGGATTTCCCAGGCAGGAATGGAGTGGTTTGCCATTTCCTTCTCCAGGAGACCTTCCTGACCCCAGGGATGAAATCCGTGTCTCCCGCATCTCCTGCATTGCAGGCAGATTCTTTACCACTGAGCCATCTGGGAAGCCCTCCTGTATGCTGAGTACCCAGAAAAGAAAGCCCCCTAGAAAGTATTCACTAACCTGACACTGGATGGTCCATATCTTCAGGACTGGAGAATTACCCAGACATTCCAAACTGCATCCAAACATTTTCACCAAACCTCAAAACTCAACTTGATTTTAACATTTTTGAATTATAGCCCAAGTGAAGGAAATGTGAAAATGTGCCTTATTTATATTGTAATTGCATATTAAATCCTCAAATCAAGTTACAACTAAGCTGCATATAATGGATGGTAGTAGACATACCATTTTGGAAAAATCAGAGTATTTTATTCCTGGATTGACACTATTTACTAGAGGTAAATCTAAGTCTAACAGAAATAATCACATTTTTCTAGTTTCCTGAGAGAATCACTAAGCTTAATTTTATATTGAAATTGTTTGAACAAGATGGTAAATCAATTTTGATATGTAAAAAAGAAAAGATCTGAATGCAAGTGGGGTATTAATGTATCTCTTAATGGTAATGAATCGATGTTGAAGTTTTAAAAATTTAACATGGTAATTTTTATTCATCAAATTCTTATAATTTTTCCATACATAATAGGTAATGTCAAAATGCTCTTTTTCATAATTAACTATTAGTTGGGGAAACGTCATACACTAGCAGCTTCAAAAGAAATCAAAACATAACAACAAGCGTGATTCTTTTCAGAAAGAACAGAATACTGAATCTTCAATAATTCAAATTTTACTTTGGTTGTCAATATGAAGCTCTGTTATATGGTCTTGATTATGATTATGTTCAATTGGTATAAAAAGATACTAAGAACAGTGAGAGTCTCCTTGCCTTAAGTTACTATCAATTTAGGATATGTAAGAGGTTAGAATTAGAAAAGATTAGAAGAAAAGGACTCAAAATACTTTGATTATCCATTAGTGTAAAACTGATCTTGCTTTTTAAAACTCAGATGTGCATCTGTATGAGTCTTTTGTTCTCTGACTCTCTCTTCTGTAGCCTGCTTATGTCTTATCTCTCTTACCAAATTTGGGCCTCTTTTCTACTTATTTTTCTCAGCAAGATGGTAAACTTCTTCAGGACTAGAGCTGCATGTCCCAGCCATCTTGATGTGCATGCCTTGAGCGGTCTAGCACCACATTCTGCGTATACTAAAATGTCTGCATTTATAGCATAGATGACCAAATGGGACAGTTGCTTTATGTTCATTTTATATCCCAGAAGTATGATACTATTAGTATGTACTGTGTCTGTACAGTGATTACTATTTTTCAAGGAATTTCCATAATTATGCTCTTGTTTTATTCTCACAGCGGTGGGAAGTAAAGAGAGCAATATTTACACAGGTGGGAACTAAAGCACAAGCATTTCAGTGATTTGCCTTGACAAAGATATGGACAGATCTGAGGCTAAAATAGAGATTCCCTGCCTTCTTTTAATTTAGAGTTCTTTCTCTTAGATGCACTTGACATGTCTCTTGTGATGTTGAAAATTAAGAGCTTTGTTCTAAAAAAGAGAGAAAGAAAGAAAGATCGACTTGCTTTTTTAAAATTCACCTTAAGTTTTAACTGAATCAGCCTTTAGTTAAGTGAGACAGGAAGTAACTGCTAACCCGGTGTTAGGCAATAATAAGTCACCAGAGTTTGGCAGAACATTTAGCACATATTTGGTGTGTGCTTTCTACGTGGCAAACTCTTTACCAGACACTGTTGATGAAGTGGTAAGTATAACCGGGAGCCAGGACAGAATACTCCCGCTTTTTGCCCATCATTAGCTCAGTGTGCTATCTACAGCACTATCTTACTAAAAACTACCTTCTCGTCACTTGCCTTTGTCCCTCCGCGTGGAAACAAAATGACAGTGATGTCAACAATGCAGGTTCTCCCAGGGGCCTGTGACATCAGCGCTACTGATGGAAGGCAATGCTAATACATTTGACTCAGTTTTAGTTGTTTCTTAGTCTGGGAGAAAAACAGCAACAACAACAGAAAGCACAATAGAAAGCACAACAAATGCAAACAACCAATTATCAAAGTACTAGAAGCACTAAAATAAAAGCACACTTTCCTCACATTTTCCTACTCTGTTTTATACCCAGCTGAAATAAAATGTGCATTTTTTCAATAACAGCCCCCAACACCAAACTAATGAGCAAGTGTAGAAAGGGAGGAAGGAGAAGAAAATCTGAACTATCCTAAAGTAAAAATGAAACCAAGTGAGGTACACAGTACAGTTCAGTTCAGTTCAGTTCAGTCGCTCAGTCGTGTCTGACTCTTTGTGACCCCATGAATCGGAGCAGGCCAGGCCTCCCGGTCCATCACCATCTCCCGGAGTTCACTCAGATTCGCATCCATCGAGTCAGTGATGCCATCCAGCCATCTCATCCTCTGTCGTCCCCTTCTCCTCCTGCCCCCAATCCCTCCCAGCATCAGAGTCTTTTCCAATGAGTCAACTCTTCGCATGAGGTGGCCAGAGTACTGGAGTTTCAGCTTTAGCATCATTCCTTCCAAAGAAATCCCAGGGCTGATCTCCTTCAGAATGGACTGGTTGGATCTCCTTGCAGTCCAAGGGACTCTCAAGAGTCTTCTCCAACACCACAGTTCAAAAGCATCGATTCTTCGGCGCTCAGCCTTCTTCACAGTCCAACTCTCACATCCATACATGACCACAGGAAAAACCATAGCCTTGACTAGACGGACCTTAGTCGGCAAAGTAATGTCTCTGCTTTTGAATATGCTATCTAGGTTGGTCATAACTTTTCTTCCAAGGAGTAAGCGTCTTTTAATTTCATGGCTGCAGTCACCATCTGCAGTGATTTTGGAGCCTCCCAAAATAAAGTCTGACACTGTTTCCACTTGTTCCCCATCTATTTCCCATGAAGTGATGGGACCGGATGCCATGATCTTCGTTTTCTGAATGTTGAGCTTTAAGCCAACTTTTTCACTCTCCTCTTTCACTTTCATCAAGAGGCTTTTTAGCTCCTCTTTACTTTCTGCCATAAGGGTGGTGTCATCTGCATATCTGAGGTTATTGATATTTCTCCCGGCAATCTTGATTCCAGCTTGTGTTTCTTCCAGTCCAGCATTTCTCAGGATGTACTCTGCATATAAGTTAAATAAGCAGGGTGACAATATACAGCCTTGACGTACTCTTTTTCCCATTTGCAACCAGTCTGTTGTTCCATGCCCAGTTCTAACTGTTGCTTCCTGACCAGCATCATAATTAATAAACCCACAGCATAGTTTAAATAGGTGAAGGTGAAGTCGCTCAGTCGTGTCCGACTCTTTGCAACCCCATGGACTATAACCTATTAGGCTTCTCTGTCCATGGGATTCTCCAGGCAAGAATACTGGAGTGAATTGCCATTTCAAAGAGTCCACCTGCCAATGCAGGAGATGCAAGAGACATGGGCTCGATGCCTGAGTTGGGAAGATCCCAAGGAGGCAGAAATGGCAACCCACTCCGATATTCTTGCCTGGAAATCCCATGGACAGAGGAGCCTGGCAGGCTACAGTCCATGAGGTCGCAAAGAGTCAGACATAACTTAGTGACGAAACAACTACAAGGGGTAAGTACCCTGTGCCCTGCCCTGTAGCACCATGACTGTGTCTCCCCAGCTGGAGTGGATGAATGTTCTCAAGGGCAAGAACTATGTCTTAGTCACTGTTGGATCCCTAGTACCTGGCCCAGGGTCTAGCATACCAAGGTGTGTTATGTATTGGAAACTTATTCAGCTGGGGGAAGTTTATTTTCCACATAAAATCAGGGCAATCTTCACTCCAAAAGAAAGAATCTGAGTTGGGGCCCTAACAAAGGCAGGAGAGGAGGGAAGAGGAATTCTAAGCAGAAGGAACCATGTGAGCAGGGCTTTGGACAACTTCCAGAACAGCCTTTACAGGGCAGCAGATTGGACTAGAAGTCCCTTGTATCTTGGGTGATAAAGGCAGGACACCTTTCCATGTAAACACTGGAAGAGGCTGGTGGGGACAGGATCTTGCACTCTGGCCTCCAGAAATGTCCTGTCACTTCTGGAACAGTCTGGGTGCTGTCCTCAGGCATAGGGTATCATCAGTAATGTTGATGGCCAGGGGCTGAAATAAATAAATAAAGTTCTATTAATATCAGCTCCATTAGAAACACAGGAAATAAATTAATGTTTGCCAAATGGGGAAAGAAGAAAATCAATAGGGAAAGAAATATTATTTTTAATCTTCTGAGAAGGTTTTTTTATAAACAACAGAAAGAAAAAAAGGAAAAAACATGAAAAAGGATCTGCCATCATCCTTTTAACCTTTATTTATTATCACTCATTCTACATCATCCCGAACTGCATGATAATTTAAAATTTCATTTTAATTTCAATGTATCATATAATTCAACCTAGCCTTTACAGCATTTTTTTTTTTTTTTTACTGAAAACTTTAAAAATGTCTCAAAAAGAAATATAACCAGGGAGAGGGAGGGTAAGAAGTCCTGTAACCTTCTAGAGTAGTCATTTAATTTCTGAGATTAAAAGGTCTGTGCAAAAATAAGATAACACTAAAAGCAACAAACATGACCAGCACGAGTGTTCCTTAATGGCGTGCCGAATCGTGTGGAGCGGCTGTGCCTGGGATGTTCTCTGTGTTCATCTGTGCTTTCACTTGATTTCAAATTATTTTATACTGGTCATTTTGGTTGTTTTTGCAGAATATTTCTTCATTTGTTTCTACCATGTTTGATCTGCATGGAGATGGTAGCTCCTCTTTTCTTCTATTTGTCCCACAGCTCCTACCTCAGAGGTTTCTGGAGTTTCAGAAAACACTTCTATCAATAGCTAGCATTTATTAAGCACAGAGTACGCTACTTGCATGCTAGTAAAGTAATGCTTAAAATTCTCCAAGCCAGGCTTCAGCAATACATGAACTGTGAACTTCCAGATGTTCAAGCTGGTTTTAGAAAAGGCAGAGGAACCAGAGATCAAATTACCAACATCCACTGGATCATGGAAAAAGCAAGAGAGTTCCAGAAAAACATCTATTTCTGCTTTATTGACTATGCCAAAGTCTTTGACTGTGTGGATCACAAGAAACTGTGGAAAATTCTGAAAGAGATAGGAATACCAGAGCACCTGATCTGCCTCTTGAGAAACCTATATGTAGGTCAAGAAGCAATAGTTAGAACTGGACATGGAACAACAGACTGGTTCCAAATTGGAAAAGGAGTCTGTCAAGGCTTTCAATGTATCATATAATTGATGGTCACCCTGCTTATTTAACTTCTATGCAGAGTACATCATGAGAAATGCTGGGCTGGAAGAAGCACAAGCTGGAATCAAGATTGCCAGGAGAAATATCAATAACCTCAGATATGCAGATGACACCACCCTTATNGGCCCTTAAATCTATTTCTCACTTCCACTGTATAATCATAAGGGATTTGACTTAGGTCATACCTGAATGGTCTAGTGGTTTTCCCTACTTTCTTCAATTTAAGTCTGAATTTGGAAATAAGGAGTTCATGATCTGAGCCACAGTCAGCTCCTGGTCTTGTTTTTGTTGACTGTATAGAGCTTCTCCATCTTTGGCTGCAAAGAATATAATCAATCTGATTTTGGTGTTGACCATCTGGTGATGTCCATGTGTAGAGTCTTCTCTTGTGTTGTTGGAAGAGGGTGTTTGCTATGACCAGTGCCTTTTCTTGGCAAAATTCTATTAGTCTTTGCCCTGCTTCATTCTGCATTCCAAGGCCAAATTTGCCTGTTACTCCCGGTGTTTCTTGACTTCCTACTTTAGCATTCCAGTCCCCTATAATGAAAAGGACATCTTTTTTGGGTGTTATTTCTAACCTCTCTGCTGCTGCTGCTAAGTCACTTCAGTCGTGTCCGACTCTCTGTGACCCTATAGATGGCAGCCCACCAGGTCCCCCATCCCTGGGACTCTCCAGGCAAGAACACTGGAGTGGGTTGCCATTTCCTTCTCCAATGCATGAAAGAGAAAAGTGAAAGTGAAGTCGCTCAGTCTGTCTGACAGTTAGCGACCCCATGGACTGCAGCCCACCAGGCTACTCCATCCATTGGATTTTCCAGGCAAGAGTACTGGGGTGGGGTGCCATTAAACTACAAAATAATAGAGCAGAACAAAGTAGGGTTCTCCAAGGTGTGTGAACAGCCCCATTTTGCTCCAGAGGCAAAGATAAAGCTGTGCTCTGATAAGGCTTTTATGAATAAGGGGATGTATTTAAAGGGAAAATGGTAATGGCCTTGTGGGGTAGATGGCATTATACGGCTTATCATAGCAAGAGTTGTGTGTTAAAAGTCACAGTCAAAGGCCCAAAAGCCCCGCGCTGTTTTCAGAAACACAGAGTACCTGTAGGCAAGTGAAAAGTGTGGCAGCACGCGTGTCTTAAACATGAAGGCCAGGAAGCCACCTCACTCCCTGGGAGTTCACCATACAGTGCTGCCCAAACCTCCAGCCCCCAAGTTCCAGGGACAGTCCCTTTAACAATGCATTCAACCATTTCCCCCTAAGCCTCCTGGTGTCAGTTGCTAGAATTAGCATCTTGACACAGGACATGCACTTCGTGCTATATATAGATAGAAGGGACACGTATTTGGATGTTGTTATCATTGTGTGTAACTTCTCAGAACAATGATAATATGCAATAGCCCTTCACTGCCTGATCATACCCCTCACTGAAACTCACCCTAATCTACAAAACAGGGGTGCAAGGTTCTTTGTTTCCATTTGAGAACAACAGCAGGAAAAGTCAATTTCCAAAACAAGTAAATGTGGAAGTGATTATTACCATTATGAAAAGCTCATTTTTTAAAATACTTGGATTACTCAAAGCCTATTTTACTGTGTGTATATAGATGATTAGCTACTTGAGGAATAAATCTCGTAAAAATGGTGAGTGCCAAGGTCATTGTGTTATTATTTTTTATTATTATGGTTTTGATTATTATTAGCCCCATATTACAGATGAATAAACTGAATCTCAGAGCTTTTAAATAGCAAATGTAAGGTGACAGAGTAAGAGGTAAGGCAAGACTTGTTCATAGATCTGTCATCAGTAGCATATTTTCATTGATTTGATACCCTCTCTTTTTTTCCTATTAAGCATTTTTTTAATATTGTGCAACAAAACTATATCCACAGTAATCATTATAAAAATGCATAAAATGGACATAAATTTATTCATATAAGAAGAGAAATGTCCCTGAAATGTGCCAAATCACATTTTTAAATGTTGAGTATAGATTTTTCTTAACCTTCATATAAATTTTTAAATATCGTAAGTTAAGAAAGTCTCAATAAAAAGAAGAGTTTCACAATGCTGCTTGCTTTTTATAAGAGTGCTTCATTGAAAAATTCCAAATCAGATTAATAATTATAAAACATGCACAGTATTCTAGCCTTCAACCTTGATTATTTCAAGACATGGTAATAATGGCATAAATATAAAATATTTCTTGGGGTTTGTTCCAAGGCGGACAGAAATATAGCCTTTTTTTTTTTATCACAAAGAGAAGGTAGAACCTCTGATCTCACATTTATGGTTTTCCACATTTTGAAATAAACCTGATAAATCCACTACAGACCATGTGTTTATTCCTTAACACTAAGTGCAGAGTGACACAAAGAAAAATCAGAGAGGTACAAAGAAAAACTAATGCATAGTACTCCCCGAAGCCTAGGGAGTAGAGAGTTCCAGGAAAAAAGGGAGGGAGTAAGAGCAGGAAGTCCAATAGAGGGCCTGAAAAATAAGAAACAAAAAGTGTCCATCAACTTAGACACTAGCAGGTCAATGAGACCCTTGAGAGGAGTTGTTTTAGTGGAGTGGTGGGGACAGAAGCCAGATGGCTTTGTGAATGCTGACAGTGACTGAGTTAATCCAAGGATACCCATGTCAAAACAAACTTCAGGCAGATTATTTTCATTAGAAAATCAGTGAGACCCTAAACTTTATTTTTTTAATAGAAAGCAAACAACTCTTCCTGATTAAAATAATTTTCTGCTTGCTTTACCTCTGCCGCTCACTTTATATGTTTTATAACTTGACATTAAAAGTCTTGATCAGATTACATGTTGTTGCATATCATATCCCCATCTGTGTATCAGACTGGCAGCTTTGAAATGCAAATCAAATCAAAACCAGTAGATTCTTACAACAAGATTGTATTTAATGAGATTTGACATGAGTCTGAAAGATGAAGAATGAGAAATAACGTGTATTAAAATTGACTAAAAGTGGACTGGAATCTGCAGACACAGAGTCACAGATTTGTTTCTTGAGCCACTGATTTTAAAATATTTTTAAATTTTACTTAGCTGGTTTTGCTTTGCTCCTTCAGCAAGGACCCTGGGTTGGCAGATCGTTTGTTTTCATGAGAGCTCTTTGAACCAATGAGGATCTGGATAATCATATTATACCTCTGTGGCCGTGTGCTTCTTGTGATGAGGGTCCAGAGAAGTGGTGGGTAACACTTCACTGTGTGCCAGGAATCACTCATGTTTCAGTTGTACAAGGTCAGAGCTTAATTTAGCCACCAACTGGGTACTTAATTTTAGATACACAGAGGAACACATTGGCTCCAGGCACTTCCTCTGATTTAGGAAGGCAAGGCCCTGGATAAGAATGACAAGACGATCATTCCAAAAGGTGAGATTATGAAATATTTGATCTGTATCTCATCAACTAGCTTCAGTAGTTTAGTATCGGGAATATTTTGAAGAGATGGAAATGTATTGTGATCACTTGTCATTATCTTCTTTCTGATTGATCATTTGTGGGTTTGCTTGTCAATGGCGTTTTTAATTATAGAATAAAGCCAGGGTTGTTTTGTTTGTTTACAGAATATTAACTCAATTGCATAATTATTAAGCTTAATAAAAAATAGTATCATGAGTAAAGCAGATCAAGAATGAATATGCTTATAAGTATCAATATATATACTGTGGAATGTCTTTGCTAGTTTTGGTTTCTGAGAAAAAATTAAATGATTTTTGTAAATAATTAAATTTCTCTCAAGGCTTTTTAAAATCACTTATAACCAAAAAATGAGTTAAATTTTAAAAATTAATTTATATTCAGATTTAAAATTCCTTTAAATTCTTTTAAGTCAGATGGAAAACAAAGGAACTCAGTAGAATTGTAAATTAACTTCTGGAAGTTCAATCATAGAGTCTGGATGCTGGAAAGTTCTTAGAACTTATCTGAGACCATCACTCATCTGGTTCTTCAGTGAACAGATAATTTCTAAGGAACATTCTATATCCAAAATAAAATGATTCCTAGGAAACAGCAGCAGTGTGCACAGAGAACAATTTTTTAACACTTTTTTTGCTGAGAACTTTGTATAATTGTCATAAAATATCGTAATTCTACACTTTGTTGTTTTTAATGGGAATACCTTGTTTTGAAATGAAAATATACCCAAAATATTTATAGTTTTACTAGAGTTGTTTGGTAGTTTGCTAGTTGCTTGCTTAAACTCATTAGAAAATTTTTTCTGAGGCTTATGAATATTTAGGTTATAGAATAAGATCCTTTGGTATTAATTCCGAGTAGCCAAGTCATCAGTGACAGTACAAGGGTCAAGCTGTGTGACCTCTAATGTCAAATGCCTCGGTTCACATCTACATCTCCATCACTCAGTAGATATTCAGGCTTGGACATATTACCTAACCATTGTGTGCCTCAGTTTCCTCATCTGTAAAATGGGAGGAAAATGTGTCATAGAAATAATATGACATAATCCATTTAGCATATTTAGCATAATACATGTCATAGGTAGGCACTTAACAGATGTTACTTATAATAATTATTAAAATTTATAAAACAAATATTTATTGAGGACCTCCTGTGTGCTTAACTCTCTGCTAAACCTTTGAAGGAAGGGCAGATATTGGTGTTGTTTCTGGGGAGAATGCATTATTTAAAGGCAGCAAATCCTTAGGGCATGGATCCTATTGTCTGGTGTCTAGCAGTGTGCCTGAAATATAGCAGATATTGAATATTTTTGAATAAACAAATAGGATGGTCTGAAATTCCTAAGAAAAATTAATAATAATTATTGAGGACTGGTGAATCAGTGTTCCTCATTCGCTTTTTTGTCTCAGTAGAGGAGAACATAGTAGATACTACGTATCTGTATTTCAACAAGATATTTGACAGTATCTCTTGACGACGGTCTTGTTATCAAAAAGGAGACATTAATACTAGATGTGGTGTCTTTGGGAGGATTTGTAAATGGATAAACAGCCTTTCTTGAAGGGTGCTAAATAATAGATCAACGTCAACCTGAAGGTCTCTGTCCTATGCCAGTTTCTGTTCAACATTTATCATTATTAACGGAGCAGGTAGACACAGAAGACTTGCAAATAGAACAGTAATACTTGGAGGATAGAAAATGCATTTTCTTTTAGCTGATTGAAATAAACATCAAATCTAAAAGAAAGAAGTAAATGTAATAGAACTAAATAAAGAGTCCTGTACAGAATTGTGCAGCAGTAATGTGGACGGAAAAAATGACATGTAGAATTTAGGGCAACAGGAATCCAAATCAAGTCTGTAACATGAGAGCCCCAAATTCAGCTGAACTTGGGTTGAATGAACACCTCTTCAGTGTCCAGCAAAAGGGAAGTGGTCACAGTCACTTAATGTTGTGTTGGTCTGGCTGTAGCTGTCGTGTTGCCTTCCGAGTCCACGGTCCAGAGCTGCTTTTAGAAAGAGATGTATAAACGAGTGTGTTTACAGGAAAGCAGTCACCATGGTGGAGGGAGGCAAGCTGTTCTCAGGAGGAACAGTTGTCCAGGCCTGGGCGGAGAAGTCTCAGTGCAGACTGACAGCCTTCCTGAGGCCCCTCATGTGGCAGACGACAAATATTTCCTCAGCGTGGCTCTGAAAAATAGAACTAGGAGTATAGAATACTGATTTGAGGAGATGTTCAATATATTTTCCAATTGTTAAAGCTGGCCAAAGATGAAGGGTTGTGTGGGGTATAGTAATCTGCCTGCTATTTGCTTTGCAAGCTGAGGCTGGACAATTTCTAGACAGCATCTGTAAATGGAATTTACAAGTGGGACTTACCTAGCGGTCTTCAGTTCTGAAGTCTGGTGATTCTAGAGAAAAGAAAGAAAGAAGAAAGTGAAGTCGCTTAATTGTGTCTGACTCTTTGCGACCCTGTGGACTGTAACCTATCAGGCTCCTTATGGCAGCCTGATGGGATTTTCCAGGCAAGAATACTGGAGTGAGTTGCCATTTCCTTCTCTAGGGGATTTTCCTGACCCGGGTCTTCTGCATTGCAGGCAAACTCCTTACCATCTAAGCCACCAGGGAAGCCCCGGAAATAAAATGAGTGTGCCAGAGAACCTGTTTAAGATAAGGATTAGAGCTCAAACCACCAGACAATCCTTAGAATTCTACTTCCTTGTTCCAGAGGGGTTCAGTCACAGAATAATAACAGGTAACAGGTAATGTATCTTGACTACTTGCAACATGTCAGACACAGCTAATAAGGCAGCTAAGCCAGGAAGGCAAGTTCAACTACTGTCTCCAGCAGAAAGAAATCAACAGCCTGTATGTGATTTCAAAATAACATATGAAGAAATGCAATGACTTGTTATTGTTTGAGTTTTGAATAGGAAAGGATTTGATGAGCACCAAACAGACCACAGTCCCTGAGGTCACAAAAAATCTGACATGACTGGGCATCCGAGCATGCGTGGGCACAAACAGGAAGTTCTGCCCTGTTCAGTGAAACCTTTCAGGAACAAATATTTTTAGAGAGAGAATATATGTGTATGTATATATGTATTTGGGCTTCCCTGGTGGCTCAGTGGTAAAGAATCTGCCTACAATGAAGAAGACGCAAGTTCCATCTCTGGGTCAGGAAGATCCCCTGAAGGAGCAAATGACCACTCACTCCATTATTCTTGCCTGGGAAATCCCATGGACAGAGGAGCCTATCAGGGGGCTCCATGGGGCTGCAAAGAGTCAGACACAATTTATTGACTAAACAACAATAACAATGTATGTTTTTGTATATGTACAAGTACATATATGCGAATATACGTACATTTTTTATTAAGGTCTAAAGATATTATTTTTATTGTTATTGTGGAGAAGGCAATGGCACTCCACTCTAGTACTCTTGCCTGAAAGGTCCCATGGACGGAGGAGCCTGGTGGGCTGCAGTCCATGGGGTTGCGAAGACTCAGACACGACTGAACGACTTCACTTTTACTTTTCACTTTCATCCATTGGAGAAGGAAACGGCAATCCACTCCAGTGTTCTTGCCTGGAGAATCCCAGGGATGGTGGAGCCTGGTGGGCTGCCGTCTATGGGGTCACACAGAGTCGGACACGACTTGAAGCGACTTAGCAGCAGCAGCAATGTAATCAGAAGATTTTACTCACCCTACACCTCCACTGTGTAATAAAATTGTATAAATAGAGTGCAGCTATTTTATCATCTGTGACTGGCTTCACCATCCCCAGGAGTTGCCACTCACTGATTAGTGCAAAATAAATCTGGTCTCATGCAGATGGCACAATGACTTAGGTGATGAGACCTTTGCTTGGATGACTCATGTAAATGGATAGGTCTTTCAGATTTCTGCTCCTTCTTCCCTGTTAAGTATTAAGTGAAGTAAAAGTAGCTCAGTTGTGTCCGACTCTTTGCGACCCCATGGACTATACAGTCCATGGAATTCTCCAGGCCAGAATAATGGAGTGGGTAGCCTTTCCCTTCTCCAGGGGATCTTTCCAACCAAGGGATCAAACCCAGGTCTCCTGTATTGCATGGATCCTCCTTCTCTGCTTTACTATAAATGAGGGCAATTTTCTCTCTTCTCGACCTCACAAAGTCTGGCCTGCCAGGAAGCGACCTATCTTACCACCTATAAGGTTCACCCTGTGAATCAGATACCAGGCCTGTTTTCTGGAAGACTTTGTAAGATTTGGCTCGATAAAGTCAGTCATAGTTCCCTCAAAGTGTCTGGTCATATCTGATTACATGAATCTCATTCTCTTATATGATACTTTATCTATAGTATCAAATATTCTTAAGGGTATGAATGTTCATAGCTGTATAGTTTTCCATAGCTTGACTGCACAATAATATCTTCTATGAATTCCCTCTTGTTGGACATTTTATGTGTTTCTAATGATTTGGCAGTTCAATTATGCCTGTGATGAATATTTTCACATACAAATCTTTTTCCACATCTCTGAATCTCTGTAATATAGATTCTTAGAATTACAGACAAAAGGGTGAGTCTTTAAAAGTACCGAGTTATCACGCCAGCTTGTGATAAGGACACATCTATGAATAATTTGCCTCTTCACAGGCCATGCCTGCTCTATTCTTACCCATTCTCTGTTTATATTCCTCTGGAAATCCACATAATTGTAAACCTATAGCTCCCTCCTACTTTGCATCACTTTCAAAAGGTAGTATGCCATCTTCCTCCATCTGTCACAATTGAAATTGCCTTGGAAATCAATATTACGGAGTAAAAATGTCTAATGTTGTAATATGGCACTAGAGATAAAGAAAACTAGTATGACAGGCTTTATCATAGTGTATTTACCTAGAAATTAATCCCAAGTTAGTGCAGTCCTGAAATTGGAAGTGAACTTGGCAAAAACATATGTGTGACATGGAGAAAAAAACACAAGCTTAATCTATCTTTTTGCTAATTTTAAGAGTGTGTATTTGATCATTCCATTCTTTACTCATTCAGCAAATACATAGTGAATTCTTATTACATACCAGATATCATATGTAGTGTCTAGAGAAAAATATATCTATTTTGGCTTTTTATATCATTTCTAAAGTGTTGAAGGCATTTTGTTGTTGTTCAGTCATTGAGTTGTGTCTGACTCTTTGGCAACACCGTGGACCGTAGCCCACCCGCATGGCCGGCATATTTTTTACCACTGAACCACCAAGGAAGCCCTGAAGACGTTTTAACGCAACATAAAAGTAGCTTTCATCATCTGGACTAAGGGGTGTGTGTGTGTGGTGTGTGTGTTATCAGAACTAGCTGTGCTGTTAAGAAAGATGCTATTTGGACTGGTCTAGGTCTCCTTATCATCCATAGGATTTCTCTCTAAAAGACAAATATCACGAAGAGGGAATGACTGTGACTTATTATTTGTAGATAGAAGTTACTTGTGTCTGTGTGTTAGAAACCAATTCTGACAGTTTTACCTCCTCCTGAAATCTCTTGGGGGCTCATTGACTCTGTTGCTGAAATAAGCCTAATAAAGCTGAGTTGCCACTTTGTACTACAGGATTCTGAAGAAGCAAACGTGTGTAGCCACCAAATAAAAAACAAAACTCTTGCAACATTTTATTTATTTTTATTTCTGTATGTCTTCAGAATTACACAAGTGAATGGTCAACGTGCACAAAAATGAAAATGAGTATTGTTTTGCATACACTAACTGTAAAATCTTCACAAAACCAAAATGTGACAACGCCTTTTAACTAAAGCTACTCTTCTCGTAGGACGAATCCTGATGATTCTCTCTGGAATCTCCAGTAGACGATTTTCTCTGGGACCATAGCGGTTTCAAGGTAAAATAAAATGTCCTCAGAGTATCAACACTGCCCCTACCCCCTGCCTCTGTGCCCCTGTTTCAAATAGCAGAACCTCAGAGCATTTGGAATTAGGCTAGCCCTGTATAAAGAAAACCAAATTTTACTGTATTGCCCTTTTCTTATCCTCTCCTGTTACCTCCCCCTAGATTCAGTCTTAATGAAAGTGAAAGAGTTAGTTGCTCAGTTGTGTCCAACTCTTTACGACCCCATAGACGGCAGCTTGCCAGGCTCCTCTGTCCATGGAATACTCCAGGCAAGAATGCTGGAGTAGCTTGCCATTCCCTTCTTTAGGAGATCTTCCAGACCCAGGAATCGTACTCAGGTCTCCTGCTTTGCAGGCAGATTTTCTTTACTGTCTGAGCCATCAGGGAAGCCACCAAGATTCAGTCTTAGATCGTTTACCATCTTCCCCATCCCATTCAACCCTCAGCAACTATTCCGAGAGATCCTGGTTCTATACTGGGGGCCAGTATGGTGCTGCTGGCGCTTTAAAAGGGGAAACTGGAAGATGGAACAATAAGCCGCAAAGGACAGAAGTGCTCACTGATGTAACAGAATTGCCCTGATGTGACAGGTGCTGGGGCAGGGTGATATTTATGAACACAGAGTCCTTCCTTGCATCATGGAAGCACCTGTCCACTCTGGGAACTCTTAAGGCCAGCCCTGTTTAGGACCCACAGAGATGGCTTCAGTTCTTTATGCCCCAGACAGAGCATGTGAGTGAGAGGGGTGAAGACTTAATGTAATTGGAAACAAGCCAACCACACAGTTCACAGGGGACAAAGTTATATCGGCTCTGGTCCCGGTAAAAGGAGAACCTTGAGCCCATGTTCTGGGAGCTCCCATGTTTCAGGGGAAGGCCTGAGCGGCCCCACAAACTTATCGACAGTAGAGGAGAAGCCTGGATTGTGGACTGAGGGTGGTTTAGAGAATTCAGTGCCAAGAGGCATCATATACCCATTTCACCTCTGCCTCATATCCTGTAACATTGTCCCACCCCCCGGCCACTTCAGGCAGGCACCAAATGGAATGCTGACCCAATTTTTTAGACAGTAATATTTAGGAAAGAATACCGAGTGAAAGCAAGTGTAGGACACCACATCCCCCCTAAGCAAAACAAAGCCTTATTACAGAGAGTCAACGATAAAGACTCATGTGTCCCTGGAAGCTATGTTTTATTTTTGGAAGTTATTGTCATCAAGAACTGGCTGACAAGATCAGAGTGCTTTCTTTTAAGGACAACATACTGTGGGGCTTGCAGCTCTGGAAAGACATTAAAATGAAGGTACCATTCTCTGTCCAGACTTATCAGCTCTGTGACAATGGGTGTGTCTCTTAACCTCAGGAAGTCTAAGTTTTCACTTTTGCACGATGAATCTCTAATACCTAGAAAGTAGAACTGGAGGATTTAAAGCAAGGCAGCACAGGCAAAGTGCTATACACGGTGCTGGAAACAAAGCAAGCCCTCACTATTATTATAACCACCATTTTTATGATTACCAAAGTTATTCTTTCCCACTATCTAAATCTAGGATTTCACTCAGTCCGTTCTGAAAGTAAATGAATAATTCCTGGTCTCTGAATAATGCATTTGGAAATTCCTAATTTAGTAGTTCTTTAACAGGGACACAAGAATGAGCTTCAGAGAACCCTATAAATGCCCTACAATTTTATGCAAACTTTTGAGTGACATACATCCCTCTGGAGAGAGAATCCATTGCTTTCATCAAACATGTTCCTGACTCTAAGCAAGATTTGTTTTATTCAGTCACTCAGTCACGTCGGACTCTTTGTGACCCCATGGACTATAGCCTGCCAGACTTCCCTGTTCTTCACCATCTCCCGGAGCTTGCTCAGACTCATGTCTATTGAGTCGGTGATGCCATCCAACCATCCTATCCTTTATTGTTCCCTTCTCCTCCTGCCTTCAATCTTTCCCAGCATCAGAGTCTTTTCTAATGAGTTGGCTCTTCTTATCAGGTGGCCAAAGCAAGATTAACCAGTACCTGAAGTGAAAAGGCTAACTTTCCAATAGGATTGTCCCAATTATTTCATATGTCAGCTACTTTGAGAATAATTAAATTTCACTAGTGGGCTTTTCCAGAACAAGGTTGACAAACTGTTATCTAGAAAGAGTCAATTATCTAGATGGAGAAGTGGGGCTCTCATGAATAGGTCTTCGGTTTAGTTCAGTTCAATTTGGTTGCTCGGTCATGTCTGACTCTTTGTGACCCCATGAATCAAGCACACCAGGCCTCCCTGTCTATCACCAACTCCCGGAGTTCACTCAAACTCATGTCCATTGAGTCGGTGATGCCATCCAGCCATCTCATCCTCTGTCGTCCCTTTCTCCTCCTGCCCCCAATCCCTCCCAGCATCAGAGTCTTTTAAGATGAGTCAACTCTTCTCATGAGGTGGCCAAAGTACTGGAGTTTCAGCTTTAGCATCATTTCTTCCAATGAACATCCAGGACTGATCTCCTTTAGGATGGACTGTTTGGATCTCCTTGCAGTCCAAGAGACTCTCAAGAGTCTTCTCCAACACCACAGTTCAAAAGCATCAATTCTTCAGTGCTTTCTTCACAGTCCAACTCTCGCATCCATACATGACCACTGGAAAAACCATAGCCTTGATGAGACAGACCTTTGTTGGCAAAGTAATGTCTCTGCTTTTCAATATGCTACCTAAGTTGGTCATAACTTTCCTTCCAAGGAGTAAGCATCTTTTAATTTTATGGCTGCAATCACCATCTGCAGTGATTTTGGATCCCCCAAAAATGAAGTCTGACACTGTTTCCACTGTTTCCCCATCTATTTCCCGTGAAGTGATGGGACCAGATGCCATGATCTTCGTTTTCTGAATGTTGAGCTTTAAGCCAACTTTTTCACTCTCCACTTTCACTTTCATCAAGAGGCTTTTTAGTTCCTCTGCACTTTCTGCCATAAGGGTGGTGTCATCTGCATATCTGAGGTTATTGATATTTCTCCCGGCAATCTTGAAGGATGTCAAATATTATTTGGCCCTTTCTCAGACTGCTGTCTGGTGCTTTATTTGAATAGTTTTAAACAAAGCCTGACAGTAGACAGGCTCTCCTCTTGCCCTCCCCTGCATCTTGACGTCTCTGGTTCTGTTCCTCTGATGCTCCATCCAAAGCTTTCAGGAAAAGGTTAGAGACAGCTTGTTTTAGATGGGGATTGCTCCGTGTAGCAGTAAGAGTTTTCTCTCCATTGAGATCCCGCTGTTGTTAGAGATACCAAACAGTTTTTGTTGTGTGTTAGTTGCTCAGTTGTAACTCTTTGTGACCCCATGGACTGTAGCACGCCAAGCTTCTCTGTCCATGGAATTCCCTAGGCAAGAATATTGGAGTGGGTTGCCATTCCCTCCTTTAGGGGATCTTCCTAACTCAGGGGTCTAACCTGAGTCTTCTGCATTGCAGGTGGATTTTTTTATCATCTGAGCCACCAGGAAAGCCCACAAAAGAGCTAAGAGTTTAGATAATTTCCTTCCTGGTGGTAGTTAAAAGGCATTTAAAAGAGCTTTTCACAGAGCAACTCAGTTCTCTAAAGCAGGGGTCCCCAACCTCCTGGATCTAATGCCTGATGATCTGAGGTGGAGCTCATGTAATAATAATATAAATAAAGTGCACAATAAATGTAATGCGCTTGAATTATCCCAAAACCATCTCCCCAGCCCTGGTCTGTGAAAAAAAAATTGTCTTCCATGAAACCAGTCCCTGGTGCCAAAAAGTTTGGGAACTGTTGCCGTAAGGAGTCTGTGATATCTCACGTACTGGAAGGCCAAGTTTCAAGCAGGTTTAGCATTAAGTGGGTGATTTAAATAGGCAAAAGGCTCTGTATCCTATTGCTAATCCCAGAGCCGTGCGATGCCCCCCATCACCACGTGACATTAGTGAGAAAGGCAACAGGCGATGCCATATATCATCATCATCATCCAGTCCTGCTACCTGAAGACACTCGACTTGTCTGCCAGTAATGAGTCAGCAACTATTTTCCTGTGACCATGAGAACTACCATTTCCTATAGTTGACTAGGAGTGGGAGCAAAGAGAACAGATATACAAGACAAAAAAGTTAAGACTTTATTCCCCTCAGAAAATTAATAGTCCTGGTGAGAATACAAAATACAAAAATGTAAAGAACTTGCAAAACTAATACAAAATGATTGTAAATTCAGTTGGAAAACACCGGGTGAGCAGAGATACTCAGGGATTAAAAGGGCCAGAGAGAAATTGAAGAATTCACCAAAGGCTTCCACAGAAGGAGTGGCTAGAGCCAGGCTTGAGGCTGTGGGGACCATGAGTGTGAAATAGCTGGGAGGGCCTTGTGAATGAAGTGAGGTAAGACATAAGACATAAAAGCACAGAAGGGCGAAAAATGAAGCCTAACACAGAATGGGTTATCAAATTCATCTAATTAGAATAAAGACTCCAGGGACTTCCCTGATGGTACTATAGTTAAGACTTTGCCTTCCAGTGCAGAGTGTACAAGTTCAATCCCTGGTCAGCGAGCTAAGATCCCACATGCCTCATAGTCAAAAAACTAAACCATAAAGCAGAATCAATATTATAACAAATTCAATAGAGGCTTTAAAACTGTTCCCATCAGAATAAAGACTCTCCATACAAAAAATGGTTAGTTCTAAGAATAACGCAGAACCTAGATTATGTTAAGTTCATTTATTAACTTTCATTCTTTCAACACATGTTTAAAGTCTATGTACCTTGAGATCCTGCTTTCCTAGTCTCTGAAGGTAGACTAATTCTCTACTGTTATTACATTACATTTTAGGAGGAAGAGATAGATAATGGACCAATAAGCAATAAATTTTTAAAAATGCCACCTGAGTCTACTTGGTGAATAGGATCCCAAGCCCATGTGTCAAGCTTTTAAGGTTGCTAAGATACCCTGGTGTGAGAGACATACTTAGTGGAGTGCTATTGCTATCTCATGGACATCCTCCAAACATTATCACTGTCCTCCCCTTTCTGTTTCAAGGTTATAGTAAGGCCACTGGTGCAGAACAATAAGCAATAAAGTCATGATGCCATTGAGTTCATGTGCAGTCTGTCCGCAGGTCAGAGACCTTGACTGTCAGCATGTATAGAACTGTCCTTAAGGTTTAAACAAGAAGAGGCAAAACAAGAATCAGCTGTGTTTTGGAAATTGCTCACAGAACACTGTTTGTGACTTCCCCCTTGATAACACACTGGACAATGTAAAATCTTGCTTAGATAATACATTTTGGCTTGAAAAGTGCTATGGCTCAAAATAATTTCCTGTGATTATCATCCAACCTGGCTGTAGAACTGGCTTCCCAGGTGCCACTAGTGGTCAAGAATCTGCTTGCCAATGCAGAGACATGTTCCAATGCCAGGAAGAGACATGGGTTCAATCCCTGGGTCAGGAAGATCCCCTGGGGAAGGAAACCCACTCCAGTATTCTTGCCCGGAGAATCCCATGGAAAGAGGAGCCTGGTGGGCTATAGTCCATGGGGTCACAAAGAGTCAGACATGATGAAGCAACTTAGCACGAAGCAGCTGTAGAACTGTTTTGATGTGTATACTTACTAAACTTTCTCCTTATAAGGTAAAGCAATTGATCCAACTGTAGTGAGAGGCACATACTCCTCTAATTGGATATCTGAAAGAAATAAGACAATGAGAAATAAGCTACATTTTTGTGTTTGTCTTCAGAGGAGCTGGGCCAGTCAATAGTAGTGGCTTGTTAATAGAACAGTGCTAGGGTAGAAATGGGGAATCTATAGGAGGGCTGATCTCTGATCTGGCCATGGAGTTAAAATGACCCAAATTTTAACTGTTCACATGATGCTGAGACCCAGTCAGACCTTAGAACTTTCCCTGTAAAATAAGGCAAAAGAAAATGTGAACCAAATAGTAGCTGCATAAAATTTCATGAATACCATGGGTATGGTATCCTTATTCTTTCTGAAGGCGAGTAACCAAATTCTGAGGTCCTTCCACTTTGGGAGAGGATTGAAGACTAGATAGTAAAAGATGTCATGTCTGTTTCTCCTCATTTTTTATCTAAAATACTGAATAACTTGGCCACTTTTTGTTTAACTTTCTGGTGTTAAAAAATGCTCGACTGAGTTGGGGAATCCCACAGGCTATAAGCCCTTTGGTGCAAATGAAGAAAAATGCTGCTTCCTTGGGGTGTGCCTAGCAGCCTGCCAGCAGGCACAGCTCATGTGGGGGAGGTTTGGCTGGATTTTATCAGCCAGGAGCACATGAGCAGTGTGCAACCTGCACTCCCATTCGTGGTGGCTCTGATTTGGTTGAAACATGGATTAGGGAGAACTGAAATAGCCATCAATAAATTAAATAAGTCAGTCCAGAAGTTTTTCTGTTTTGACTGTTTTCTTCAAAAGCAAGAAGTTAGTTTTAATTCAGCTTCGTGTTTGCCAGTTCCTGCTTTAAACCTCACTGGATAAAGCAGGTCCTTACCACTCCCTTACATTAGCACTCCAGCATCCCTAACTGCATTAGGGATGCCTTTCTGCCAAGTGTGAGAAAGGATCTTTCTACAGCCAGGAACACAGGTATCCCAAGTCCATAAATGTGGATTTCTGGGAGCATCCAGAGAGCCGCATGATCTATCAACCCCATCTGGTCAGTAAGGAAGTTCTTCAAGCGCTTAAGGCCATTTTTATCAGATTAATCCTCTCTTGTATTAAAGTTCTGGACTTCTGAAAGCTGTTCACTTCATTGTGAGACTAGACAGGGTTTTCTCAGGGAGAACAGGGCTGAAAGTTGTCAGTGCCTTCTATTAAAGTTACCATGTACACCATCAAAGTTCCTGAGGGCAGAACTAGGTCACTACGTTTGTGACGTTCCATTCTCTCAACTTTAATTCAACAGATGTTCACTGGGATGCTTCCTTATGCCAAGTACCTTCTAGAGTTGTAGATGATGCAGAGATGAGTCACATAGAACCCCTCACTTCCAAGAGTGATTTTGATAGAAGGAGTTGAATGCAAATACAGAAATGACTGCAATTCAAGGCAGTCAACTCAAACCACTTTGGGAGTAGAAAGAACTAAATCAGTGAAAAAGCACACACAGAGGACAGAGAATAAAGAAAAAGTAAAGAATGTGAAGGACTTCCCAAGTGGCTCAGTGGCAAAGAATCCACCTGCCAATGGAGGAGACACAGCTTCCATCTTTGGGTTGGGAGGATCCCCTGGAGAAGGAAAGGGCAACCCACTCTGTTATTCCTCCAGGGAAGCCCCAGGGACAGAGAAACCTGGTGGCCTACAGTCCATGGGATCCAAAAAGAATGGGAGACAATTTAGCAACAAACAGCAAAGAGAAAGGCTAATTGTTCTTTATTCCTTCCTTTGTCTGTCTTCTGGAGTTTTAAACTTCTAATATGTTATGTAGAGCAATGTCTTGAGGAAATGATGGGCCAAATTAGTGTACGTCAGAAATGTAGAAAAAGTCACTCTAAGCCCAACTGTAATCATATGCAAAAGAAAGTAAAAAATCAGAAAATGTTGACACTTAAAGGGCAGGTAATCAAAGGTTTCAAAAGTTAGAATGGGCATTTTATACATATATAATATAAATTATATGTTAACTACCTCTGTACCTCTGTATCTTTTTAAATAAGGAAAGGTGAATGTATTTTTCATTTTGCCTCTTTCATGTTGACTCTATATGCTGTTCTGTGGCTTTTGCTGATAATAAGAAATTGCCTGCTTCAAAATTATATCCCGTCATGGATGCTAATGATGGCCCTGATGAAGATCATCTTACAAGTTATGATGTTCAGCTCAGTATTCAAGAATCTATTGAAGCCAGCAAGACCGTATTTTATCCTGAAAGGTAACATTCAAATTGATGATCCTCAACTAAACTTCATGGTATTCATTTTTTGTAAGATCAAATGAATGATGTTTCTAGACCCCTCTACCTTTTTTTGTGTGTGTGGCAAGAAATTCAATATCTTTACAAGAACTGCTGGACACAGGTGTAGCCATCTGATTCTACAAATTCCCATCTCCTGTGAAGTATGAGACTACCTAGATAGGCAATTCCCAGTTCAATTTGGTTGTATAGGATTGCCTATTTCCTCAATTCGTATAGAATCAAAAAGGACAGTAAATAATGTGAACGAAATTGTAAACACTGTTTATATGACTAACGTATAGATACATATACAGAATCTGTTGTGCTACTGACTCAGACAACCTTTATAAGTAATATATTCCATTTTGCACAGTTAAAATATGAAGAATAATGCTAACTCACCTGCCTATAAGCTTAATGAGTGGGAAAAGAGTTGAAGGCTTTTATAATATATCGCAAAGTGATATATAAACCAGAACTTATTTAATTATCTACTGTTAAAGTGACAGCAGTTAAGAAATTATACATGAAATTGGTGGTTTGTGTTGGCAAGAGTTATAGCATCTAAAACTGCCAAAGTAAATTTTTGTTTTGAGTAGCACACATTATACTTCTGACAAAACTAAACTTTAATTTACCTTTAAATTCGATTATAGCATTTAGAATCCTGTATTCTGAAATTAGTAGTGCTTTTGAAAAGATTCAGTGCTATAAAATGATTGCTTTTGAGCTTTTAAAAAACAGACATGTTAACATTTATATTTCTGGTCTTTTTCATTCTTCCCCTTATCTCCCAGGAAGGCATTCACAACCCTGAAATACCAGTGGATGTTTCTGCTTTAATAGAGTTAAATCAGTTTGTTATTCAATACCTAGTCACTTTTGAATAAACACACATCAGAGAATTTCCATGAGGGTTGACAGTGACCTCCTGGGTCAGTGACTGGAATTTGTTCAGTAAATGCTCAGCCTATTTTTCACTAGTTTTCACAGCTGATTAAAGACGAATGTGCAATATACAGCATATGCTCCCAAATAAACAGCCATTAATTAGCCATTATTAAATTCAAAGCAAGAAACCTTTATTGAGCATAGAATTTTTAAAGTTGGGAGAAACCTTAGAGATCTTCCTATATAATCTCCTCATTTTACTGATGCAGGAACCACCGTCCAGAGAGGATGCTGGCCTCCTCAGGATCACAAAATCACAACATCTGAAAGCAGCCCTTCCATCTCTGACTCCTGTTATTTACCTCCTTTTCATTGCCTAAAATTAATTTCAAAGACAATGTTTTAACCTTCTACTTTTCCATCTTCCCTAATGTTCATAGGCGTGGTGTATCATAAACATACTCTGTATCTGACTTTCAAACATTCACATTTTTAAAGTAGATAACATCAGTTGTGTGCATTTCTTGAAGATCCTGATCATTAAATGTATGTGCAAAAACTAAATAAATGTTTTGGCTCTTTAGAATATATCGTGAATACAAATATGGCTTATATTTCTTTCCCTGCTAGATTTGTACCACTAAGCGATCAGAACAGAAAGCTTGTGGAGGCCATACAGCAAGGTAAATGGATTTATCACCTACAGTAGAATGGACTGGAGATTCCACCTGGCTGAGAGATTTGTTATCAGCCCATGTGCTTATTTTAGGTCACATTCTTGAGCTCCAGGAGTATGTAAAATATAAACATGCTTTGGATGAAGCTGATGAAAAAGGATGGTTTCCATTGCATGAAGCTGTTGTTCAACCCATTCAGCAGATACTTGAAATTGTCTTGGATGGTAAGAAAACGTAGAATGCCCTTAACCAAACTGAAGCCCAAATGCAGATGTTCTGGAGTATTCCCAATGAACATAATAAGCAAAAAGAAAAAGTAGAATAAAAGGTGATTTGCAATTTGGAAAAGATAGTACTCATGCTTTAAACTGAGTACAAAATTAGCCTATTTTGTGGAGTTCAGGGTTTACCCTTTACATCTTTCTAAAAACATGACCCAATTTGGTGAGAGGATGTGATTATCACCTAAAGGTTTATATATACCATTGATTAATTGATTTAAATATAAAATATTTTGCTTTTCAAAGTCGGTTGTAACCTTTCATCTTGAACTGAGTTAATAGTTTCCAAAGAGTATTATTTTGTACAAGTAATACTTCCATTATCTGTCCTTATATTACATTAATTTTTTCATCATGCAAACATGAATAACTGTTGTGGTATATCTACCCAAGGTTAAATATTATTAATAATTTCTACATTCCAACAGTGTTTTTCACATCCCAGCATCTTATAAAACGCTTTGAGAATGCCCTTCTTTTCAACCTTCAATGTTGCTTCCTAGTGCTGTTGTAAGAGATAATGATAGCTACTGGATAATTAACTATCCAGCTAGTCAGCCAGCTACAAAAAGTTAAAAATAGACAGATAGGATACACAGTCAGACAGATATAGAAGATGATATTAAGCATGGTATTTCTTTTGTAACATATTCTGATAGGATACATCATTGATCAAATACTTCTCATTCCCACAGGCACAGACTTCATTTGACAAAACACAATTTCAGGTTCAATTTAAATAATAATACAAAGGATTAGAGAAGTTGTTTATAATTTATTAAGAAGTGAGAAGGCACAACCCATTATCTTTTTTTGTAAAAAATACCTTGAAACACAGATGTTGGTTTGCTAGCTGTCAACTTGATTAGCAAGCCCATGCTCATCTATTTCTACTCACCATCATTTGCTAGACTTTACTCATTTCTCTTTTTAGTCTTCTCTTTTTCGTCAATTGACTTTGTCTAATCTAGTGTAGATGATATTGCATCATTCTGTTCTATATGGCATCCTTTAAGTAAAGACTTTTAATTTTCCACATGCTTTCATATCTCAGCATCTTATAAGACGCTCTGGGAGTTCAAGACCTCTGATGGAGAAACACCTTTGACTTTGGCTGTCAAAGCTGGTCTGGTGGAAAATGTAAGAACTTTACTAGAGAAAGGAGTGTGGCCAAACACGAAAAATGACAAAGGAGAGACGCCCCTTCTGCTTGGTAAATGACCTATTTTTCCTAGAACTTTTATAATTTGAGACAAATAATATTAATTCAGTATTTAATGGAAGCCACTGTGCATTGGCTAAAATTCTCTGACCTCATCTGTTTCCACTCTCTGACGTCCTTTCCTAACCCCCATCTCACTTGCCATATGATTTTGTTTCCTTGTCCCACCAGGAGGTGAAAAGTGAAAGCTCTTTCAACACAAGTTAATCAGAAGGTGTCTAATGAGGAGTTTTATGAGGCCAGGAGTGCCAGTTTTGCAGGAATAGTCTCTAAGTGGGTCCAGCCTGTAAGGGATATTGCATCTGTGATCTGTAGCTTAAACAAAGAGGCAGAAAGGGGACTCCAGAGAGAGACATGAGGTACAAAGCAGAATGATGAAACCAAATTTGAAGGCAGGAGATCCAGCAGATTCTGAGCACACAAGTGTGTCACTGGGGTCACCACTGCGACACATCAAAGGAATGATTGTAAGCCTGAAGATGTTGTTAATCTGTACACAGCTTCTTCTTAGGCTTGTATATCCTGCTGTTTGTTGACCAATAAGAATTGACACGTCGATTTGCAGTACCAGAGTGAGATGAGATTAACTATAGATGACCACAGATAGCCTTTCTTTCTCTCAGGGACATAGGTGTGGAGTAAGAATTAGGGTTTTGGCATCCGAGATACTTGTATTTATTTTTCTTCCATTTTATTGAAATGTAATTGACATATAATATGGTACTAGTTTAAGGTATACAACATGATTTGATGTATGTATTACTATGAAATGATTACAAAGAAAGCTTAGCTGACATGCCTCACTTCACATAGCTACACACTTTTTTCTTGTGTTGCAAACTTTGTTTTGCAAACTTTTAAGATCTATTCTGTTAACAACTTTCAAGTATACAATTCAGTATTGTCATGTGAATGTTAATTCTAGCTGTGAGACTGCAGTTATGGGTCTCAATTTCCTCATGTGTAAAATGGAAATACAGCATTCCACCACACAGAATTAGCCTGTTATACAGTGAAGTAAGTCAGAATGGAAAACACCAAAACAATACATTGATGCATATATATGGCATTTAGAAAGATGGTAATGATGACCCTGTATGCAAGACAACAAAAAAGACACAGATGTAAAGAACAGACTTTTGGACTCTGTGGGAGAAGGCGAGGATGGGATGATTTGAGAGCATAGCACTGAAACATGTATATTACCTATATGTATATGTGTATATAGTATGTATATGTGTATTTCACGTGTATATGTGAAATAGATCACCAGTCCAGGTTCAATGCATGAGACAGGGTGCTCAGGGCCGGTGCTCTGGGACCACCCTGAGGGATGTGATGGGGAGGGAGATGGGAGGGAGTTTCAGGATGAGGGACACATGTACACCCATGGCAATTCATGTGACTGTATGGCAAAACCACTAAAATATTGTAATTAGGCTCCAATTAAAATATATAAATTAATTTACAAAACAAATTAGAGAAAAATCAGTTCAGTTCCATTCAGTTGAGTCACTCAGTTGTGTCTGACTCTTTGTGACCCCATGGACTGCAGCATGCCAGGCTTCCCTGTCCATTACCAACTCCCGGAGCTTGCTCAAACTTTGTGTCTAATTCTTTGTGACGTGACCCCATGGCAATAGCCCACCAGGCTCCTCTGTCCATGGAATTCTCCAGGTAACAATACAGGAGTGGGTAGTCCTTCTCTTCTCCAAAGGATCTTCCTACCCAGGGATCAAACCTGGGTCTCCTGCACTGCACGCTGATTCTTTGCCTTCTGAGCCACTAGGGAAGCCATCATCTTTGGGGCTTGAATTTTCAATATATGTGTGCTGAGGTGATCCACACATTCAGACCACAGTAGGTAGGCTTTCCTATTAAGAAGAAATCAGAATTCAAACTCCAACTTGCTGGCCATGAATGCTTGAGCAATATTAATCATTTAACTTTCAAAATGTAGTCCAATGCGTACAGATGCACCAGAATCACATGAGAATTTTCTGAATATTCTCTTCTGAAAAACCTAAGGCCCCGCCCACCAATGATTTGCTGAATCCAACAGCTGTGGGCTCATGCCCATCTAAGTTTGATAATGACACACTCAAGTGAAAAATCTCTATATTATTGTCTCCTCTTCTGCTTAAGTGACCAAATTAAATATTATATAGAGGCTATGCACTCCAACTATATAAATTTAATACCTAGTAGACATTTTATAATCGTTCAGCTGATATTCAGCAGATTGATTTTAATACCCTATAATATGGACAGAAAATGGAGAGCTGTCCAACTAAAATTAAGTACCTGCTTAAATACGAGACTCTAATAAGGCAAGAAAAGAAGTTCTTAGGGAATAATTACAGTTAGCTTTTTGTGAATTGCTAATCATCTATCTTCATGGAAAACTTGTTAAGTTTCACAGTTGTTTCCAGTCATTATCACATTGGCTGTACGTTAGAATCACTTGGAGAGGCTTATAAAACTAATAGTGCCTGAGAACGCCTCCTACAGATTCTAATTTGCTTGGTTTGGGTTGATAACCAAGAGTGAGAACCACAATCTGTACTCTCTGGGTGAGGAAGAAGAAAATATTCAAGACCTAGTTGGTGACATTTATTCATTTACTGGTTCTGTCACTTGTTATCAACAGGGTCTGACACATCAAAAGTTATTCCTTTTTATGATATGCTGTAAACTGGATTGAGCATTACCTGAAATGCCCTAGTTCTCATGGTATGTAGGAATTATGTGGATTTCAAACCAACCAATAGGTATGTCAATTACTATCTATTGACACATAGCAATTGCATAATGACCTAGCCTAAACCACCTTGTGACACATAATAAAAAGAAAGCTTTGCCACTGGCTTTAACTGTGAAGAGATGGAGACAGGAACTCCTACAGAGCTTCTGCATCCACAGGGAACAACCTGCTTAGAAAGAGTCTTTACAACAGGATCAGAGCTCAGATGCATCACAGAATTGAGGGTCTGATTAAACAAACCCTAAACTCATTGTGCTGAAGGCAGTCTGCCCACCTGGGGCTTTGGGGTATCTGACCCACAAATTATTGTCCATTTCCTCAAATCAATTAATAGGCTATGGGACAGGAGAATGTATCATGTTCATGGGAATATCATTTCCTTTATTTTTCACTAGGGTATTCACAAGGCCAAATGTTATAAAGTTAGGAGGCAAGGGGCAAGAGGGCCAGACGGAAACTATGCATAGATTTTGTAAGGAAAAATCCATTTAAATTATGTAACTATGATTTGAGCAAATATACATCCCGATTCGTGTAGCTGACAATTCCTGATACAAACACACATACACACACATACACACACACATATTCAATCAGTATATAATTCAATCAGTAGTCACTCAGGAAAAGAAACTCAGTAAGGTTATTTAATAAATTAAGAAGAAGTTTTTGAAAACTCAGAACTTTTAATCATATTACAAGAAAATTAATTAAAGTATTTTTTAATTTTCATACCTTTTTAGGAATTTGATACAAACTAACTTAATTTGTAAAATTACTATTAAAACCCTTAGAAATTTTCATTTAACAGCCTCAAGTTTCATTGTTNCTCAGTAAGGTTATTTAATAAATTAAGAAGAAGTTTTTGAAAACTCAGAACTTTTAATCATATTACAAGAAAATTAATTAAAGTATTTTTTAATTTTCATACCTTTTTAGGAATTTGATACAAACTAACTTAATTTGTAAAATTACTATTAAAACCCTTAGAAATTTTCATTTAACGGCCTCAAGTTTCATTGTTTTTTAGTAGTTTAGTCACTAAGTCATGCCAGACTCTTGCAACCCCATGGATTGTAGTCCACCAGGCTCTTTTGTCATGGCATTTCCCAAACAAGGATACTGGACTGGGTTGCCATCTCCTTCTCCAAATATTAACAAAAGAGAGGGTATTGAAAAATTATGTGGTCAAGAATTATTTTGGAGGGCATGTGTACGTTTTAATAGAAATTTCACATGGACTTGAATCTTTCTTTAAAAGAATATAAGTTCATAAAAATTTTAAAACATGTATATCTGAAAATAAAAGAGCTTATACATATTTCAAGCTTAGTAATTTGGGAACTGAAGTTTCATTCACAACAAGCAAGTGATATCTTACCCTATTCATCAGTTATTTTGAGAGCCTAGGTTCACTTAACTAAGGCAAGCATATAAGTCTAAATATTATCATTAATTGAATTAAAAACTTCTTAGCCTGGGTGTGTGTGTGTGTGTGTGTGGTAGTCACTCAGTCGGGTCCAACTCTTTTGCGACCCCATGGACTGCAGCCCTCCAGGCTCCTCTGTCCATGGAATTCTCTAGGCAAGAACAATGGAGTGGGTTGCCATTTCCCTCTCCATCTTAGCTGGTCTCTATGTGCAAAACCCAGGTCCAGTTATTATACTTTATCTAAATGGAGAGTAAAAAGGAAAGACTATGAATGTTTTCCTGGTAAATATTTATATCTTTATTATTTGTCTAAGTGCTCCTAAAACTTCCTTGTTTCTTAGGCTATAAATAAAAGGGTTTAGCAGGGGAATTATAATCGTGTAGAACAGTGAATATATTTTATCCTGATATTGATCCTGGCCAGACCCCGGACGCACATACATGAAGAAGAGAGTGCCATAGAACAAGGAANAACTTCCTTGTTTCTTAGGCTATAAATAAAAGGGTTTAGCAGGGGAATTATAATCGTGTAGAACAGTGAATATATTTTATCCTGATACTGATCCTGGCCAGACCCCGGACGCACATACATGAAGAAGAGAGTGCCATAGAACAAGGAAACAGATAGAAGGTGGGCGCTGCACGTGGAGAAGGCTTTGCTCCTGCCCTTTTCAGACTTCTTTCTCAGGATGGCAAAGAGGACACAAGCATAGGAGACTATAATACCCATAAAAGTAAAAGCCTGTATAAAAGCAGCAAAAATAAAAACCACTACTGCATTAATTGATGGATCAGTGCAAGAAATTGCAAAAAGTGGCAAGATTTCACAGTAGAAATGATGTATTATATTAGACTTGCAGAAAGTTAATCTAGATAATAATCCTACATGTATTATAGGTTGCAGAAAACCAATTGCATATGATGCACTTATCAACCAAGTGCAGAGTCTGTTGGACATCACCACTGGATAAAGCAAGGGGTTGCATATGGCTACATAGTGGTCATAGGCCATCACCACCAGGAGGAAACATTCTGTGGTGGCACTGAAACCAAAAAAATAGTATTGGGCCATGCACTCAAAGAGAGACATCATTTGACTCTTGTCTAAGGTGTTGACAAGCATCTTGGGAGTCACAGAAGATGACAAGCAAGCATCTGCAAAGGCTTAACTGCCCAGGAATGAGTACATGGGGCTGTGAAGATGGGGGTTCTTCCAGATGAGAAGAATCAGCCCAAGGTTGCCCACCATGGTGGTGAGGTAGATGATCAGGAACACCAGGAACAGGGGGACCTGCAGCCCTGGGAGATCTGTGAGTCCTGTGAGAACAAACTCCGTCACCAGAGTCTTGTTTGCCTCCATCATTACAACTCAGGCTAATCACTGCAATGGAGAAGTGAAAGGAAAACATTAATCAAGGTTCATGAAAACTTACACTGGATTGCAATTTCATATTTCTACATTTCAGATGCTCTTTGCTGAACAAATATAAAGGTATAAGGTCTTTCTTTTTTAAAACACACTTAAGAGTGTTAGTATTAGTCACTCCGTCATTTCCAACTCTTTGTGAGCCCATCGACTGTAGCCCACCAGGCTCCTCTGTCCATGGAATTCTCCAGGCAAGAATATTGGATGGGTAGCCATTCCCTTCGCCCCGGTATCTTCCTGACCCAGGGATTGAATGCAGGTGTCCTACACTACAGGCAGATTCTTAAATGTTCGAGCTACCAGGGAAATCCCTAAGAGTATTAAGTATATTATAAAGAATTTTGAGGAGGGAGGAGTTTTATAAAGGTTTTAAAAATATATACATTTACTTAAAGGTTTATGGAGTAAGATGTTAACACCACTTGACTTAGTCCATAACTTTCACTCATTAATACCTTAAAATTGAATGCATTCACAGTGAAATGTACAAAGTTAAGAATAAAAAGTATATAGTATGTTTTAGTCTATAATCTCCAAAAAGCGAGAACTGTTGAGGTTCAAGAGTGTTTTCACTGTTTCTTAAAAACTCAATTGTAACTTTTCTATTGAACCAAAAAATGAGCTATACCTTTGTACTACTGATATGTTTCATTATTTCCTGTTAAGACACTAATGGGTAAAGTAGTAATACAGTAAGTTAAAATTTCATTTTTTCTGTGTCCTATCCATTACCATTATGTTGTTTGATTGTGTATTCATAAAAAATTACCCCAAATTCCTAATAGACTCTTTTGGTTATACATGCCTCAAAATAAAACCAAATTTCAAATAGATTTCTTTTTAATTTTACTGAATAAATTCTCATATGTGAGCATAATCATTCATTCAGTCATCAAACATTTATTCAGTTCTTCCTAAGCTAGAACTCAGTTCTTCCTAGCCTAGTCATTAACAGAAACTTTAACTCAGCATTTTACCAATAAAGCTAAAATAAGCTCCCCTTTAAGAAGTAGGGGCGGGGAGGGGAGAAGAATCTAAGAGCTAGGGCAGTACCTGCCAATGTAGACAGTTATGCAGTTAATCAAGAATGTTTTTAATATGTCAGAAGCATATAACTCCAAAACAATTATAAGAATTTTCCTTCCCTTCCTTTTTTGAGATTACAAGTGAAACTATCAAAGTCAAGATAGAATGTAACATTATTAAAGACACCACAGTGGAAAAAATAGCCGGCGTTTTGAATATCTGGAGTCAAATAGTAAAAACCTAAATTTTGTTCAAATCCCAATCAAATGAGGAGAGAAAATGAAACACATTAATAGGCAGTGGCTAACATTAAGATAGGTGCTCCAAATTACACACATATTAATACCTGTTAACTGTATAGTCCTAGGAAGCAAATGCACAGCCTAGATCCTATGCAAACCCCAGGGTAAACCTAAGTCCGCATCATCACAATGCATTTTATCAACGACAAAGAGTATACATTTCTGAACATAAAATATATTTGGTACATCCACATTAGCTGAAGAAGGGTCTGCTGCTGCTGCTGCTGCTGCTGCTGCTGCTGCTGCTAAGTCACTTCAGTCATGTCCGACTCTGTGTGACCCCATAGACGGCAGCCCACCAGGCTCCCCCATCCCTGGGATTCTCCAGGCAAGAACACTGGAGTGGGTTGCCATTACCTTCTCCATTGCATGAAAGTGGAAAGTGAAAGTGAAGTCGCTCAGTCGAGTCCGACCCTCAGCGACCACATGGACTGCAGCCTACCAGGCTCCTCCGTCCATGGGATTTTCTAGGCAGGAGTACTGGAGTGGGGTGCCATTGCCTTCTCTGGAAGAAGGGTCTAGTTTTCTAGAAACAGCCGATCTAAGTATATAACCATGCAAGGGAATACATGTAAGACTTGAATGCACAGTTCCCTGACTTTTATTACATATCCAGTCATGTGGGAGTCATTCCAGCACAAATTTTTATTTCTATAACCTAGTTGCCAATCCTTCAGAATGTAACTAGATTTCACTAGAAGTATATGCTAGCCTGAAACATTTTCTGAAAGTGCCTACACTGCAGTTCAAAAAAAACAAAGAAACAATGTAGAAAATTTGAGAAAGATAGGGTTTATGAATTCAGTTCTAACAAGATAAATATTTGAACAGTAAGTGTGTATAGAAGAATTGGGGTATTTTCTACAGGAAGGAACCTAGAGGTTTCTTTTTTCTTTTAAAAGGGGGCGGGAGGGCTGTGTTGAGGAAAACAGTTCTGCAACTTCATAAGAGATGGGGAAAAAAAAACTTGTTTGAGGTTTATATTAGACTTTCAAAAGGTCTGGTAGCAGTGGCAGTAGTCATTTACGAGTAAGCACACTGCTGCATATCACTGAAAGGGGCAGATTATCTTCAATTTACACTCTGCCCAGAACATGATAATGAGATGTGGCTTGGGGTAGACACAGTGAGCTCCTTTCTGCCTGTCTCCAGAGAAATACAGTCTAAACGAGGACCAGGTTGAAGACAAAGGCAGAGACGCCTCTTAAAAGCTCTCTGTGATTCATCATTGTTGGCAAAACGTCCAAATTTTGTGACAATACAGTAAAGGCTAGAATGAATTCCTCTTTTACAGACATTCATAAATAGATTGGCTCAGTAACTCATCTTCTTGGCAAAAAAAAAAAAAAAAATGTTCACAAAAATGTAACAAAATTTCTGTAGCTTTGAGTCTCAATTTCACCTCTGAATTACTACACGATTATGCCTAAGCCACTTTGTGACCTTATTCTNTAAATTCTTTTTTAACAAAAATTAAAAAAAAATTTGACTAATAATCTATTTTTTTGGAAAAAAAAAAAAAAAAAAAAATGTTCACAAAAATGTAACAAAATTTCTGTAGCTTTGAGTCTCAATTTCACCTCTGAATTACTACACGATTATGCCTAAGCCACTTTGTGACCTTATTCTAAGATTCTCATCTGTAGTGCTGGATTCTCTAAGGAACATCTGTCCACAGTTTGGGTCTGTGACTCCTCTTCTCTATTTAAGTAGCAGAGAATGTAAGTGAAACACACAGGCTCAAATTCACATGCATGAATTCAAATCTAAAAATTCATTCTACAGGTATATAGTTTGTATGCATAAGGTTCAGAGGATTGAATATAATAGTTTTTTAACTATTCAGGATTGCTCTCTCTTCCATTTGCTAGATAAGTGAAAAATTTTTTCAGATATTTTGACAACTCCTGAGAAACTTTTGGTACTAAAATGATATACCCTATCACTTTTATTATGGGAAGAATAATGACAATAAAGCATAGCATTCTCACCCAATCCTCACAAGAGGATGCAAAGATGCCATAAAATGTAAATTTTCATAAAGAACTCAAAATGCAAAAACAAAAAATGTCAAAAACAGTTATTCATCTCATATTAATCTTCATTGAGAAATTCAGTTTAGAAGGATAGGTATTTATATCCTCCCATCTTCAAATCTGTTTGTGAAGGTAATATTGAAACTCCCTCAATGCTCCCAAAAGATTCCCTGTAGAATAAATTCAGTCTACTGTGCATTACAGGTTAATCAACATATCATTTTGAACATACTCTTTTGCAATTATTATTTTTATAGCTTCTTTCATTCTTCTAAAAGCAATTTCAGTTTAATACTAAACAATGGCAATTTAATTGTTAAGTTAACATAAAAATGTAGGAAAGCACAAAGAAACAAATTGCTATAATCTCATTTAATCACTGAAAAATACAGCTAACTTTTGGGGTATTTTTTCTTCTACCTTTAACTAATGCATGTAGCACTATTGGTATATTAACATAACATATATATATATATGTTATGCATGAAGTGAAGTGAAGTCGCTCAGTCGTGTCTGACTCCTAGCAAACTCATGGACTGTAGCCTACCAGGCTCCTCAGTCCATGGGATTTTCCAGGCAAGAGTCCTGGAATGGATTGCCATTTTCTTCTCCAGGGGATCTTCCCGACCCAGGGATTGAACCCGGGTCTCCCACATTGTAGGCAGACGCTTTACTATCTGAGCTACCAGGGAAGCCCTATATTATACACACATTTATATATAATTTATTTAAAAATTATATGATTATGATTCTGCTATACACTGGATGGCATCACGGACTCGATGGACATGAGTCTGAGTGAACTCCGAGAGATGGTGATGGACAGGGANAGCTACCAGGGAAGCCCTATATTATGCACACATTTATATATAATTTATTTAAAAATTATATGATTATGATTCTGCTATACACTGGATGGCATCACGGACTCGATGGACGTGAGTCTGAGTGAACTCCGAGAGATGGTGATGGACAGGGAGGCCTGGTGATGAACAGGGTGATGAACAGGTGCTGCGATTCATGGGGTCACAAAGAGTCGGACATGACTGAGCGACTGAACTGAACTGATACATATTTTTAACAAATTATTTTAACTGAATAATACATCCTTTCTATTTTCCTGTGCTGTTAGTTTGAAAAACTTGTGGGTTGTCTCTCTGGCTATATCAATTTTATAAAACTCTATGAAGTTATAGAGATGAAGCTAATTTGTCCAAATATGTGTGTGATGTTAAGGATTTTCTTTCAACAAATCTTCAGTGGACTTCCTGGGAAATTGTGCTGATTTACACTACAAATTTTAAAATCACTAATTTCCAAAACTTTATACTACCACAAAGAAATTTATTATATAGTTGGCCCTTGAACAACACAGGTTTGAGTGCACAGTCCACTTATACTCAGGTTTTATCCCATGTTAATTTCTATAGCACTACACAATCTGCTGTTGGTCATATCCATGGTGGCAGAACCATGATTACAAAGCGACTATATTTTCAGAGGGTCAGCTATATGTTAGGCCAGATTTTTAAGAGAGCAGAGGGTCATCACTCCCAGCCAGCATTATTCAGGGGTCAAGTGTGTATAAACATATAGGTATATACATCTTCATATATATGCACAAATACACAGATTCACATAATTATGTTTTTCTATTAATATATTTATATTTACAATTAAACTTGGTAAGAAATATGCCTGACCTTATATATTTGGCAGAAATGTAAAACTACTGAAAAGCATAAACATTTGTTTAATATACGAAAAGTCATCATTTTACCTAAATTGGAAGAATTGAAATCTAGTAAAGGTGTTAATGTTACCAAATTAATATATAAGTTATATGCAATCTCAAAAAAGAAAAATTGGAAGATAGTTTGATTAGTAAATGATAATTCATAACAAATCAAACTGGTTTTTTACATGTCAAAAGAATTTTACAAAAAAAAAAAAAAAAAAGACCAGAGATGTTCCCTGCTCAATATTGCAAAATATCATAAAGTTAACTAACAATTGAAACTATGTTTGATGTCATCAAAGTTCACTATGAGTACAAATTCACTAAAATAAGATAGTCTGCTTCTATTATAGAAAGAAAGAATATCAAAGGTAATTGAAAGCATAGACTTTTAAAGACAGACTTGGGATCAAAACTAGCTTTGCCTCTAAAACTGTGACCAATAACTTAAATTCTGTAAGCCTTGATTTTCTCATTTTGAAAGAAAGTTAATAATGTGTACTTACAGGATTGTTGCAAGAATCAAATGAGAAGATAAACAACTAGTCTTAGTGTTGCACTTGACAGGTAGCAAAGGCTCATTAAATATTAACTTGATTTGTGTTGGTTATTCTATTTATTCATAAATAAAACAGCTAAGCTCTTTTGTTAGGGAAAGGTATTTTGGGTGAGCAGAATTGAAATATTGCTAACTACTGAAAATGATAGTTTAACTTTGTACGTAAAATAACTTTTACATCTAGCTCATGCGACTGCAACTTGGTACAGAAACCAGAAAAGTCGAAAAAGTGATTTTTGTGGAGTAAATGAGACATATCACTTTAATGAAAAAAAAACCTATAAGATTTACACATTACACTTATTTATCTTACTGAAGTATAGTTGATTACAGTGTTAAATTAGTTTCAGGTATAAAATGGTGATTCTATATTTTTATAGATTATACTACATTTAATTTATCATTAAATATTGGCTACAGTCTCTGTGCTGTACAGTATCTCCTTGTAGCTTACTAATAACATGCAGGGTAGTTTGTACCTCTTAATCCCCTACTCCTCTATTGATTCACTGCCCTTCCCTCTCCTGCCACCCTCCAGTAGCCCCTAGTTTGTTCTCTACATCTGTGAGCCTACTTCTGTTTCATTATACTTATTAATTTGTCTAATTTATTAGGCTCCACATGTAAGTGAAAGTATACAGTATTTGTCTTTCTCTGTCTGACTTATTTCACTAAGCGTCATACCGTCCAGGTCTATCCATGTTGTTTCAAAAGGAAGGTCTTCATTTTTTATGACAGAGTAGTATTCCATTGTGTATATATGCCATATCTTCTTAATCATCTATTTATGGGTTCTAAGCTTTCTTCCATATCTCGGATATTGTAAATAATGCTTCTATGAACATTGTCGTTATTCACTCGCTCAGTCGTGTTGGACTCTTTGCAGCCCAGTAGACTGCAGCACACCTGTTTTCCCTGTCCTTCATCTCTCCCTGAGTTTGCGCAAACTCATGTCCATTGAGTTGATGATGCCATCCAACCATCTTATCTTCTGTCATCTCCTTCTCCTCCCACCCTCAGTCTTTCCCAGCATAAGGGTCTTTTCCAGAGAGTTGTCTCTTCACATCAGGGGGTCAAAGTATTGGAGCTTCAACTTTAGCTTCAGTCCTTCCAATGAATATTCTAGGTTTATTTCCTTTAGGATTGACTGGTTTGATCTCCTTTCTGTCCAAGGGATTCTCAAGTGTCAACGCCAGCACCACAGTATGAAAGCATCAGTTCTTTGACGCTCAGCCTTCATTATGGTCCAACTCTCAATCCATGGGCTTCCTTTGTGGCTCAGCTGGTAAAGAATCCACCTGCAATGTGGGAGACCTGGGTTCGATCCCTGGATTGGGAAGATCCCCTGGAGAAGGGAAAGGCTACCCACTCCAGTATTCTGGCCTAGTGAATTCCGTGGACTGTATAGTCTGTGAGGTCACAAAGAGTTGGACACAACTGAGCGACTTTCACTTTTCACTCATATCCATACATGACTACTGGAAAAACGATAGCTTTGACTATATGAACCTCCATCAGCAAAGTGATCTCTTTGCTTTTTAGAACACTGTCTAGGTTTGTCATAGCTTTTCTTCCAAGGAGCAAGCATCTTTTAATTTCATGGCTGCAGTCACCATCTGCAGTGATTTTGGAGTCCAAGAAAATAAAGTCTGTCACTATATCTCTTTTTTCCTGATCTGTTTTCTGTGACGTGATGAGACCAGATGTCATGATCTTAGTTTTTTGAATGTTAAGTTTTAAGCCAGGTTTTTCACTCTCCTCTTTCACCCTAATCAAGAGGCTCTTTAGTTCCTCTTCACTTTCTGCCAATAGAATAGTATCATCTGCATATCTCAGGTTGTTGATACTTCTCCCGGCAATCTTGACTCCAGCTTGTGCTTCATCCAGCCCAGCATTTCGCATGATGTAATCTGCATAAAAGTTAAATAAGCAGTCAGTCAGTTCAGTTGCTCAGTCGTGTCTGACTCTTTGCGAACCCATGGACTTCATCATATCTTTTTGCCTTTCCACACTGTTCATGGGGTTCTCAAGGTAAGGATACTAAAGTGGTTTGTCATTCCCTTCTCCAGTGGACCACGTTTTGTCAGAACTCTCCACCATGACCTGTCTTGGATGGCCCTACACAGCATGGCTCATAGTTTCACTGAGTTAGACAAGGCAGCAGTGGCCACAGGACTTGAAAAGGTCAGTTTTCACTCCAATCCCAAAGAAAGGCAATGCCAAAGAATGCTCAAACTACCACACAATTGCACTCATCTCACATGCTGGTAAAGTAATGCTCAAAATTCTCCAAGCCAGGCTTCAGCANCTTCGGCATCAGTCCTTTCAATGAATATTCAGAGCTGATTTCCTTTAAGATTGACTGGTTGGATCTCCTTGCAGTCCAAGGGACTCTCAAGAGTCTTCTCCATCACCACAGTTCAAAAGCATCAATTCTCGGATGCTCAGTTTTCTTTATAGTCCAACTCTCATATCCATACATGACTACTGGAAAAGCCATAGCTTTGACTAGACGGACCTTTGTTGGCAAAGTAACGTCTCTGCTTTTTAATATGTTGTCTAGGTAGGTCATAACTTTTCTTCCAAGGAGCAAGCGTGTTTTAATTTCATGGCTGCAATCACCATCTGCAGTGATTTTGGAGCCTCTAAAAATAAAGTCTCTCACCGTTTCCATTGTTTTCCCATCTATTTGCCATGAAGTGATGGGACCAGACACCATGATCTTAGTTTTCTGAATGTTGAGTTTTAAGCCAACTTTCTCACTCTCCTCTTTCACTTTCACCAAGAGGCTTTTTAGTTCCTCTTCATTTTCTGCCATAAGGGTGGTGTCATCTCCATATCTGAGGTTATTGATATTTCTCCCAGCAGTCTTGATTCCAGCTTGTGCTTCCTCCAGCCCAGTATTTCTCATGATGTTCTCTTTATATAGGTTAAATGAGCAGGGTGACAATATACAGCCTTGATGTACTCCTTTCCCAATTTGGAACCAGTCTGGAAGTCACAGTAAACTAGATTCTATGCTGAATAGCACAGTACAAATGGAATGATCATCTTTCAAAAAGTCTAGTGAGAGCCTAGATATGATCAAAATAGAAAACAAGTGTTAATAAATGCTGTAACAAAGGTGTATATCCAAAGTAAATTGGGGAAATAAGAGAGCAGTGGAATCTGTGAAACTTCCAAAGAAATAGTTGTGACTCATGGGACATAGAGGGGATCAGCAACAGGTCTTTGCCCCTGCACATAAATGTTAAATGAATAGTGTCATCACATCTCGGGAGCATTCTGCTCTGATTTCTTCTTTACTCTTCCCCTATTTGGCAGCTTTTCAGTTCAGTTCAGTCCAGTCATTCAGTCGTGTCCGACTCTCTGCAACCCCATGAATTGCAGCACTTCAGACCTCTCTGTACATCACCAACTCCCAGAGTTCACTCAAACTCACGTCCATCGAGTTGGTGATGCCATCCAGCCATCTCATCCTCTGGCATCCCCTTTTCCTCCCGCCCCCAATCCCTCCCAGCATCAGAGTCTTTTCCATTGAGTCAACTCTTTGCATGAAGTGGCCAGAGTACTGGAATTTCAGCTTTAGCATTCCTTCCAAAGAACACCCAGGGCTGATCTCCTTTAGAATGGACTGGTTGGACCTCCCTGCAGTCCAAGGGACTCTCAAGAGTTTTCTCCAATATCACAGTTCAAAAGCATCAATTCTTCAGCACTCAGCTTTCTTCATGGTCCAACTCTCACATCCACACATGACTAATGGAAAAACCATAGCCTTGACTAGATGGGGCCTTTGTTGACAAAGTAATGTGTCTGCTTTTCAATATGCTGTGTAGGCTGGTCATACCTTTCCTTCCAAGGAGTAAGCGTTGTTTAATTTCATGGCTGCAATCACCATCTGCAGTGATTCTGGAGCCCCCAAAATAAAGTCTGATACTGTTTCTATAGTTTCCCCATCTATTTCCAATGAAGTGATGGGACTGGATGCCATGATCTTCGTTTTCTGAATGTTGAGGTTTAAGCCAGCCTTTTCACTCTCTTCTTTCACTTTCATCAAGAAGCTTTTTAGTTCCTCTTCATTTTCTGCCATAAGGGTGGTGTCATCTGCATATCTGAGGTTATTGATATTTCTCCCAGCAATCTCGATTCCAGCTTATGCTTCTTCCAGCCAGCGTTTCTCATGTTGTACTCTGCATAGAAGTTAAATAAGCAGGGTGACAATATACAGCTTGATGTACTCCTTTTCCTATTTGGAACCAGTCTGTTGTTCCATGTCCAGTTCTAACTGTTGCTTCCTGACCTGCATACAGGTTTCTCAAGAGGCAGGTTAGGTGTTCTGGTATTCCCATCTCTTTCAGAATTTTCCACAGTTTATNGACAATATACAGCTTGATGTACTCCTTTTCCTATTTGGAACCAGTCTGTTGTTCCATGTCCAGTTCTAACTGTTGCTTCCTGACCTGCATACAGGTTTCTCAAGAGGCAGGTTAGGTGTTCTGGTATTCCCATCTCTTTCAGAATTTTCCACAGTTTATTGTGATCCACACAGTCAAAGGCTTTGGCATAGTCAGTAAAGCAGAAATAAATGTTTTTCTGGAACTCTCTTGCATTTTCGATGATCCAGTGGATGTTGGCAATTTGATCTCTGGTTCCTCTGCCTTTTCTAAAACCAGCTTGAACATCAGGAAGTTCACAGTTCATGTATTGCTGAAGCCTGGCTTGGAGAATTTTGAGCATAACTTTACTAGCATGTGAGATGAGTGCAATTGTGCGGTAGTTTGAGCATTCTTGGGCATTGCCTTTCTTTGGGTTTGGAATGCCAGAGATGGGCGGGTCATGGTGGCAGCTTTTAGCCTTCTCCAATTCAGATTAAATTGGAAAAACTAATTATTATAGTCAGGGTACAGACAAAACTTCCATAACAAAACAAGCAAACAAACACAGATACATAAAATAGACAGACTGCAATGACTTCGAAAAGAAAGAACCTCATTCCTCTCTCACACAACAGTTCAGAAGTGAGTGGTCCAGGGTTGGGCAGGATGGCTATGCCACCTTTACATAAGACTTTAGATGTTACATTTTCCCATCCATCAGGGAGGAGGAAGGAGGCAGCCTTGGGAAAATTTCAGCCTCTAGGAAGGTGACCTAGACACTCTACACAGCGCTTCTGTTCATGCCCTGTTTGTTCAGACTTTGTCACATAGTCTTAGGTGCAAGGAAGGTTGGGGTATTTAGTTTCTACCTGGATAGACTGTGAACAGCTAAAACTCGGGAACTTCTCATTCTAAAGGAAAAGGTGAAATACAAGTACTGAAGAAGATATGGTTTTCTCTGTACATGTTACCAGACTTTATGTCACAGTAACATGGTGCTTTTTAAAATGAACAGAACACTTTTCCTGAGCAAGATCTACAGATACTACCCGAATATCACATATGGTTGCTTCACCACTATTAGTATGACTTATTGTTTTTGTAAAGGCATATACCATGGACTGTTTGCATGTATTTGTTGCTATTTCTATAGTCTTTGATTTCTGCAAAAAAAGATATACTCTTCCAGAGTTTATATATTATCTCACTTTGCGAATATAAAATTATTCTCTGCTTGCTATTCTCGATCCACTTAATATTGTTAAGGGACAACTAAGTCATGATTATCACTCATTCGTTTTCATTTTACTTCACTTAAAATTTCCTTTGCTGCTTAATGCCCACAACAGACATTAAATATTTGTCTGCATTTCAAAGTCTCAATTGTTAGTCTCTCTACTCTAGCAATAACTGAAATGTGGGAAAGGAACTTTGATCATTGAGTTATAAGAATCAAAATAGAATTAAGTCTTAGAAATAATATTTTTAAAAAACAAATGGTTAGATAAAACAAAAGTATCACAGAGGAAATATTATGGAGGTGTTCACTTATGTCCCCACCAGCCACATTTCTGGAGGATAGGGACTCCCTTGGGTTACATTCTTTAGGCCATTCATTGTGGATTCTATGTCATCTTTTTAGGTTCACAAGAAAATGGATTGTCCATGGCACTTTCTGTTTTCCTTTTTCTTGAATTTTGTGGCTACTTGAAATATGCTACTCATAGTTTATTAACTTATAAAGGAGAGACGAGGGGGAAAGTGCTGTTATTTTTTTTAATGTATGCACAACACCATTTTTGTCTTAACCTGACACTATTATCTTTGTCTTTATTTATGAAATATCCTTGTGTGTGCTCAGTTGCTCAGTTGTGTCTGACTGCAGCCCTATGGACTGTAGCCCACCGGCTCCTCTGTCCATGGAATTTTCCAGGCAGGAATACTGGAGTGGGTTGCTCATTCCTACTCCAGGGGATCTCCTGAACCTAGGGACTGAATCTGTGTCTCTTGAGTCTCCTGTGTTGGCAGGCAGATTGTTTAACACTAGAGATATCCTTTAGAATGAAAAAAATAAGTTCACTTTTGGTCCCTCAAGGACCCTTCTTCCCCCAGCAGCCAGCTGACCCTTAATTATGGTACTTTGATGTATTACAATCTTGTTATACAGTTTCTTGCTGAGTGTAGATATCTGATATGTGATGATCTTATAGTTATTAAGTGTTTTTTGCATACAGACTCCTTCTCAGCCCATCCCTCTAAACTTGGTGTCGCCTTCCTCCAGTAGGACAGTCACATGATTGTCCTGGCCAGAGGGTCCGAGGGTGCGGAGGAAGCCAAGGTAACTGTCTGGTACAACAGCTCAGCTCCTCTGCTTTCCACTTTCCCAAAACTTGGCACCATTCACAGCTCAGTTAATTTTACTTCATTTTCTTTCTTACAAATTGGTATATATCCTCTTTACTCCATCTCCTCTTTCAGTCTTCCAATCTTTGTCTAGGTGCTAAAGAAGAAAATCCCTATTGGTATGTCGTATGAGTCAGATGATCACTGAAGATATTAAGTAAATTATATGGGCAAAACTCATGAAGAGTAGGACATGACTGAGTGACTGAATTGGAACTGGATAGGCAAAACACATATATCCAGAAAGAAAATGACAACATTTTTTTTTAAAGAAAGAAAGTGCCAGCAACAGTGTGGAGATTCCTTAAGAAATTGCAAATAGAACTGCCTTATGACCCAGCAATCCCACTGCTGGGCATACACACCGAGGAAACCAGAATAGAAAGAGACACATGTACCCCAATGTTCATTGCAGCACTGTTTATAATAGCCAGGACATGGAAACAACCTAGATGTCCATCAGCGGATGAATGGATAAGAAAGCTGTGGTATATATACACAATGGAGTATTACTCAGCCATTAAAAAGAATACATTTGAATCAGTTCTAATAAGATGGATGAAACTGGAACCAATTATACAGAGTGAAGTAAGCCAGAAAGAAAAACACCAATACAGTATACTAACACATATATATGGAATTTAGAAAGATGGTAATGAGGACCCTGTATGCAAGACAACAAAAGAGATACAGATGTGTAGAGCGGACTTATGGACTCTGAGGGAGAAGGAGAGGGAGAGGGAGAGGGAGAGGGAGGGATGATTTGGGAGAATAGCATTGAAATATGTATACTATCATGTAAGAAGTGAATTGCCAGTCTATGTTCAATGCAGGATGCAGGATGCTTGGGGCTGGTGTATGGGGATGATCTGGAGGGAAGATGTGGGGTGGGAGGTGGGAGGGGGGTTCATGTTTGGGAGTTTGTGTAAAAAAATAAATAAATACAAAAAAATAAAAAATAAAAAAAAATAAAGTGTTCAAAAGTGCCTATAACCTATGCAAAATAGCCCCTTAAATTCCCTAACTCTTCAACTGAGACTTGCTCTCCTCTAAGCATATAAAGATACATATATTATGTGAAATGTATTCTTTACTTCATAAATTATTTAATTCGTGTTTTACTTAGTTACATTACACACATACTGTACCTTGTTAGTTTTCAGTATTTTAGCCAGTTATTGATTAAGGATGTGTTCACGGTTTAGCTTGGAAGAGGGGTTCCCCACGATTTTCATTATTATTTCTATGAGGAATAAAATATATTCTTAGCTCCAAAAACTGGAATACAAATAAGCTTTATTTTTTTAGTTATTTCAAGTTGATTATGGCTTATATATGCTGTTATTTTCTTGAAGAAATGCTAGTATCTCTAATCAACATGTTCCCTGAGTCAGACGAAAGGAAAACAGATCATAAAAGAAGATATTCATTATTTTATTACATTTTTTTTTCTAACTAGAAAAAATGGAATAGGAGAAAGAATAAATGAGGGCACATTATCTCTTATTTTGTTTAAGTTATCGATGTTGCTTTGCAAGAGGACCAGCTAGGATGAGGTAATTCACTGTAATTAGAGCTGCCAGTGGCAGGTGAGTGATTCAGAGAAAGGCATTTGTCAACAGATTCTGCTTCAGACAGTAAGCAGGAGAAAAACTGATATTTTGCTGCAGTGATGGCTTGCTTCCCTCCTAGTGAAACAGACAATTTGTCCTCATCCTCCTTTCCTGCCTTTTGGAGCCATTTCTCTTGCCTTGGCCTCAGAGCCTTTCCACCTTTGGCTTCTTACCTGCCCAGGATGTTCCGTGTGCCCCCACATCCCCTTCTGTCTTTCCCAGCAAAGGCCCAGTCTTTGAATCTTTTATTCAAACAGAAGACAGTATCGCCTTCACCCCCATGCTGCAAATTCCCCAAGTGAGAACCATGTCTGTCTTTTTCCTGCTGCCCCCTGTACCTAACAAGTGACTCAGACAGTAAAGAATCTGCCTGCAGTGCAGGAGATCTGGGTTCAATCCCTGGGTTGAGAAGACCCCCTGGAGGAGGGCATGGCTACTCATTCCAGTATTCTTGCCTGCAGAATCTCCATGGACAGAGGAGCCCAGTGGGCTACAGTCTACCGGGTCACAAAGGGTCAGACACGACTGAATGACTAACACATACAGCCAGCACATATTAACTGAGTAAAAGAATGAACAAATGAATAAGTGTTAGAGAGTGACCTTCATCCTGCTCTGTTTCTTAAAAGATTTTACATACTGACAAAAGGAAAATGCATGACATCTTGGAGAAGTATTTATATATAACCTGGGAGAATCCATTAACAATCCGAAAGAGAAAAAGACTTAACAGTGTAATTCCAGCTACTAGAAAAAGATAAGAGAGGGAGAGAGACATCTGATTTACTGAACCTCAGAAAACATAGTACATCAGCTGTCATGTACTTCACCTGTAAAGAACAACTGACCTACCTGGGTTCTGAACATTCCTTTTGCTAACATCTCATAAGAGTATGGGAAAGAAAATTTCATTTAATATTTCCTCCTTTGGTGGGAAAAAAAACCCTCTCTAGAGGGAGAAAAACTTGATAAACATTATCTGCACAGGTGGCTCCATGATTCTAGAAGTGAGGAAATCATCATAATAATAGTGGTTATCATTTATTGAGCTCCCACTGTATACTAAGCATTTTACATACATTTTAATTTATTTATTTAACTGATACAAAAATTGATATTATTTTCATCTTTTTTTTTAATTTATTTTATTTATTTATTTATTTTTTTACACGAACTCCCAAACATGAACCCCCCTCCCACCTCCCACCCCACATCTTCCCTCCAGATCATCCCCATACACCAGCCCCAAGCATCCTGCATCCTGCATTGAACATAGACTGGCAATTCATTTCTTACATGATAGTATACATATTTCAATGCTATTCTCCCAAATCATCCCTCCCTCTCCCTCTCCCTCTCCTTCTCCCTCAGAGTCCATAAGTCCGCTCTACACATCTGTATCTCTTTTGCTGTCTTGCATACAGGGTCCTCATTACCATCTTTCTAAATTCCATATATATGTGTTAGTATACTGTATTGGTGTTTTTCTTTCTGGCTTACTTCACTCTGTATAATTGGTTCCAGTTTCATCCATCTTATTAGAACTGATTCAAATGTATTCTTTTTAATGGCTGAGTAATACTCCATTGTGTATATATACCACAGCTTTCTTATCCATTCATCCGCTGATGGACATCTAGGTTGTTTCCATGTCCTGGCTATTATAAACAGTGCTGCAATGAACATTGGGGTACATGTGTCTCTTTCTATTCTGGTTTCCTCGGTGTGTATGCCCAGCAGTGGGATTGCTGGGTCATAAGGCAGTTCTATTTGCAATTTCTTAAGGAATCTCCACACTGTTCTCCATAGTGGCTGTACTAGTTTGCATTCCCACCAACAGTGTAAAAGGGTTCCCTTTTCTCCACACCCTCTCCAGCATTTATTGCTTGCAGACTTTTGGATCGCAGCCATTCTGACTGGTGTGAAGTGGTATCTCATTGTGGTCTTGATTTGCATTTCTCTGATAATGAGTGACGTTGAGCATCTTTTCATGTGTTTGTTAGCCATCCGTATGTCTTCTTTGGAGAAATGTCTATTTAGTTCTTTGGCCCATTTTTTGATTGGGTCGTTTATTTTTCTGGAATTGAGCTGTATAAGTTGCTTGTATATTTTTGAGATTAGTTGTTTGTCAGTTGCTTCATTTGCTATTATTTTCTCCCATTCAGAGGGTTGTCTTTTCACCTTGCTTATAGTTTCCTTTGTTGTGCAGAAGCTTTTAATTTTAATTAGATCCCATTTGTTTATATTTGCTTTTATTTCCAGTATTCTGGGAGGCGGATCATTGAGGATCCTGCTGTGATTTATGTCGGAGAGTGTTTTGCCTATGTTCTCCTCTAGGAGTTTTATAGTTTCTGGTCTTACATTTAGATCTTTAATCCATTTTGAGTTTATTTTTGTGTGTGGTGTTAGAAAGTGATCTAGTTTCATTCTTTTACAAGTGGTTGACCAGTTTTCCCAGCACCACTTGTTAAAGAGATTGTCTTTACTCCATTGTATATTCTTGCCTCCTTTGTCAAAGATAAGGTGTCCATATGTGTGTGGATTTATCTCTGGGCTTTCTATTTTGTTCCATTGATCTATATTTCTGTCTTTGTGCCAGTACCACACTGTCTTGATGACTGTGGCTTTGTAGTAGAGCCTGAAGTCAGGTAAGTTGATTCCTCCAGTTCCATTCTTCTTTCTCAAAATTGCTTTGGCTATTCGAGGTTTTTTGTATTTCCATACAAATCTTGAAATTATTTGTTCTAGTTCTGTGAAAAATACCGCTGGTAGCTTGATAGGGATTGCATTGAATCTGTAGATTGCTTTGGGTAATATATTCATTTTCACTATATTGATTCTTCCAATCCATGAACATGGTATATTTCTCCATCTATTAGTGTCCTCTTTGATTTCTTTCATCAGTGTTTTATAGTTTTCTATATATAAGTCTTTAGTTTCTTTAGGTAGATATATTCCTAAGTATTTTATTCTTTTCGTTGCAATGGTGAATGGAATTGTTTCCTTAATTTCGTTTTCTACTTTATTATTTTCATCTTGGTGATGAATTGGAAGTTTACAAAGCGTACATGAAGTATCCTAACTCAGTGACATGCATCCTGTTTTCCACCAAACTCTTACCCCTCCTCAGGTCAGGGTCTTAAAGAAAAGGCAGTATCATCTTATATGCTTATGTTCTTCAAGAGAAACCTGTTAGGAGAAACAGAGGGGTATGGAAAATACAAGGAAAGGTGTCACTAATATCTCCCTTGATATTAAATCTAGTAATTAGTTTAGTGCCGTGTAAGGGATTCGTGTTATATGCCTCCTGTTGACTGTTCTTTTTAAAAATCATCTTTAAGCTGTTAAAAGAGGCTCCTATGACATGGTGTCTGCTCTGCTTAAACACAAAACCAGTCTTGACCAGCCCTGTGTGAAGCGATGGTCAGCAATGCATGAAGCAGCCAAACAAGGCCGCAAAGACATCATAGCTCTGCTACTAAACCATGGAGGCAACGTCCACCTAAAAGACGGATTTGGAGTGACCCCGTTAGGTGTTGCGGCCGAGTATGGTCACTGTGATGTGTTGGAACATCTGATCCACAAAGGTAAGTGGAAAGGAACTGCATGTTGCTGATGTTTCCCCTGGGCTTCTCAGGTGGCTCAGTGGCAAAGAATCTGCTTGCCAATACAGAAAACACAGGTTCGATCCGTGGGTGGGAAGATCCCCTAGAGGAGGAAATGGCAACCTCTTTCACTTTTCTCTTTCATGCATTGGAGAAGGAAATGGCAACCCACTCCAGTATTGTTGCCTGGAGAATAGGCCTGGCGTGATGCGATTCATGGGGTCACAAAGAGTCGGACACGACTGAGCGACTGAACTGAACTGATGTGTAGAGTTGTCTCTTGTGTTGATTACTATGACCAGTGTGTTCCCTTGCCAAAACTCTGTTAGCCTTTGGCCTGCTTCATTTTGTACACCAAGGCCAAACTTGCCTGTTACCCCAGGTGTCTGTAACGCTACAGACAATTGCATAATATTCAGTGCTAAAAGGAAATGAGTTATCAAGCCATGGAAAGATATGGAAGCAACTTAAATGCATGTTACTAAGCAAAGGTAACCAAGCTGAAAAGGCTATATACTCTCTGATTACAACTAGATGATACCGTGGAAAAGGCAAAACTATGGAGACAGTAAAAAGATCAGAAGCTGCTAGTGTTTGAGTGAAGAGGGATGACTAGGTGGAACACAGAGGATTTTTAGAGCAGTGAAAATGTTCTGTGTGATACCTTAATGATAGATATATGTCATTATACATTTGTCCAAACCCATAGAGTGTACAATATAAAAAGTGAAAGCCCATGTAAACTGTGGGCTTTGGGTGATTATGATGGATCAGTGTAGGTTCATCAGTTGTAACAAATGTACAACTTTGGTGTAAGATGTTGATAATGGTAGAGGGGCTATACATGTGTAGGGCAGAGGGTAAATGATGGTTCTCTGTACCTTGTTCTCAATTTTGCTCCGAACAATTTTCTTCTCTTTAAAAATTGTCTTACTTAAAAACAAAAGAGGAAAAAGTTCTGGAGATGAATGGATGGTTGCACAATAATTTGAATATACTTAATACATACCTAACTGTTCCTTGAAAAATTATTACAATGGCCAGTTTTAGGTTGTGTATTTTCCCACAGTTTGTTAATTGAGGAAAAAATTAATTCTGTCTGCATATACTAGTGATGTATAACTGGAAGCCAAAAATTTAAAAAGCAATGCCATTTATAATAACTCCCAAAACATGAAATACTTGAGTATTAAGTCTTAAAAAAATGTCCCAAATGTAGATGCTGAAAACTGTACACTATTGAAAGAAGTCATGAAAGAGCTAATTAGAGGCAAACCATGCTCCATAATTGGAAGACTCAACATGAGATGTCTATTCTCACCAAACTGACCTACATACATATTCAATGCAATGCCAATCAAAATCCTAGCTGAATTTTGTAGAAAACTGATGCCAAGGTGTATAAAAAAAGAATAAAGGAACTAGAATAACTAAACAGCTTCGAATAAGAAAAATAAAGTGGAGGATTTTAAGATTTATTTACTTTAAAGTTACTGATAAGACACTGTTTGCAAAGGTGTGGTTCATTTCAGTTCAGTCGCTCAGTCGTGTCCGACTCTTTGCGACCCCATGAATCGCAGCACGCCAGGCCTCCCTGTCCATCACCATCTCCCGGAGTTCACTCAGACTCACGTCCATCGAGTCCGTGATGCCATCCAGCCATCTCATCCTCGGTCGTCCCCTTCTCCTCCTGCCCCCAATCCCTCCCAGCATCAGAGTCTTTTCCAATGAGTCAACTCTTCGCATGAGGTGGCCAAAGTACTGGAGTTTCAGCTTTAGCATCATTCCTTCCAAAGAAATCCCAGGGTTGATCTCCTTCAGAATGGACTGGTTGGATCTCCTTGCAGTCCAAGGGACTCTCAAGAGTCTTCTCCAACACCACAGTTCAAAAGCATCGATTCTTCGGCGCTCAGCTTTCTTCACAGTCCAACTTTCACATCCATACATGACCACAGGAAAAACCATAGCCTTGACTAGGCGGACCTTAGTCGGCAAAGTAATGTCTCTGCTTTTGAATATACTATCCAGGTTGGTCATAACTTTTCTTCCAAGGAGTAAGCGTCTTTTAATTTCATGGCTGCAGTCACCATCTGCAGTGATTTTGGAGCCCAAAAAAATAAAGTCTGACACTGTTTCCACTGTTTCCCCATCTATTTCCCATGAAGTGATGGGACCGGATGCCATGATCTTCGTTTTCTGAATGTTGAGCTTTAAGCCAACTTTTTCGCTCTCCTCCTTCACTTTCATCAAGAGGCTTTTTAGCTCCTCCTCACTTTCTGCCATAAGGGTGGTGTCATCAGCATATCTGAGGTTATTGATATTTCTCCCGGCAATCTTGATTCCAGCTTGTGTTTCTTCCAGTCCAGCGTTTCTCATGATGTACTCTGCATATAAGTTAAATAAGCAGGGAGACAATATACAGCCTTGACGTACTCCTTTTCCTATTTGGAACCAGTCTGTTGTTCCATGTCCAGTTCTAACTGTTGCTTCCTGACCTGCATACAGATTTCTCAAGAGGCAGGTTAGGTGGTCTGGTATTCCCATCTCTTTCAGAATTTTCCACAGTTTATTGTGATCCACACAGTCAAAGGCTTTGGCATAGTCAATAAAGCAGAAATAGATGTTTTTCTGGAACTCTCTTGCTTTTTCCATGATCCAGCGGATGTTGGCAATTTGATCTCTGGTTCCTCTGCCTGTTCTAAAACCAGCTTGAACATCAGGGAGTTCACGGTTCACATATTGCTGAAGCCTGGCTTGGAGAATTTTGAGCATTACTTTACTAGCGTGTGAGATGAGTGCAATTGTGCGGTAGTTTGAGCATTCTTTGGCATTGCCTTTCTTTGGAATTGGAATGAAAACTGACCTTTTCCAGTCCTGTGGCCACTGCTGAGTTTTCCAAATTTGCTGGCATATTGAGTGCAGCACTTTCACAGCATCATCTTCCAGGATTTGAAACAGCTCAACGGGAATTCCATCACCTCCACTAGCTTTGTTCTTAGTGATGCTTTCTAAGGCCCACTTGACTTCACATTCCAAGATGTCTGGCTCTAGATTAGTGATCACATCCTCATGATTATCTGGGTCGTGAAGATCTTTTCTGTACAGTTCTTCTGTGTATTCTTGCCACCTCTTCTTAATATCTTCTGCTTCTGTTAGGTCCATACCATTTCTATCCTTTATCGAGCCCATCTTTGCATGAAATGTTCCCTTGGTATCTCCAATTCTCTTGAAGAGATCTCTAGTCTTTCCCATTCTGTTGTTTTCCTCTATCTCTTTGCATTGATTGCTGAAGAAGGCTTTCTTATCTCTTCTTGCTATTCTTTGGAACTCTGCATTCAGATGCTTATATCTTTTCTTTTCTCCTTTGCTTTTCGCCTCTCTTCTTTTCAGTGCTATTTGTAAGGCTTCTCCAGACAGCCATTTTGCTTTTTTGCATTTCTTTTCCATGGGGATGGTCTTGATCCCTGTCTCCTGTACAATGTCACGAACCTCATTCCATAGTTCATCAGGAACTCTGTCTATCAGATCTAGGCCCTTAAATCTATTTCTCACTTCCACTGTATAATCATAAGGGATTTGATTTAGGTCATACCTGAATGGTCTAGCGGTTTTCCCTACTTTCTTCAATTTAAGTCTGAATTTGGAAATAAGGAGTTCATGATCTGAGCCACAGTCAGCTCCTGGTCTTGTTTTTGTTGACTGTATAGAGCTTCTCCATCTTTGGCTGCAAAGAATATAATCAATCTGATTTCGGTGTTGACCATCTGGTGATGTCCATGTGTAGAGTCTTCTCTTGTGTTGCTGGAAGAGGGTGTTTGCTATGACCAGTGCATTTTCTTGGCAAAACTCTATTAGTCTTTGCCCTGCTTCATTCCGCATTCCAAGGCCAAATTTGCCTGTTACTCCAGGTGTTTCTTGACTTCCTACTTTAGCATTCCAGTCCCCTATAATGAAAAGGACATCTTTTTTGGGTGTTAGTTCTACAAGGTCTTGTAGGTCTTCATAAAACCGTTCAACTTCAGCTTCTTCAGCATTACTGGTTGGGGCATAGACTTGGATAACTGTGATATCGAATGGTTTGCCTTGGAAAGGAACAGCCGGGCCGGCGCACTCAGCGTGGGCCGCTTGCGAGAGCCGGGCCGGCGCACTCAGCGCGGGCCGCTTGCGAGAGCCGGGCCGGCGCACTCAGCGCGGGCCGCTTGCGAGAGCCGGGCCGGCGCACTCAGCGCGGGCCGCTTGCGAGAGCCGGGCCGGCGCACTCAGCGCGGGCCGCTTGCGAGAGCCGGGCCGGCGCACTCAGCGCGGGCCGCTTGCGAGAGCCGGGCCGGCGCACTCAGCGCGGGCCGCTTGCGAGAGCCGGGCCGGCGCACTCAGCGCGGGCCGCTTGCGAGAGCCGGGCCGGCGCACTCAGCGCGGGCCGCTTGCGAGAGCCGGGCCGGCGCACTCAGCGCGGGCCGCTTGCGAGAGCCGGGCCGGCGCACTCAGCGCGGGCCGCTTGCGAGAGCCGGGCCGGCGCACTCAGCGCGGGCCGCTTGCGAGAGCCGGGCCGGCGCACTCAGCGCGGGCCGCTTGCGAGAGCCGGGCCGGCGCACTCAGCGCGGGCCGCTTGCGAGAGCCGGGCCGGCGCACTCAGCGCGGGCCGCTTGCGAGAGCCGGGCCGGCGCACTCAGCGCGGGCCGCTTGCGAGAGCCGGGCCGGCGCACTCAGCGCGGGCCGCTTGCGAGAGCCGGGCCGGCGCACTCAGCGCGGGCCGCTTGCGAGAGCCGGGCCGGCGCACTCAGCGCGGGCCGCTTGCGAGAGCCGGGCCGGCGCACTCAGCGCGGGCGAGAGGAGCTACCCCACGTCCGAGGTCAGGGGCAGCAACCTAGAGTGCCAGGCTGCGACGGCGCAGGAACGGCCGAGAGGAGCTACCCTGTGTCTGAGGTCAGTGGCGGCCGGGAGGAGCTACCCCTCATCCGAGGTCAGTGGCGGCCGGGAGGAGACACCCCGCGTCTGAGGTCAGGGCGGCGGCCGGGAGGAGCTACCCCGTGTCCGAGGTCAGGGGCGGCCAGGAAGAGACACCCCACGTCCGAGGCCAGGGGCGGCCGGGAGAAGCCACCTTGCGCCCGAGGCCAGGGGTGGTGACCCGGAGGAGCCACCCTGAGCCCGAGGCCAGGGGCGGCAGCTGGGAGAAGCCACCCACGCCCGAGGCCACGGCCGGCGGCCGGGAGGAGCAACCCGAGGAGCAGGGGCTGCGCAGGCGCAGGAGGGCCTAGAGGAGCTGTCCCACGTTGAAGGTCAGGAACTGCGGCGGTAAGGAGATACCCCTCGTCCAAGGTAAGGAGCAGCCGTGAAGAGACAACCCACGCCCAAGGTAAGAGAAACCCAAGTAAGATGGTAGGTGTTGCAAGAGAGCATCAGAGGGCAGACACACTGAAACCATACTCGCAGAAAACTAGTCAATCTAATCACACTAGGACCAGGGCCTTGTCTAACTCAATGAAACCAAGCCATGCCTGCAGGGCAACCCAAGGCGGGCGGGTCATGGTGGAGAGGTCTGACAGAACGTGGTCCACTGGAGAAGGGAATGGCAAGCCACTTCAGTATTCTTGCCTTGAGAACCCCATGAACAGTATGAAAAGGCAAAATGATAGGATATCAAAAGAGAATCTCCCCAGGTCGTTAGGTGCCCAATATGCTACTGGAGATCAGTGGAGAAATAACTCCAGAAAGAATGAAGGGATGGAGCCAAAGCAAAAACAATACCCAGTTGTGCATGTGACTGGTGATAGAAGCAAGATCCGATGCTGTAAAGAACAATATTGCATAGGAACCTGGAATGTCAGGTCCATGAATCAAGGCAAATTGGAAGTGGTCAAACAAGAGATGGCAAGGGTGAACGTCGACATTCTAGGAATCAGCGAACTAAAATGGACTGGAATGGGTGAATTTAACTCAGATGACCATTATATCTACTACTGCGGGCAGGAATCCCTCAGAAGAAATGGAGTAGCCATCATGGTCAACAAAAGAGTCCGAAATGCAGTACTTGGATGCAATCTCAAAAACGACAGAATGATCTCTGTTCGTTTCCAAGGCAAACCATTCAATATCACAGTTATCCAAGTCTATGCCCCAACCAGTAATGCTGAAGAAGCTGAAGTTGAACGGTTTTATGAAGACCTACAAGACCTTGTAGAACTAACACCCAAAAAAGATGTCCTTTTCATTATAGGGGACTGGAATGCTAAAGTAGGAAGTCAAGAAACACCTGGAGTAACAGGCAAATTTGGCCTTGGAATGCGGAATGAAGCAGGGCAAAGACTAATAGAGTTTTGCCAAGAAAATGCACTGGTCATAGCAAACACCCTCTTCCAGCAACACAAGAGAAGACTCTACACATGGACATCACCAGATGGTCAACACCGAAATCAGATTGATTATATTCTTTGCAGCCAAAGATGGAGAAGCTCTATACAGTCAACAAAAACAAGACCAGGAGCTGACTGTGGCTCAGATCATGAACTCCTTATTTCCAAATTCAGACTTAAATTGAAGAAAGTAGGGAAAACCGCTAGACCATTCAGGTATGACCTAAATCAAATCCCTTATGATTATACAGTGGAAGTGAGAAATAGATTTAAGGGCCTAGATCTGATAGACAGAGTTCCTGATGAACTATGGAATGAGGTTCGTGACATTGTACAGGAGACAGGGATCAAGACCATCCCCATGGAAAAGAAATGCAAAAAAGCAAAATGGCTGTCTGGAGAAGCCTTACAAATAGCACTGAAAAGAAGAGAGGCGAAAAGCAAAGGAGAAAAGAAAAGATATAAGCATCTGAATGCAGAGTTCCAAAGAATAGCAAGAAGAGATAAGAAAGCCTTCTTCAGCAATCAATGCAAAGAGATAGAGGAAAACAACAGAATGGGAAAGACTAGAGATCTCTTCAAGAGAATTGGAGATACCAAGGGAACATTTCATGCAAAGATGGGCTCGATAAAGGATAGAAATGGTATGGACCTAACAGAAGCAGAAGATATTAAGAAGAGGTGGCAAGAATACACAGAAGAACTGTACAGAAAAGATCTTCACGACCCAGATAATCATGAGGATGTGATCACTAATCTAGAGCCAGACATCTTGGAATGTGAAGTCAAGTGGGCCTTAGAAAGCATCACTAAGAACAAAGCTAGTGGAGGTGATGGAATTCCAGTTGAGCTGTTTCAAATCCTGGAAGATGATGCTGTGAAAGTGCTACACTCAATATACCAGCAAATTTGGAAAACTCAGCAGTGGCCACAGGACTGGAAAAGGTCAGTTTTCATTCCAGTTCCAAAGAAAGGCAATGCCAAAGAATGCTCAAACTACCGCACAATTGCACTCATCTCACACGCTAGTAAAGTAATGCTCAAAATTCTCCAAGCCAGGCTTCAGCAATATGTGAACCGTGAACTCCCTGATGTTCAAGCTGGTTTTAGAACAGGCAGAGGAACCAGAGATCAAATTGCCAACATCTGCTGGATCATGGAAAAGGCAAGAGAGTTCCAGAAAAACATCTATTTCTGCTTTATTGACTATGCCAAAGGTGTGGTAACATAGGCCAATGTAACATAATAGGTTTTCTCCTGTCGGCAATAGGGAGTCATTTTAACCAGAGAAAAGATGTTAGAAAAAGAAGTATCACCAACAGAAATTTTGCAACTGCAAATAGAAGAGAGGCAAGTAGAAAGGCTTGAGGCAAGGAGGCTGACTGAAGTATTTATTTATGTTAGAGGATAACAGTCTAATGGCACTGGAAAGACAAGGGAACTTTTCTTTAAAAGTTTTGAAGAAAAAAAAAATTCAATCTTGAAAAGATAGGGGTCAACATGAGTTTGAAATTTCACCACTGGGAGACTGGGAGAATGGTGGTAGTTTTGATCAAAGTCATGATGTTGGAAATGCAAAGACTACATTAATAGGGATGAATAAGATTGGCAGTTAACATTAATTATTGTATTGTGTTTTCAATCTATCAGACATTGTACTAAACGCATGGTATTATCCCATCAGTTTTGACTGTAATCTTAAGAGACAGGTCCTAGTGATGTCACCCCTGACTGACATAGGAGCTAACTGACTGGGACAAAAACACCAAACCTTTGCCAGTGTTCACACATGTAGTAAGTAGAAGAATTAGGATTTGCTCCCCAGAAATCTGTGGCCAAAGTTCACATTCTTAACCACTATATTTGATTGTCTCCTCAGGGATTTAAAAACATCATCTAACTCCATCTACATAATGAATATAGAACAGGAAATAGAAGCCCAGAGAGGTTAAGCAGCTTTCTAAAAGTCATACAGTAAGTGCCACATCCCATCTCAGAGCCAAATCTCCGAGTTCACTGTCTCATGTGCCTTCAAGGCATCACTCATGACAGCACTTTATTTTGATGAGAACCTTCTTTTTTATTGAAGTATAGTTGATTTTCAATGTTGTGTTATTTTCTGGTATGCAGCAAAGTGATTCAGCCTGTATATAGTCTTTTTTTTTTCAGATTCTTTTCCATTATCATTTATTACAAGGTATTGAATATAGGTCCCTTTGCTATATGGTAGGACCTTGTTGTTTATCTATTTTATGTATAGTAGTTCATGTCTGCTAATTTCAGACTCCTGGTTTATACAACCCCTCCCCTTGCCTTTTCCCTCTGGTGGAAGTTTGTTTTCTATGCTGGTGAGTCTGTTCATGTTTTGTAAATAAGTTCATTTGTATCATCTTTTTAGATTTCACATATAAGTGATGTCATATGATATTTTCCTTTCTCTGGAAAGTTTCTTTTTCCAGTGTTCACCTCTATAGCTTACTGCTGCCAGAGACAAAAAGAAATGCTGTTTTTATATGTATGAAAAAATGTTTTTAAATATGCTTAGTGTTCAATCTCCATACAAGGTAAATAATTGCATCTTACCTAATAACAGGAATTTTCTTTTTGCTTGAATCATTTGGCATTATATTTTTCATCATTTCATGTAATTTTATAGTATCTTAATTTCGTAAGGGACTGCTTGAACAGTATTGTGTAGTCTATGCTGCCATCTCGTGGTTCTATTGTATTATTACACTATGACTAAAATCATTTTCCTCTCACCTACTTTCCACTAATGCTGAGTGCCGGCTCCCATCGCTCTTGATTCTGTAACTCAGGAATAAACTGAGACGGGAATGAAAGAGGCAGTTGGATGGAAAGAAGCTGCATCCAGGCTCTGGTCGTTCGGGGAAACGCAAAAGACACCACCATTCCTGAGTGAGCAGTTTTTTTGGAGGAATAACAAGTGTCACCTAGTGGCTGCTCTTGGCATAGCCACGTTATATTATAAAATGTCAATATTTCCAAGTACTGAAGAAAAATAAATACAGCAAAAGCAAATAAAAACAATAAGCAAAATTGTGTGTTTAATCTCTCCAATCTTAGTTTCCTCATATATAAAAAAGAGAAAGGTTTCGATAAATGATCTCCAACAGCGTTTCCATATCATATTTTATAACCCTCCCTGGTGGCTCAGAGGTTAAAGCATCTGCCTGGAATGCTGGAGACCCGTGTTCAATTCCTGGGTTAGGAAGATCCCCTGGAGAAGGAAATGGCAACCCACTCCAGTACTCTTGCCTGGAGAATCCCATGGAGGGAGGAGCCTGGTAGGCTACAGTCCATGGGGTCGCAAAGAGTCGGACACGACTGAGCGACTTCATACATTCACACACAGTTTCCCACTCAAGATATTTTGCCTACCTGGCATCACGCAGACACAGTGGGGAATTTCTGGGGGCCTGGAATTTTTTATTGTTGCTGTCGGATGTTTTTGATTCAATGTAAATAAGACTTCCACTTTCCTTGTGTTTTCTATTTGTAAGCAAAATAGCTGCATACCCCAAGATGAATAATCATGACATAGCCGAGCTATCCGAGTGCTCTCTCTGGCTTCTGCCAAAGGAGTAGAAACTAGCTGGCATCATCAGGGCAGAAGCAGAGAGAACAGGAGGCAATACATGTGAGGGAGAGCTTAAACCATTACAAAAGTCTCCACTGACCCTGTGATTAATTTTGTTCCCTGGTAGTTACCTCTTTCTAATGTTGACAGATGTGGTTTTCTGGTTTTTGGGTTTTTTTTCTTAAGAAGCTTACTGGGTTTGCAAAGGAAGCACTAAAGGGATAAGGAGCAGATTCAGCAACAACAGAGACAGATGTTTCGCTGTAACTGAATTGAAACCATAAGACCTTCTGTAGGCTAACTCTTTGTAGCCTGGACCATTGCCTCATTTTTATTTTTATGCAAACTTAAATTCAAACTGACAGTATTTAAGCTGTTTTTATTTCTCCCTTAATGTTGATGTTGATATGCAGAGTTTTTTTTAGCAAAGATGATTTAATAAAGAGGTCAGATGGACTAGCCTCATTTCTCCAGTGTGGAGGGGGCACGCAGGGCACCCTGATATGACTAAGTGGTGGTGAGGAGGTATACGACCTGCCAGATGTTTCTGAAAAACATGTGCCCCCAGAAGCTCCAGTGCTGACCTGACAGGTGGGTGAGTTCTGCTTTAGTGCTTCGTTCCTTTAAGGCAGAGTCCTGCTTCAAGAGCTCCCCTGTTAGTGGCTTCCCCAGTGGCCCAGCAGGTAGAGTCTGCTTGCAATGCAGGAGACACAAGAGACTCCAGTTCAGTTCCTGGGTCGGGAAGATTCCCGGAGAAGGTGTTGGCGACCCACTCTAGTATTCTTGCCTGAAAAATCCCATGGACAGAGGATCCTGGCAGGCTGTAGTCCAATGAGTCACAGAGTTGGATATGGCTGAATGACTCAGCACAAGCACAGTGCCTTGCTTACCCTTCACTGGCTACCAGTATTTCATTATGAACTTAAAAGTTTAATAGTCATCAAAAATAGGGGCCTCACTGGTGGTGCAGTGGTTAAGAATTCTCCTGCCAGTTGAACGGGACACAGGTTTGATCCCTGGTCCGGGAAGATCACACATGCCAAGGGGCATCTAAGCCCACGTGTCTGAGCTGTGGGCTGCTGAGCCTGTGCTGCATCTGCCGAGCTCACGTGCTACAGCTGCTGAAACCCGCGTGCCCAGAGCCCGTGCCCCACAGGGAAGCCACCACAAGGAGGAGCCCGGCTCATTGCCAGAGCAGCAGCGGAGGCCCGTCGCAGCCGACAATAAAGAAGCAAACAAGTAAAGGTGTACAAAAGCAGCCTCAAGATGCTGCCACCTAGACTTTTGATAAAGAGGGCATGTAAAGCACAGATAAACCTGTAAATCAGAATTTCCCAGCTGAGTGCTCTGGAGGAGCACTTTTTTTTTTTTTAAGGAATATTAGGAGGTCTGCTGGATTTTTTTTTTTTTTTTTTTTTAAGGAGATTTGAGGTCTACCAAGTTTGGGAAACGCTGAATTCAGCAGAACTAAACAGACTTTTTACTGATGCTTTGAATGCAGCAAATATTTACTAAACACTGATTATATGCCAAAAATGGTAAGAAGTGCTTAGGATACCCCAAGGAACAAAACAGACACAGGATGCTTCCTTGTAGAGCTTACATTCTAGCAGGATTAGACAAATAACGAACAGTAAATATGATAAGTAAATTGTATAAGACATGTTAAGTGGGGTATATGTAGACTGGTAACAAGTTTCTGAGAAAAGGGAGCATGCTGTGTTTTTTGTTGTTGTTTTTTTTTAAGGAGGTTAGGGTGTGCTTCCAGAGAAGGCAATGGCACCCCTGGAAAATTCCATGGACAGAGGAGCCTAGTGGGCTGCAGTCCATGGGGTCGCTAAGAGTAGGACACGACTGAGCGACTTCCCTTTCACTTTTCACTTTCATGCATTGGAGAAGGAAATGGCAACCCACTCCAGTATTCTTGCCTGGAGAATCCCAGGGATGGGGGAGCCTGGTGGGCTGCCGTCTATGGGGTCGCACAGAGTCGGACACGACTGAAGTGACTTAGCAGCAGCAGGATGTGCTTCATTGAATAAATGACACTTGACATTTGATTTAAACATGTTAAAAGAGTTAGTCATATAGATTCTTGTGTATAGACTGGGTCAGGCAAGGATGACAACCCGTGCAAAGACCCTGCCGTGTGGGTGTGTTTGGCATGTTGGAGGAACAGCAACGAGACCAGAGTTCGTGGAACAGCCTGGGTGGGTGGAGTGGACAGTGAAGAAGTCGGAAGGCAGAAGGAATGGGGAGCTGTAGATTACCTGGCCTTCATAAAGACTTTCAAACAGAAGAAAAGGAACTATGGCAGAGTTTTGAAGAGAGGCATAGCTTGATCTGACTTTTATCCTTAAAAGATCGCTGGTTGCTGTGCTGAGAAGCAACTGACACAAGGCAGGGGGAGAGGCAAGGAGTCGAAGCACCACCGCAAACATTCAGGCAAAGGCTACGGATGGTTAAGCGGCCAGGGCAGCAGCTGAGCAGCAGGCGGGAAGTCCTTGGATCCTGGGTGTGTTTTTAAGGTGGACTGGACAAGGAATGTCGGGGAGAGGGGTCAAGAAGGGACAGTGTTGTTATCAGCTATGACAGAGAAGGCTGCAGGTGAGCTGGGGGGAGGGACACGAACAAGCCTACTTTTGGATGTGTTGAGCTTGGGATACTTGTCAAAAGTCCAAGTACAAACATGAAGCATGCTGGTGGTGGCTCAGATGGTAAAGAATCGGCCTGCTATGCGGGAGACCCAGGCTCGATCCCCGGGTCAGGAAGATCCCCTGGAGAAGGGAATGGCGACCCACTCCAGTATTCTTGCCTGGAGAATTCCATGGACAGAGGACCCTGGCAGGCTACAGACCATGGGGTCACAAAGAGTCAGACACAACTGAGCCACACATGTGTAACACATAGCTCTCAAAACCTTGAGACTGGCTGAGATCGCAAGAGGATAGGAAGGAGAGACTAAAGTACTGCGCATAGAACCACTCAGGGAAGTGAAGTGAAGTGAAGTCGCTCAGTCGTGGCTGACTCTTTGCGACCCCACGGACTGTAGCCTACCAGGCTCCTCTGTCCGTGGGATTTTCCAGGCAATAGTCCTGGAGTGGATTGCCATTTCCTTCTCCAGGGGACCTTCCCAACCCAGGGATCAAACCCAGATCTCACGCATCGTAGACAGACGCTTTACCGTCTGAGCCACCAGGAAAGTCCACTCAAGTACTGTGAAATCTGACAGAGGAAGGGGGATCAAATAATAGAACCGAGAAGGAATAACCAAGATGTAAGAAAGAAACAAGCAAGTCCAGGAACCCAGAGGGCAGGTGAAGAAAAGATTTCAGTAGGAGGGAGAAATCAGGTGTCGCTGTTTACAACAGATCTAGTAAGACAAGCAGAGACCAGACCGTTGAAATCATATCCTTCTGGTTGCTGTAGGTCCAGAGCACTTTCACTGACCCGTGTGATATGAACTGTGAATCCCCAGCCTAGACTTGGGGTTGGAAAATTGCACCCAGTGGGCTGTATTCATCCCACCAAATAGTTTTTACAGTGTTTAATTGAGAGGTGAGGGGGGGAAAGATTTCGTGAGAACATGAAAACACTATGAAATTCAAATATCATTGTCAACAAGCAAGTCTTACTGCTACACAGACACACACACACACACACACCAAAAAAGCAAACAAACAAAATATATATATATAGTGTTTTCCACCGGGGAAGGCAATGGCACCCCACCCCAGTACTCTTGCCTGGAAAATCCAATGGACGGAGGAGCCTGGTGGGCTGCAGTCCATGGGGTCGCTAACAGTCGGACAGACTGAGCGACTTCACTTTCACTTTTCTCTTTCATGCATTGGAGAAGGAAATGGCAACCCACTCCAGTGTTCTTGCCTGGAGAATCCCAGGGATGGGCACATCTGGTGGGCTGCCGTCTATGGGGTCACACAGAGTCGGACACGACTGAAGTGACTTAGCAGCAGCAGCAGCAGTGTTTTCCACACTCACTTAGCACAGAATGTTTTTTTCACAAAACATAGCCAAGAACTGCTTTGGGAAATACTTATGTAGATAATGGTACTTAACAAAGAGAACAGGCTCAGGTAGCTGTGAGTGCTAGGGTCAAGAGTCAGGGCCTGGATCTCATGAGATCACAAACTTTGACCGTGATGGCATCCTTCAGCAGCCAAAGGGACAGCCACTTACGAGCAGTAGCTTCCATGTCCTGGCTATTGGAAACAGCGCTGCAATAAACACTGGAGTGCTTGTGTCTTTTTAAATCATGGTTTTCTCAGGGCATATGCCCAGTATTTGTGCTGATGTACTTCAGAGACCACCACAGCACTGTAAAGCAATTATCCTCCAGTTAAAGAAAGAGAGAGAGAGAGAGAATCCGTACACTTTGAGGGGGAAAGAACAAAAAGACCAGCAACTTTTCTCACGTTTCTTCTATTGACTGGCTCTTTGCAGAAGAAGAAAGCTTACTGGCCCAGAAATACATGAAAAAAATTGCTCGAACTTCTTTAGCCATTAGGGAAATTAAAATTCAACCTAAAAGATCGATTGGGTAACATTTAGAAACCTGATTATATTAAAGTCAAAAAAGATTTTAAGAAACGAGAGCTCTCGTTCACTGTTAGTGAGGCTGTAAATTGGTGAAACCATTGTGAGCATTATGGTAGTCTCCTATAAATTTGAAGATGTGAAAATTGTTCATCCTAGAGGTTTTACTCCTAGGTATTTATCCTAAAGAAACTGGTATGTAGGAACACAAGAAAATATTGACCAAAATTCACTGCAGAATTGCTTATAATAGATTACTTATCATAGGAAAATAAGAAATACTTTCCATCAGCAAAAGAATAAATAAATAAAATGTTAACTATCCACACACTGAAGTATTGTATGGCACTTAAAAATGAATTGACTAGGACTATATCTATCGACATAATAAATCTAAGCAAAATGTGGAGAGAAAAAAGTATTTTGCAGACATAAAGGTATAATTTAACACCATTTTTATAATGTTTTCTGAAATGAGCAAAAAAGTTGTAGATTATTTATGAATATAAAAGCATAACTGTATACAGTGATAAACACTAAATAGGGGATGAAGGGAAAGGTAAAGATTTATTACTTTATTCTGTATATTTGTAATGTTTATAATACTTTATATTAAACACATATTTCAAAGAGGAAATACTTGCCCCAAAAAACATAGGAGGTGTTAACGCATGGACTAAGAGAAGAGGAAACCCAAGTCAAAAAAAGCAGAATCAAGCAATAACACAAGATATGCAGTGTCAAGGAGACAAATTAATTTGAGGAAATGTAAGAATTTCCTTCACACTGTATTCCTGGGAAGAAAACAGCATTCTTCTTCAGTCCTAGTAAACAGTCGGCTGTCACTGACTTGCTCACCTTTTATTTTCCAGTTGAAGAACCTGAATTTCACTATCATACCCATGCATTGGCACTTTGCATTACAGAGGGACTATTTCTACTCAGTATGTGCAAAGTATCTTTAGCCTCCTATGCGGCCATAATTTAACATGATTCCTTACCCCCTGCCCAAGGCTAATTGGTTCTCTTATTTATCTGGCTGCTCACCATATTAAACCTTAAATTGAACCACTTGATTGATATCAATGGAATAAACCATCATCTTAAAATATAATTATTTATTTGACAAAATAATCATTAAATTTTATTTGTACTCTGGCAATCTGTACACATTTGGAGAGGGAAAGATTCCTTTCTGGATTAAACTAATCATCTTTGCTCTCATTAAGCATATTATTTTGCTGAGTCGCTGAGTATATTCAAATGATATTGTGTTGGATTAGGGGGACTTAAACCCTAACCTCACTTCTTTGTCTGCGTACGACTGCCGCTGCGAGTTTACTGAGTCCAGGATCAAGCATCCCACTAAGAACCTTCCCTGCAAAGAGGGACTAGAGGATGGGAACGGAAAAGGAACAAATCTGCTTTGTTTTTCTTGAATGGCTGATGATCCGGACAGATGTTTGCCTCTAAATCGTGTCAATCCACTTAACCTACTGAAACAAAGGACACAGCCCTGAAGGCAACGTCTCTCTTCCTTCCTTGACACCTTTTTACCCGGCACTCTAGTTACTTTTAAAAGGACACGTGAAGAAGTAGTATTGCGAACAGCGTTGGTTGTATCCGTCCACATTTCTTTCTTTTGGAGGAGATGATCCTGGCTTTCCAGTTGGTTTTCTTCACCTGCGTCTGGATCACACTGATGCCAAATGCTTCTGCTGTTGCTGAGATCAGGACGCCCCACCCACGCTGCTCCTCTTCAGTGGCACAGACTCGGTAAGACAGCCATGCTACAGTCCCAGTGTCTCTCACCAGCTGCCTCTGCTGCTGCTGCTGCTGCTGAGTCGCTTCAGTCGTGGCCGACTCTGTGCGACCCCATAGATGGCAGCCCACCAGGCTCCCCCGTCCCTGGGATTCTCCAGGCAAGAACACTGGAGTGGGTTGCCATTTCCTTCTCCAATGCGTGAAAGTGAGGCAGTCGTGTCCGACTCTTAGCGACCCCATGGACTGCAGCCTACCAGGCTCTTCCGTCCATTTGATTTTCCAGGCAAGAACACTGGAGTGGGTTGCCATTGCCTTCTCCAACCAGCTACCTCAGACCTATGGAAATATATCTTTAATGGTAGGACACATTTGTGGCAGTGATTGTCCCTAGAGAGAGTGCTCACTCATCAAAATAAATCACTACTGGTTATCATAGAAAGAACAGAATCTGGGGTGCATGCTGGCATTTACATGCTTAATTTTATTCAAAGTAGTTAAAGGGCTCTTGTACGAGTCTTCTCTCAGGGGCTGTATTTCTCCAATGAGCAATGCATTTATTATTGATAATGACATGAGTTTAATGTTCCATCAAAAATTTTGGAGTAGAAATTAGTCTAAGTACCGATTTCTGATGTCAAGTACTTGCAGAGCGTATATTGTTCTGTATATTGATGAGACAGTACTGAAAGACATCAAAGTCATTTGTTGTTTTTCAGGATTCGTTTTCCATTTGGAAAACTGTCTTTGAAATACCATCCTGAATGTCAATACATTGTCATTATTATCCTATCATCAATAATCAGGGTATGTTTGGATCTGCTAGTGAAGGGCATAGCTCTCTACTAAACTGACCAGTTCATCTGATTTGCCTGGGGCTCAACGGTCTCACTCTTGCCTGGAGAATCCCAAGGTCGGGGGAGCTTGGTGGGCTGCAGTCCATGGGGTCGCTCAGAGTCGGACACGACTGAGAGACGACTTCCCTTTCCCTTTTCACTTTCATGCATTGGAGAAGGAAATGGCAGCCCACTCCAGTGTTCCTGCCTGGAGAATCCCAGGGACGGGGGAGCCTGGTGGGCTGCCGTCTATGGGGTCGCACAGAGTCGAACACGACTGAAGTGACTTAGCAGAGAGCCATGGTCTTTCGGAGAAGACAATGGCACCCCACTCCAGTACTTTTCCCTGGAGAATCCCATGGATGGAGGAGCCTGGTGGGCTGCAGTCCATGGGGTCGCTAGGAGGTGGACACGACTGAGCCACTTCCCTTTCACTTTTCACTTTCATGCATTGGAGAAAGAAATGGCAACCCACTCCGTTGTTCTTGCCTGGAGAATCCCAGGGACGGGGGAGCCTGGTGGGTTGCCGTCTATGGGGTCGCACAGAGTCGGACACGACTGAAGCGACTCAGCAGCCATGGTCTTTAGTGCTAGAAGTCCTAGGAGCCTCCTCAGTCTCAGACAAACTAGAAGAGCTAGTCACCGTAGTACACAGGTAACGCTTCCCTAGTGACTCAGTGGTAAAGAATCTGCCTGCAATGCAGAAGACGAGAGTTCGATCCATGGGTCAGGAGGATCCCCTGGAGAAGGAAATGGCAACCCACTCCAGTGTTCTTGCCTGGGAAATCCCATGGACGGAGGAGCCTGGGGGCTGCAGTCCGTGGAGTTGCAAAGAATCAGACACAAGTGAGCAACTGAGCATGCATGCAGCCCAGTGCAATGCCTAGCACTACCCAGGTAACTTTAATAATCAGTGAATAACCTCCTGTCCTAGGGAAAGTCTTTCCTTTTCGCCAAGTGCAAGATTCCCGAAAAGACCCACTAGGAGAAATTGAGGAATGAAAGTGAGTGAGATCACCCAGCCAACCTTGGTGACATATGTTTCAGCCAGATTGCCCTCACATTTTGAATATTTATGAGGCACTCACTATAAGATCAGGAAAGGGAACATAAAAGTTTAATAAATCCTTCTGAAGCCTCAGGTTTAATAAAACAAAAGCACTGTGGGGGAGTGGGGAGGAGGGGTCGCCAGAGCCCTGATTCCTGCTCTGCTCTTAGAAATCAAAAACCGTCTCCCATACTTCCCTTCCACACTTGGCTTCCACACTCAGATCTACGATGTTAGAAAGTCTTGTCCCGTTTAAACACTTTCTGTCTTCCCCGAGGCAATTAGGCAAGCAATATTTAGGAAATGTGAGGCTATCCAACCAGGCTGTGTGTTTTTTTCAGGCTGCTTATAACATCTAGTATGTTTTAGTAGTATATTGTATATAATTTGGAATCAAATTGAGATTGCTTAAAATATCATCTGTGACTTAAACAGTAGAGGGTTTGCCCAGTTTGTTTGGTGGATGTGTATATAAGAAGGGAGATAGTCATAGGGACTCACCAGTCTCACCAGCCCACTATTGGTGAGAGAATTGCTGGAGAAAAATCTGCCCTGTGTATTTTGTAGGTGTCATTTAATGGAAAAGAAGAAAACATCTTTCTTTGTGGTGGTGTGAGAATTTCTCTTATGTTAAGTGTCTCATTTTTAGACTCCAGTTAAATGAAGAGGGAACCCTGGGCTTTCTACTCTATGGGGCCAAGAATGTTTGTTTTCACTTCTCTATGTCCTAAGTGATAAGCCACAATATGATTCATTAAAATTTATACGTACCTCTTTTGTTCTTCAAAGAAAAACCCTCTAGGACTCTAGGGATTGCATAAAATATACACCCTGGTTCAGAAGCAGCCACTTAAGATGAAAGCCATGCATTTCCCCAGTGAACAGAGTAATGCAGCCAGCCAGCTTCTGAGCTGTCTCAGCACCCTTTCAGGCAGATTTTAAGGCATTTTGACAAAAATACAGAAATTACTATGTAAGATGGTTCAGGATAATTTAGACCTTAGTATATGAATAAACGTTGTGAGGTTCTTTACCCCACACATGATCTGATTATCAATAATTAAATAAGTAATGAATTAATAATCCACTCCTTTATAAGTTCAGTTCATTTCAGTTGTTGAGTCATGTCCAACTCTGCAACCCCATGGACTGCAGTAAGCCAGGCTTCCCTGTCCATCACCAATTCCCAGAGCTTGCTCAAACTCATGTCCATCAAATCAGTAATGCCAACTCATAATGCAAGAGAACTAATAGAATGAACGTGGAAAGACGACTTGATCTTTCTTTGAAAATTAGGAAGTATATTTGTATAAATTAGGTCACATTTATGTACATTATTTTGAGCCAGTTTTCCTACAGTCAGGACATTTATCCTTAAATAGGCTATTAACTCTTTACATTCAGAATATAATTTTGCTTTTTGCCCAAAGACTCCCTTTTTTATCCAAATACTTTAAAAATCTTTCATCCAAAGATTCATCCCTTTATTTCTTAAAAACAGAGTAGGGGAGAGGAGGAGTTGGTGAATAAATTAGGTATGGCAGGGGAAAATGTTCCTGTTTGGCCTAGGGGAGAGATCTGGCTCCCCAGTGATGCAAAGATGATTAGGCAGCCAGACTTACTGAATATTTATTCATCCTTTCAGCAGTTGTATTGAGTCCCTTCTGTAATGACAAGTAGTGGGTTGGGAGTTAAGAAGAACATACTGTCTCAGCCTTAAGAGTAATCAGCAGAGTGTCCAGTTTCTGTGTAAATCAGCTTACAAGAGCCAGTTGTGAAATTTTAAAGCTGCTAAAAGTAAACTTATTAAAAATTAACTTATAGAGACACACAATTAAATAAATTACTTTTAATGAAAGTAATAGATACTTAAAGTTCACCATTTCCTTACTACTACATGTCACTATCACGTATTATTCTCCACTATTTATCTCTATTTATGTCTGGAAGAAATGCTACACTTTACTATAATATATTATGCTATATTATTGTTGTTCAGTCAGTCATGTCCAACTCTTTGCAACCCCATGGACTGCAGCACGCCAGGCTTCCCTGTCCTTCACTATCTCCTGGAGTTTGCTCAAATTCATGTCCACTGAGTCGATGATGCCATCTAACCATCTCATCCTCTGTTATCCCCTTCTCCTCCTGCACTCAATGTAGTATAGTACATTCTACATAGTATAGTGTAACTGTAGATGGTATACTAGTACTATGTATACTATATATGAGGATATAGTAGAGTGTGGTACATACTATGTAGTATACAACTATATGGTATAGTATACTACCGTATAGGTGCTATTGTATATTACACTAATATAGAATACTATCTTATCATAGAAACTGTAGTATACTACCATACACAAAACTTACATTACATTGTATTGTATTGTACTATACTATACTATGAGCTACACACTTCTCTGTCATATCCATAGCTTGAAATCAGCTATGATGACAGTATGGAAATCAGCAGACACTACAAACAGGGCTTTTTTTCCTGGGGAGTCTCTTGTTAAACATTTGCTAGCACAGAGAGAACCTAATGTGGACACCAGGAGTGTCCTGCTGCTGCTGCTGCTGCTGCTGCGTCGCTTCAGTCGTGTCCGACTCTGTGCGACCCCATAGACGGCAGCCCAACAGGCTCCCTCATCCCTGGGATTCTCCAGGCAAGAACACTGGAGTGGGTTGCCATCACCTTCTCCAATGCATGAAAGTGAAAAGTGAAAGTGAAGTCGCTCAGTCGTGTTTGACTCTGAGCGACCCCATGGACTGCAGCCTACCAGGCTCCGCCGTCCATGGGATTTTCCAGGCAAGAGGACTGGAGTGTCCTGCTGCTGCTGCTGCTGCTGCTAAGTCACTTCAGTCGTGTCCGACTCTGTGTGACCCCATAGACGGCAGCCCACCAGGCTCCCCCATCCCCGGGATTCTCCAGGCAAGAATACTGGAGTGGGTTGCCATTTCCTTCTCCAATGCATGAAAGAGAAAAGTGAAAGTGAAGTCGCTCAGTCTGTCCGACTGTTAGCGACCCCATGGACTGCAGCCCACCAGGCTCCTCCGTCCATTGGATTTTCCAGGCAAGAGTACTGGGGTGGGGTGCCATTGCCTTCCCCGGAGTGTCCTAGAGATTGCCAATTCAAACTGCTATGCAAGTAATATAGAAGTGACTGGCAGAGACTGAGGCAACTATAGGCTCAATGTTCCTCTGGGGGCAGAGGCTGGTCAGGTTAAGACTTTTCTTCTCGGAAAAGAACTTCAGCCCAGTGTCACTAGATTTCCTGATTTTTCAAAAGAAGAATTCAGATTTTCGTGCAAAATTTTCCAATTTAATACAAAAGTTTTCTTTCAGTAATGACTAAAAGCAGAATCATTTTTTCTAGGAAAGGGAAGAAGGCAGAAGACAAAGGGGCTTCAAATGATTCTTAGATGGAATCAGACCAGAAAGTTCTGAGCTAAATCTGGTTCTCTGTCATAAGTTAACCTCCCTTATTAAGCACATTTGCTTCTCTTGCCTTTGTCTGTTCTATTTGTCTTCATTTTATTAACCTTTTTACTTGTACGCTTTTAAGTCAGGGGTCTTCAAATAGGACACTTATGCTCCTAGAGTATAATGGTTCCCTAAGGGTGCATGCAAGCTCTCAGAGGCACATGTGAGCATGAAAAGTTTTAAAATAATTATTTCTGGAGCTCTGACTTCCTCTGACCTCTTTCCTAAAATGGATCCTCCTGAAAATTTGCCTGCAGTCTTCTCTGTAGCCTCTCTTTAATGATTGCTCTGTGCCATTTGACAAAATAAAAGCACACACACCTCTTCCTTTGTCTGAATCTTAACTATGTGTGTTATACAAGTGGATAAAACCCACCTGGGTACAAAGAATCCAGTACAGATGTTGTTGTTAAGGTAGCTGATGACTTTAGTCTAAATAACACATCTTTTTCCAAACTGAGTGTTTTCCTTTTTTCTGGGTTTTTTTTTTTTTTTTTTTTTTTTTTTTTTTTTACAATTTTTAAGA